>JAVBJF010000121.1:600000-988657 GCA_033439095.1 Pseudococcus viburni
ATTGACAGAATATCGATCTAAACCAATAATCCAATAATTTTTGAAAATACCATTAAAAATTGTTAGGAAATAGGAAATACTCGTAGAACATCAAGTATCGAATTCGGAATTTTCATGAAAATTGTATGAATTGAAATAAATACCTATTAAAGAAAAGAAAATTTTATTGAAGTACGACAAAAATGGTTCATCACACGAAAACAGATGCTGAATTTTGATGAAAATTCCAATTACACGTAACATTCGATAAAAATCGATGAATTTTTTGAAAAACAGCGAATGGGAATCAAAATGACTGTGCTTTCTCCTTCATTTCAAGTTTTTCCACATTCAGAATCCAGAATGGACCTAATCGAGAAGCAAAAAAGACTACCCCGCCCCATCCATGATCTGATGGAAAAATTACGAAAATTAATTTTTAATTAAATTATGAAAAATTTTGTTTTTGGAAAAGTGATGACTTTGTCTAAGAAGACTAAGTACCACATTCATAAACTATACTCATGTATTCTTTGGCTAAGTAATTAATTCTAATTAAATTCTTTCTTTGAATTATCGAATAAAAATTTCATAATTTTTCAATGATAAATCGATACTTGAGGATCTAATTATTCGATTCGAATAAAAAATTTGTATCCGAGGCTTCACTACTCTTGGGAAAATAGCTCTAAAATTCATTAGGTACTTAGCCAAAGAATACTCAAGTACCTATGGTTTATGAATATGACCCTAATTTAACTTGGAAGAGAACTAAAAAATATGGAATTTCTGTAAGAGCTGATTCAAATTTTCAAAACCATGTTTTTGAAAAGAAGATGGGTCAAAAAATAATGAAAAAATCGTAAATTGTTTCAGAAAGAGTGTGAATTTCGTATTTCTTTTAAATTTTTATTAGTTTGTTTTGATTTTGAGCCAAATTACTAGGAATAAAAATGATTCAAAACGGAAGAAACATCTTCGTATAGTGACTTATTAAAGACGATCTGATGGGTGGGGGGGGGGAGATCTTTCCAAACAATTAATCATAGCTGGTGAAATGTTGAAAAAAGTGTTATTTTTGTTTTTCAAACATAATTTTTCAAAAAAATTATCTTTCGATGTTTTAGATTGTTTTTTTTTCGAAAAATCGCATCATTTTTAGATTTTTTATAGTACAAACATTCGTTTTTTTCCATTTCTTGAAGTATTTTGACCCCTCCCTTCCTCAATAGAATCAAAAAAAATTGGCATAACAAATTTCATCCTCTAATCTGGAGTCAAAAACTGAATCAATTTTTGTATCGACATCATTTAAATAGCCCCAAAAGGGACCCCAACCCCAAAAATTTGGCAAATTTTGATACATATACAAATTTGATTTTTAAATTATGCAGAAAATCTGGAAAAATAAATTAGAAGACCATAGCAAGCTCCCAAGTGTTTCAAAAAGGAACCCAACCTCAAAAATTTGGATATTTTTAATAAATGGAAATTAAAATTTCAACAGTTTTGGGGTTTGGGCGTTTAAGGCGCTTCCAAAAGTTCAAATCCAATACCGAAACGATTTTTCAACCCCCGCCTTTCTTCCCCCACATTAAATTTTCGCTCGTCTGGATTCGCTGTAGAACTGAAGTAGATATAGGTTTATATTTAATTTTTATGTTGCACTAGATTTGAAAATTCTCGAATTATATTGGGGGGGGGGGGGGTGTCAGTAAACGAGTTCATCGTAAGAATCCTATACGAAAAACATAAGAATTCTCGGTTTTTTGGGCAAGAATGATGGTTGAATTTCAATAAATTTCTTGGAAAATTAAGTGACTTGAAAATTGAAATAGAATAAAAATCAGAAAATAATTTAAATTATGACAGGGTGTCTAACAGGTCAAGCTGTCCTGATAAGTCGAGCTTTTTTCAAAAAGGTCATGCCGGTCCTGACAAGTCAAGCTTTTTGACCAATTTACCCTGATTTACTCAAAATGCCAAGTTCAAAAATCAAAAAAAACCTCCCATTTACCCTTAAAATTAAAAAAAAATTGTTCATTTTAATTTTCGTTTTTGGCCCGGCATTTATGCTATCGTGGTATCAGCTACAAGCTCGCAAATGGCTAGATTTTTTTTTTGGTGGGGGGAGGGTTGCTCAGAAAAGTCATGAAAAAAGTCATTCCAAAAGATTAAGCTAAGTCAAGCTTTTTGCTCAACAGATTTTGTTAGACACCCTGTATGAAAAATCATGGAAAAATTTCCAATTGCCAATTTTGTGTTTTTTGCTGAAATTAAAAATGCATCGAATTTTTTTTTAGCTTGAAGCTCGATGAAAATATCAAAAACCTTGACTTATTTAGGAAATTATTACCAAAACAAGGAGTGACACAAATTTTTGGAAGTTGAATAGTTTTTAATTTTTTTGAGCCATTTTCGAGATTTCTGATGCACAAATTTTCAAGAAGTGTTATTTTTTGGAATTTCATTCAATTTTTTGACAATTTAAAAATTATAAAATTATTGTAGTTTGCATGGCCTCAAAGGACTCATTATTTCATTTTAAAAATCTATATCATTTCAAAATGATGGGTTTTCTTTTCAATTTTCGATTATTTATTTTCAATTTTTCTAATGATATGGTATGGAATGAGGAAATCAGGGTCGTGCAGAGAAAATCCGAACCCGGTAGAAAAAATTGAAGAGAAAAAAAGGTCTCTCACAATATGGGGGGGAGGGCTCAAAAATCCAAAATTTTTTATTTTTAAGTTCCAATACTGCGTAAAAAAGGGGGCTGTGAATAACAAAAAAATTTAAGCCGATTAACGCAAGAAACTTAAATTCTTCAAGAATTGTCAAAAATTCAGCAAGTAAATAGGTATTTTCGATTTTTTTTTTTTTAAATTCCAAGAAAATTCAAAATTGATTAAGTAAATCAATTTCAAAGATTATTCATTGACTTGGATTGTGCAGACCAAAAAGTACAATTTTTTGCTAAAATCAATATTTTATAGCTTTGTTACTTTCTTCTATTACACTTCACTCATCTGCGAAGAAAAATTGAAAACTGTGATAAAATGGCAATTTTCTCGAAAAAATTGTGCTTTTTGATCTACACAGTCGTTAAATAATCTTTGAAATTGATTTTAATATTAACTTAAATTTTCTGAAAAAATGAATTTTTGACAAATTTTAAAGAATCGAAGGCTCTTGCGCGATCGGAACATCAATTAATCGATTTTGAATTTTTCAAATACATATAATTTTCTACTTGCCCTAGCCCTCGTCTTTTGCGCAGTATTGGAACTCAAATATCAAAAATTTTGGTTTTTCATTTTTTGTTTGAGAGGGCCTCGCGCTCGCGGCAAAGACAGCATGTTTTTTAGTCCTAAGGGGTCCTCGCGGGCCTCTACGGGCCCCCAAAAACCTCGGGCTCCGGGGGAAATACCCCTTTCCCCCTCTCTGCACAGGCCTGGAGGAAATTCAATAATCAATTATGTAGGTACTCAAACTGAAAAATAAAAATATTGTCTTTTGGGTTATAGGTTATATAATAAGCTCGAATAATATATTCGAAGAATTTAACAATTAACCCTCTCATTCCTTTGATCATACTACTCGGCGATATATCTTTGGCAATATTACTTCATTTATCTATTGATCGGAATCGATTTTATATACCAAAGGTATGAGGGCCAGTATACCTATGAAAAAAAAGGCGGATTTCGGTAGCTGTATTAAATTTAATAGCCGAATTCCAACGTTTCATCGCGCCGGTCCAAATATAAAAGAGAGATATTGAATGATCGCCGGGTCAAGATATAGATTTCATCAATAAAGAGAAGAATACTCGTATGGTATAACAGAATAGAGACGACGACCATCATAATAGTATACACTTTAACAACATTTATAATAATTTAACGCTTTCAGGATTTAATACGATACACATTGGTATTGGTATATTATACTGAATGAGGATCGACGACGAAGGGCAGCAAAGATGGGTTTGGAAAAAAAAGGTGCATGATTAGAGTTTTTCAATGATAATAGTGGCGCCTTAGGGTGCACAGTGCACACTGTACACCCCATGTGGCGAAAGGTCCGGCCGCGAGTTCATATTTCGTCGTATGCGTATATTATCGAAGCAATACATACCAAATGAAGGGAGCGGGATGGGTTCGAAATTATTACACGGCCGCGAGCGAAGAATCAGCTTAATAAGCATATTTTAAAATATTTTGATGGTCGTCGTTTTGTGAGAAGAGCGAGAAAGGGATGAGATTGGCCAATCACACCGATGACGGAATTTCCTTCCAGATTGCGGCGGCTTTGGTTTGTGTAATGGATTTGCTGGCAGGAGAAAAGGGTGGTAGAGGAAGGTGTACAGCGTGTAGTGTGCTTTATGAAATCAACTTATTGTTCGCTTCATTAAACTCTTTAGAGGCAGTTTATCTGCGTGTCGATCTGTATGTGCCGTCATGGCTTGTCAATCAAATATATTGTGTTGGTACGCCCAAACGGTGTATAGGCAACCAGGCATATATCCAGGTGTATGGTACGAATGTGGCCTATGCGAAAGATCCGAGTGTATGAGAAATAGATTGTATCGCGTTTGGCGATAATTAGTGATTTATTTAGGGTATTCACCGTTAGAGGAGATGTGAGATCGGGAAGGTGTCACTGTCGCGAGTATTGAGATGGTCGGATTTTTTTGGGGTTATTGTTTTTGAATGATTCCTTAAAATGAAGACCTCAATTCCAAAGATGTTTTTTTTTGAGAAATCAAAAAAAAATGTTCCCAGGTCCATAATTTTTTGAAAAAGCTGATGAATTACATCTTGAACTGTAGTGCAACGGTTCCTCTGGGTAATTTCATTTAAAAAATTCCCACCACTGCGACTCTGTCTTTGTGAGAGGCTGATGAAATTTGGACTAAGTACTTTTTGGAATAGTACTGATTTTTTTTTGAAATTTTTGGCGTGAAATCTCAGATCTACATAAATGTAATGAAATTATTATTCATTATTCTTTTCTTTTTGATCATTCTGCAAAAATTCTAAATTGAAACGAAAAAAACTGAAATTTGATACATACCTTAATTTTGACCTGCCGAATTGATTGGATGCGGTTTCGGGACGTTTCGGAGCCTCAAGAAGATTTTGGTATTTTTCAACACTTTAGAAAAGCCCATAAATATGACCCGTCTTCAATTTTCGGCTGTATGACGTCCTAAACTGGTGAGAAATTACCTAGACTTTTCGATGACGTCACTAACTCATTTTTCGTTTTTTTGGACTAAGCACTTCAAAATTCAAAAAACATTTACGAAAATTATGCCCAAGTAAATTAAAATTTGCCGGTCAATTTTTCTCCTCCCCCACCCCTTTTTATATTTTGATTTTTTTCGTAATTGATTTGATTTTTTTGAAAAAATTGAGCTGTTTGCTTTTTTTTGAGGAATTTGATTAACCGATTTCTAACAAGGGAGGTACCCCCAACTCAAAGTAAAATTTTGAGCCGAAATAAAAATAAATCAAAAGTACATCATATGTAAAAGAACCCATATTCAAAATTTCAGGTACTGAAGTTCAGTTCTCGAATTTTGGCAAATTTTTGATGTTTCAAAAATTTATTATTGCCCTGAAAAATATGAAAATCTGATCTAATCAACGAAAAAGCTGAAAATTGGTTATTACCCTATTTTCGACCTCTCGAATCGATTGGTAGCTTTTTCAAGACGTTTTGGAGCCTCCAAAACATTTTGGAATTTTTCAGCGTGAAAACCTCAATTTTAGCAAAAAAAAAAAAGAATTTTAACTCGAAGTTACGAATTTTGGAAAATTGTGCTTCAATCGAACAAATAGGTCACCAATATGGGTTATCCGCGATTATACATATAGGTGCTCAAGTTCATAATTAGGTATACTCACCTATGTATGTTCCATTTTATAGACTTTTCTTTAGTGCTGGGAAATTCCAAACTCTTCTGGTGGCTCACAAACGTCTCGAAATCGCTTTCAATCGATTTTGGAGGTGAAAATAGGGTATATTTCAAATTTCAGTTTTTTTTCATTGATTAGATCAAATTTTTATGCTTTGCAAGGTGATTTGGTAATTTTGAAATTTCACAAATTTACTAAAATTCAAAAATTAAATTTGGCACTTGAAATTTTGGATGTACCTGTGGCGTTTTCTTATACTTAATGTACTTTCAATTTATTTTTGTTTGGGGTCAAAATTTTACTTCGAGTTGGAATGCCTCCCTTTTAAGTTTGTTTTTTGATTTTTTCGTGATCGAGATGTTCTTGTGTGAGCGATTTGATTTCGTTTTCCAGAAAGTTATTGATTTGTTTAGAAAAGTTGAACAATCGAATTCTCAAAAAATATTTATCGATCAGTTGATTGTTTCTTGAGGCTGTTAATTTCTGATTTAATCTCCTTAGATAGATAATTTGAATTGGAAAATGAACAAATTGACCAGTTTGAGAAAATCAATGAATATATTAGGTCAAAATTTTATTGATGCCTAGTTCTTTTGAAAAGTTTGATTAATTTATTTATGAGATCGTTGATTTTTGTTTTTTTTCGTGATCGATCTTTTGTTTGAAAGATTGGTTGATTACATTATGTAGAAAAGTTTATTAATTGATTTGGAAAAATAGTATACGATCCGAGTCGCTCAAAAATTAGATCCATCGATCCATCGATTCTTGAGACAGCTGATTTCAGATTTTTTTCTTCCTTGGTAAACAACTTGGATTGAATAATTTCTTGTCAGATATAATCGATTATCTATTTGATATTTCCCAAAAAAATCAAATGATTAATATTTCAAAAAATTTATTGGTTGATATTTTCAAGAAAATCGATGGATAATAAATCGATTAATCGATATCTTTCAGAAAATGAAATTTTCAACATTTTTTGAAATGTTGATTAATTGATCTCTGACATCGATTTTCGATTTATTTGTTACCAAGATTTTGTTGAAAGATCGGTTGATCAGGTTACCTAGAAAAGTTGTACCTACGTACAATCAAATTATTCAAAAAATCGATCAATTATCGATTCTTGAGAGAATTTTGATTTTTCATTTTTGGTAAACTGTTCGGTTTAAAAATGGAAATAATTGATCACTTTGAAAAAATCCAGGGATGGGAATCGAAATGGAAAAAATATCGTTTTTGGTTTCGGTTTTGATTACGGTTACTGAAAAAAATAACGGTGTCTGTCGGTTCCTTCTTTATTTTTTTTTATCGAAGTAAAAAACCAGAAACCAGAAAAGATCATGAAATTGTATCAATTTTGGAACTTTGGGCAGTTCGAGCATTCTGATTTTCCAAAAAATTGAAAAATTTAGATATCGATGGTCTAAGTCCAAAAGCTGCTAAAATGCTTACGCCATCAGAGTGAATTTTGAAGGAAAGCAAAAAAACATTACCATTTCTAAGTTGAAAGAGATATTTTTATGAAACTTCGTTTTGTTTTTGTAGCATTGTTTTCAGTGTAACACAGTTTCATTAGTTCGAACTTTGAACATCATTTAAATTTAAAAAACCATTTGAAAAAAATAAGAAACGAAAAATATAAAAATTGAAAAGAAATACAACTTTTTATGCATTGTGGAAAAGTACATTATGCAACATCACCAACACTGCAACAAAAAACGAAACCGAAATTATGTGTTTCGGTTTCGGTTACAGTTTCATTTTTTTGAATTTTGTTTCCGGTTTTTGGTCTATTTTTAGCGATTTACATTCAATTTCAGTTTCGGTTCCCATCCCTGAAAAAATTAATATTAGATGGATTTGGTTAAAAATCGAATTATTATCGACTTTTGTGTTTGATAAAATCGATGTATTGAAATCGACATTTCAAAAAATTTGATTGATCAATATTTTCAAAAAAATTGATTGATGAATATTTTTAAATAAGTAATTAAAATTGAAGACTAAATATTTTCTTAAAAAATTGATTCGTTGATGTCTTTGAAAAAATCTGTTTTGTGATTTTTCGTTTTTGAATTATTTCTATTCAAATTGAAGGAAAATTTATTTCATAAAATCGAACAAGAACCGATTTATCGTTAAGCTGAATTTTCCATAAAATTGAAATTTGAAGTGCATCAGGTTTTTGAAATGGGGGGGGGGGGGTGTTTATACATTTTTGGGTCTTTCAGACTGGAAATCGTGAAGTGTTATATTTGAATTTCCCATTTCTTGCAAGTCATCATCTAGAAAATCAATCAAAATTTTACTCCTCAAATTTGAAAGTTTTGAATGCATTTTCTCATGTGCTCCTTTTTTCCCAAATGTTCTCTGTTCACTTGAAAAATTTTGAAATTCTTTGAAATAGTTGCTTATTGCCTCGAGTACGATTGGAAAATTCCACAAAAACGACTTCAAGCTTTATTTCACTTTAGTACCCTCTCATTTTGAATCAGTGAAAAGTCACTGATGAACAGTCAGAATTGCAGCACAGGAAAAATCAGCGAAATTCACGATTTTCAGCGAATTTTCGTTGATTTTTCAAAGATTTTCACTGATTTTTTTGCTAATTTCATAAATTTTACTGACTCTTCAATGATTTTTCACTGATTTTTCTCACTGATTTATTTTCATTGATTTTTTCCTGTGCTACAATTCTGACTGTTTCTCAGTGATTTTCGATAATTTTCACTGATGTATAAATGAAATAGTAGTGTAATTGTCAACACTCTCGATGACTATTTTGGGAAGTGTGCTTAGGTGCCGTCATTAGCAATGAAGGGCTTATCACGACGTGTGTATCAGCTTATGTTGTAGATGGGATAGCACTCGACAGGGTTCAGAAAAACTTCCTCCCCCGAATTTTTCCCGAGTTTTAGGCGAATGTCTCCCAAGACATTCCAAGAATAAAGCACGAACCTGAGATAAAAGGAAAAAAATTACACTATTTGTAATAAAGGAAAGATATGCGTCATCGTCGCCGAACTTTGGAGCTGGAAATCATGACATGTCCGAGTATAGGTAAAGATGGCATCTTAGGTGCGGTAAAAAATAAGAAAATGGGTTCGCCAACGTAAACGTACCACGATTCGGCGCACGGGCTGTTAACAATTCGTAGAGGTAATTTAATCCTTTTATTCGTACGTTTTTTTTTCTCCAAGATTAATAATCTTCGGGTCGTGGATTTAATTAAGCGAACGTGGCTGGCGCCTTGAATTTTAGGTTTTCTCTTCGCATCTAAAGTAAAATAAAGAGAGGTAGATGCGATATACCGATGAGATGAAATTGTAAACGCGATACGACGCGTAACAGCGGCAGTTTTACCTTTGAGGCACCTACGAATCTATGGTTTGCCGGCATCCAAGGTGGGTTTTTGCTGTTACTCGTCCTCCTCGGATGTTGTTGTTTTTCCTCTTCTTTCTCGATGCTGCGGCCAGAACACACCGAGGCTATTAAAGTCTGTTCGGTACACGCCTCCTTGAAATAGCTGCGCTCTTAATTACAAACCTAAAAACTCGGAAATGTAAAAACATAAAATAGCAGGTAGCTAAGAATGTAGCGATTTGATTAAGACTGTGAGGTGAGTAACGTGTGTGAGCGAGAGATGGAAGAGGATGAAAGAATACCGTGGTGCTGTTTTTTTTTCACTTTTTTTTTTTACTCTTCTCGACTCTCTTGTGTTATACTTACAAAAGCGTATAGTAAGTTGTAAACTATACTCACCGATGCGCAATTAGTATACGTGGGCGATGTGTGAACCTAACCGAAACCATTAAACTGGAGTGTTTCAATTTGCTTTGTACGATTGATGAGTCCAAGTGTTGATTAGTTGAGAGATTTACTCGTGCGAAGTGTACATCTGTATTAGGTATTAAGAGCATACTTCTCCGAGTGCTAATTATTGAACTAATGGGATTGGAAATTAAGATACGGAGGATAACAAATACATTACGTACCAAGATTATGGCTGCGAGGATTTTTGTGAATTTTTATTTATGGTTTGTCGAAAATGTCCCTTGTGATTATCGTAGGATATTTAGAATGAAAATTTTCTCACAGGGTCTCTCCGAAATTTGAGCCAGGGGTGCGTTCACTTTGGAAAAAAATAAGGTATACCTTATTTAAATAAGGTATAAACAAAGCATTGATGTCCAAAATCGTTCATTAAATTCAAAAATTGCTGGTTACCAAATTTTTGTACCATTTGATTGTCATAAAAATAGTCATAAATTTTTAGAAGGGTGAAAAAATGATCGATCAAAATCTGTCAGGAACGAAAAATCTGATTGGCTAACGCTTTGTTTACACCTTATTTAAATAAGGTATACCTTATTTTTTTCCAAAGTGAACGCACCCCAGGGCATCCTAAAAAAGCTCTTTTGCCAAAGTTGTATTAAAAAAAAGTATTCAGAAATGTCACAAAAATTGTAGAAATGTCATCAAAATTAATCAAAACGGATGAAAAATTTTTAATTTGATAAAAAATAGTTTTACATGACGTAAAATTTTATGAAATTATGTACAAATTGTTTGAAACAGCAGAAAAAAATTTAAAGTTGCTTTTAAAAATTTTGAAGGCTTTGAAATTTGCTCGAAGCAGTAAAAATTGTTGAAATTTGTGTCAAAATTGTTCGAATTTTTTAAAGAAATTTCGTTGAAATATTGAAAGAAAAATCAACTGTCATGATAATTTCAAACGATTTTACGAACGATTTCTGTGATTTTCCGGTGTAATTTTCATCATTTTTCTTCGTCTTCTTGAAAATTGCAATTTTTTTAGTTTTATGGTAATTTGGCAACTTTTCTTTCATAATTTTAGAAATTTTTAAAGATTTTTCTATAATTTGAAGATGTTTTTCGCAGTTTTATTGGCATTTTATCATTTGTACTTTGACCAATTTTTGAAGATACCGATGTTTTGAAGTTCTTTCATCAATTTTTATGAAAATTGTTCTTTTTTTTGGATCTGATGAACAAGTTTTACAACATTTTAATGTAGATTTATCGTTACGATTTTCAATTTTTATACTTTATATGAATTTTGATTTTGAATTTTTTTTTTTTTCAAAAAAACATTTCTTTTCGACTTGTTTATCTCTCAAACCATTGAGAAAGTTTTAAAAAATTGACATGAATGATTTCTTCTTTTCTTTAAAATCTTTTTTCATTTCAAAAAAAGCTGAAATAGAAATTCAGTCATGAAAAAATCATACTTTGTAATTTTACAATTCTGTGAGACACCTTAAATGCGAAAAAAAATCACGTGACAGAATCCCCTTTCCGTCCTCTCCGCATGTTTCATAAATATGAAAAACTTGAAAAAATTGTTCTGGAAAACCTGAAAAAGTCAGAGAAAATCAATTCCGAATTATTGTGGACACCCTGTATAGAAATTTTTTCATTCAAGGGAACTTTTCAATTGGAAAAAAATTAATATTTTTATATAATGTACTTACTTACTTAGTTTTAAAATTAATAAAAAATTGGATTTTATTTTCTAATTTTCGAAAAATATTCAAAAATACGTAATACGACAATTTCGACACGCACAGAGTTTTACTATTCAACAAATTCTGTATTTTTTACCTTTTTACCAATTTTTACGAAATTTCCTTGACTTTATTGATGTTTTATGTATCTTATTGACTTTTCTAAAATTTTGGCCATATTTTTGAAGATCTTGCGATTTTTACTAGGTTTTTCACGATTTTAGTAATTTTTCAACTTTTGAAAAAAAAAACAGAAAATTTAACGCTGTTAGGTACGTTCTTTAATTTTGTAGGTACAATTTTTGTAATATTTTCAGTATTTTTGCTACCGATTTTTTACATAGGTACACTATTTCCATAAGCATTTTCTCAACTTTCGTAATAATTTTTTCTGCTTTCACACATTGTTATAATTTCAATTTTTTTCTATAATTTATGGTTTAAATTTCTTTTTAGATTTTTACTGTAGAAGTTTGACAACTTTTCGTCCAATTTTGACAGTTTTTAAAATATTTTACCAGTGTTGATCGATGGTTGTTTTAGGCGATTTTCTCGAATATTAGGCAATTTTTCTTGTATTCTGAACTATTTTTATAATATTTCATCAACTTTTGCGTTATTTTCTTGCAAATTTTGTAAAAATTACCTACACAATTTTAGGATGTTTTTGAATGCTCTTTTGATATATTTTAGAATTTTATCGAAAATATTTTTTCAATTTTTAATCTATTCTTTAAAATTTTTATCTTGAAATTCACTTTTTTGTCATGAAAAATCAGTGAAAAAAGTGAATTTTGAAACTTTAAGCAAAACTATCGCAAAAAGGGTGTTTATCGGGGTATTTTGACCTGCTGAACACGAATATGAGATTGGTTTTTTCATTTTGTCTTTTTTTTGGCACGAAACACTCAAAATTTGAAAAATCTGCTAAAATGACAACATTTCTGTACGGTTTTTCGCAATTTTCGGCCCTTAGTTTAAAGAAATGGCCAAAACCAAGTACACAGCAAAATTCTACATAAAAAACGTACGTATATTTTAGTTATTTTTCCGGGGTGGTCGCTCTCCGCTTATGTGGTGTTTTTTACTATTGAAAACTTCAAATAGCTGAAAAAATGAGAAGGAGTGCTGAAAAAATTGTCATAAATACATCTCTACAAGATGTAACTTTGTTCCAAAGAACAAAAACCTTCCTTCATTTCCCTTGAAAGTGAAAATTCTTGAAAATAATGCAATAAAATGGCCATAACTCCGATAAGGAAGGGGGGTAAGGGTCCAAAATTATGTGAAATTTTTTTTTGGTCAATATACTCCACTTGAGGTGTTTAGGAGCCCAAACGCGCCTGGGGCCAAATCCACCCCTTATCCCTCCATACCCATTATCAAAAATCACTGAAAACCAGTAAGAATTGCAGCACAGTAATAAATCAGTGAAAGAAAAATCACTAGAATTCAGTGAAAATTCACTAAAAACTCAGTGATTTTAATGAAATTTACTGAAAAATCAGTGAAATTCTTTGAATAATCAGTGAAAAATCGCTGAAAATCAGTGAATTTCACTGATTTTTTCTGTGCTGGAATCCTGACTGTTTATCAATGATTTTTCACTGATTCGGAATGAGAGAGCAGGTTTCAAGTTTCAGGTTTCGCGTTTTAGGTTCCAGGTTTTAGTTCCAGTTTCTGTATTGAGTATGATTATGAGTACAGAGCACCGTGGGGGAGAGGGAGGGATCCAAAAAAGCCTATAAAAATTGTCTACGAACTTCAGCACCCATATTTGATCGATTATAGCACAATTTTCCAAAATTCCCAACTTCAAGTTAAAATCCATATTTTTTGGCAGAAAATTTTAGTAGAAAAAATGTTAAAATACCAATACGCCGACAGTTTATGTATCGAGATAAAAAAACTTGAAGTTGGTAGATAGCTAGATGTAGATACCCTATTTTCGACTTCGGTCACCAATATAGGTAATCTCCGATTATAGGCGCTAAAGTTTATATGGACCATTTTTATGGGCTTTTCTCCAATACTGGAAAATTCCAAAATTTTCTAGAGGCTCTGAAACGTCTTGAAACTACTTTCAATCAATTTAGAAGGCCGAAAATCGAGTATATGCCAATTTTGGATAATTTGACAAAGTTAATTATATTCTATCTATACTGAAAAAAAATTATTTTTATCAAGTAAACATTTTCTTGCCAATTTTTCTGAAATTTTTATCGATTTTTCAAGGCTTCAATTACCCGGAAAGACTCTTTTTCATAAAATTTATCCGGGGTAGAAGCAATCTTGGTCATTTTTGCCAAAGTAGGTACATTGTCCCCCTTAGGTGCTCAAAGTCAAATCCCGGAAAATTGAGAATCCTCTACGGATTTTTGGGTGATTCTCTTTTTCGGTCATAAGCACTTTTTGCAGTCAAAGTCACATATTGAATCACTTTTTCTCAGGTATAAATGAATTTATTGATAAATCAGGTTTTTTTCTGCATTTCAAGCCAAAATTCATTTTCCGAAATTACTGATTTTTTAAATCTTCAGACAAGAATTAAGTTATAATGATTTTCACTAGGAATTAATTTGCCATCGTTTCGCCGAGTTTTCAATAAGTTCTTGGTTCGTTTTATTTTTTTTGATAGTATGTATGGTAATGAATTATTATCAATCATTTAAATATACAAATTGATGAAATAACAATTGTGAAAAAAATCAAAAATCAAACCAATTAAAATCACAGATTTTGGTCAAAAATTTTTAGTAAAATAAACTACAAATGACTGTTTTTAAATAGATATGCCAATAAAAATTTTTTGAATGTATTTTAATTTTGCTCAGAATTAGATATTTCTCGCTCCAATCCACTAAAAGAATGATTTAGATTCCTAATTTTTATGAATTTGTCCCCTATCTTGAATTCTCAGATTTTAACTGAACCAAATTCCCCAAAATTTTTTGATTTTTTTACTTTTTTCTTCGAATTTGAAGATCGTAGATTTGGAAAAACCAAAATCTTGTAATCATTTTTTCTCATCCGCCAAATTGAATTTTGTCACTTTCTGGTCACTAACATTTTTCTTAAAAAATTATTCTAAAAGTCTTTTTTTTCGGCAATTCCCAGACCTGCTGAATGATTAACGTACTTTATCACGAGGACTTAATGAATATTTCATTTTCCATCATGTTTCAGATTTCCTTTCAAATCGATCCAGTTTTCTTTCTCCTTCTTGCCAACATTAAATTCAGTTTTGCACGTTCTAGAAGGTCAAAATCCTTTTTCAGTTTTTCACTTTTTCATTCAAAGGTCACTATAAGTCACTTTTTTCATCCAAAGGTCACTAAAAGTCACTTTTTTCCTCCCAAAGTCATTTTTTTCGCATTTTCAAGCCAAAATTCAAATTTTCACGTAAAAATTGCTATTTTTTAAAATTCTTCAAGAAAAAAAATTAAAAGTTGATAATGATTTTTCAACAAATTTTTGCCCTCGTTTCGCTCGGGCAGTATTTCAATAATTCTATTTCTAAATTTAAAAAAATTCTGTTTTTTTAAATCAGTAAAGTAGGTAATTGATTTTTTAATCAATTCCCCATTTGACAGAATAAATCAATAATTTTGACTAAAATAAATCAATCAAACAATTGAAATATCACAGATTTTCAAATAAATTCATTTCACTGATTCAAAATGGCACAATCTTACGAAAATTGACTGATTTAGATTTAGAGAGTAGATATAGGTCATATATTAATTGTTTGTTCCAAAAATCTCGTCATTTTTCAATTTTTCTTTGCTCAAATCTGTATATCTGCCTCCTGAAGTGCCACTAAAAAAAAATAGATTTTTAGATTACCTAATTTTTTCATTGAATTTTGACTCCTCCCCTAATTTTTTCTTGAATTCTCAGCCCTCTTTTAACTGTAACCAAATTCCCCTGAAAAAATAGAATTTTTGGTTATTTTTGGTCACTTTTTTTCTTCGAAATTTCGCAATGATGCCTGTAATTAAAAAAATCCCCAAAAAACTGTAAAACTGCTTCCCCTCCCCCAAATTGAATTTTGGTCACTTTCTGGTCACTTTTTTCTCAAAAAAGGTCACTAAAAGTAACTTTTTTCTTCGGAATTTCGCCATGATGCCTGGAATGAATTACGTACCTCACTGTAAATCACGAGGAATTACATAATAATTATAATTTTTTCCATCTGTTTCAGATTTTCGGTTTCGAAATTCGATCCAGTCATATTCAGCATTGTGCAACCTTCGATCAAGGGTAAGTTTTCCTAAATTTTTCTGTCTCGTTATTGAATTTTCAAAAATATTTTCTATCGTTTATTTCACAATTTAAATTTATATATTTCAAATACCTAAGCTTTGCTATTAGCTATTGACGTAAAAACACGAAATTGCACCGAAAAATCAATCACAAGCCCACTCTTCTCTTAAGTTTCCCATTCCAAGACGCATTATCGAATCCATTTTGGAGGCTAGGTATCGGCAAGAGGGCAAATCTCACTTTACATGATCATAAGTCATAGCTTTGGTTTATACTAGTGACTCTTCAACCACCTCCGATCCTCTCATGCGATACCAATCTACCACAAGCATCTTACTCCGCACATTACGCTGCCGCACGTTTACGATCATTACACGAGCATTATTATCAGTAATAATAATTCAAGCAGATATCGTTTTCGTATCGTTGGCTTTGACCGGCGACGCAGCGGCGTAAATGGCCATCGAGGCAACGTACGACAATGGCCAGCGTGCTCAATACGCGCAATAATATAAAAAATACGAGATTTTTATTCAAATAAAAGTAAACGCGTTAATTTTACGAGAACGTGGTGCTTATATCTGTTAAGATACGTGAAACCGCAGAAGTGAATATATTTCTCACTTACGTTAAACGAGGCGAATGATTTCCAATGGTTTGAGCATGGAAGAAAATAAAAATCAAAGAAAAAGGTGTACATCTATTTTACGAGCTTATTATCGTCATCTAAATACGCTGCCAACGATCGGTAAATGATTCCGAGTCGATAATTCACTTACGATGGTGTACTCGCGAGTGTAATTACGAACTCGATGGCAAGAGGGGAGCGACGATTGCGTGGAAATTGTGGGAATAAACTCGATACGAATCGCGGTGAGCAATTTACCGAACGCGGACGCCTGTCGCGAGTAAAAAAATTCCCCAGTATCTTTTGTGGCGATCTGAGAAGAGGAACAAAAAAGGGTTATTTTGTGATCGAACGAGGATCCCGATGGAATTCTTTCGGCAGGTCTCCGATCGATGATGAATTCATAGTTCACACACGAGCCCGTCAATAAGAGGAAGTATTTTTTAACATGCAATAAAATACCTAATGCAGCCAATTTCTTTGATTTAAAAAAATATTTCCTTTATTCGTCAGATTCGTCATCTCCGAGATTTCTTTGTCAATAAAGGTGGTAAAAAAAGGCACAAAAAAATACTACAAAATGTTTTTTGGTTAAAAAGAGGTTTTTTCCTGTTATACGTGTTTAAAAAAAGGAACCTCGATTACGTTGACCTTTTCTTTTAGAGTTTTTGTTAGAAAGAAATTTTAACTGTCGATCGGAGTCGATGATGTGAAATGCATTCGTTCGTTTGGTTTGATTGTTAAGATGTATTTTTTATTAGAAGCTATAAAGAATACGAATGACAACGCGGTGCCGCTGTCTTTTGTTTCTCCGATGCTGTTTGTATTTTGATGTATTCTTCTGTTTTTTTTCTCTTTTTTGTAAAGAAAAAGAAGGTTTTAGGTAAAGGCGTTTTTTTTTTCAGGGGAGGAAATGATGTATTTATGGTGGTAAAAAAAAAGAAAAGAATCTTTTGAGAGATTTCGAAGACAATACGATTTTGCAACCGTATTCTACCAAGAATACAAGACGTACGTGGATAATTGATTGGAAGCGAGGATATTGAACTTACCTAAGTGCTGGTGTAATTTTGTTCAGCTCGAACGGAGGCAAAAAAGGTCGATGAGCTTGGCTTTTGGTACAAGGTGGATTTGGCTTTTTTTCCATTGCACGACAACTCAGCGTGTAGTTGAGATAAGAGATTATTGTGTAGAAAGAAGTTATAGCGAATGCTGCTTCCATTATGTAATTTGCGTATAAAAAGTAGGCTGAAAAGTTTTCAGCAACTGTATTTGCCATTTAGAGATGTCAATTGTGTTAGATAAGAGTATTGTGTTGATGTGGTGACGAGAATGTTGAACCGAGATGGGATTGTTCGCGTGTCAGCAGCGTTTACTTAGAAATGCAAAAGTGAGCAGATGAGATGAGAGATAGATCTGGTTTTATTGAGGTGAAAAGGCATTTGTATGGAGAAGAAAGGGCCAATTTGACTGCGGATAATGTGTTGCAATTTATTCAGATGTACAGGTGTATTGTTTAAATGGAGACACAGAGACGAGAGGTTGTAAATCGACTGGACTGTTGTCCTAGTGATAGATTTGGAGCCAGATTTGGACTCGTGGATCTGCGATGCCTACAAATGTAGCAGTGAAATTGTATTAGAATGAGTAGAGTGCTGAAATAATTATTTTTGGAGAATTGTCCTTCAATTTTTTATATCGATATTATTTTTTCTAGGGGTATTGATGATATTTTTCAGGTAAAGACATATTTTAATTAAGATACATATATTTTTCTTACTTTTTCTCAAGAAAAAAATTATTATTTTTTAGATTAAAAATGATAATAAAGAGAAAAAAATCAGAAGAAGATAAAAAATCCATATTTTTCATAAAGGGTACCCCCGGTTAAGATAGGTGAATCGGCCTAAGAGCTACTTTTTGAAATTGACCATCAGACATTGTTAGGGACCCCAAAAAATAATTTTAGGCCGTATTTTCAACCTCCCACCTCACTCCCCTTCACCCCCACCCCCCAAAATGTCGAATTTTCGTCAAAAAATCCTATCTCGGAACCTAATGAACCAAAAATTCTGAAATTTATGTGGTGTATACGGGGAGTGGTGACCAACTTTTGAGAATTTTTTCAGATTTTTTTTGCACCGCCTTCTAGCCAAAATCCTACTTTGAAAACTTAAAATCGCTCTAATTTCGAAACTAAAAGACATATATTTTTTCTTTTTGGCACAACTATAGTCCTACCTTGGTACAATATAATGATATTTTTTTCAGATTTTTAGCGTTGGGAGAACAGACGAAAAAATGCGGTTTTCTATTCAAAAATGCTCATTTCGTCATTCACGCAACCAAAAATTTTGAAATTATTTATATGGTATGAATGGGGAAAGGTAAAAATTTTTTGAGAATTTTTCAAGATTTTTTTCTGCAATGCATTCCAGCCAAAAACCCACCCTCAAACTTTTAAAATTGCTCCAATTCCAAAACTGCAAGGCAAACATTCGTTCTACTTTTTGAAACTAACCACCACACATAATTAAGGACTCCAAAAAAATCTTAGGATGCATATTCCACCACCCATCTCACTCCGTTTCACCCCCATCCTCCCAATATTTAGTTTTGTCAAAAAATCTCATTTTGGTACCTCAATGAACCAAAATTTTGAAATTCATTTATATTGTATAAATGGAGAATGGTAATTGGTAACCAACTTTGAGAATTTTTCAGATTTTTTTGCACCTCGTTTTAGTCAAAATCTCACTCAATAAATTTAAAATCGTTGAAATTTATATGGTAAGGTATGAACAGTGAGTGAGTGAGAGGAACAAACTTGATAATTTTTCAGATTTTTTTTTGCAATGTATTCTAGTCCAAAACACACCCTTCAACTACTAAACAAAAAGAATATAGGTATCTTTTAGTTTTGAAACTGGAACAATCCGAAGTTTAGGGTGGGTTTTAGTCTAGAACATACTGCAAAAAAAATGAATTTTTTTTAAATTGTTGTTTGTATGAATGACGAAATGTGTATTTTTGAATAGAAAAAAGTATTTTTTCGTCTTTTCTTCCCAAGGTACAATTCTGAAAAAATTAACATTAGGTATATTTGACCGTGTCGGGCAAAATCGACCTTACATGCGAAAACAAGTTTTCAAAATGCGGACTTTTAAAATTAGCGATGCGATACGGCCAGAAAGTGTTTCTTCGCTTGTATAGCCTATCAACTATATTTTTCCGCTGAAATAAGCTACCCTAAACAGTTAAACAACATTCCTAGGTACCTAGACCTACCTACGAGCTCTCAGTTAGTACATATAACTACGGGTTTAGTTCATTTACGATGATTTTTAAATATTTTTTGTATTTTTTTTGTTTGATTTTTTTCATAGTCAACTTCACATTGTTGCTCATTATAAATTTATTTCAAACTTTGGGACTTCGGGTGGATTTCTACTCAATTTTGAGGCTTCAGAGTATAAAATTCTGGAAACAAGTGAAAATTGAAATTTTGACAACCAAGGTCGGTTCTGTCTGCCGCGGTCACATATCGTACCAAAAAAAGGACCATATTTGCACCAAAAAGAAAAAATGTATACATCTTTTACTTTTAAAAGTAGAGCATTTTTAAAGTTTCTAAGTGGGTGTTTGGCTAAAACGCGGTGCAAAAAATCTAAAAAGTTTTCAATGTTGATTATCATTCCCCATAAACAAAATAAATGAATTTCAAAATTTTGGTTCATTGAGGTACCAAAATGAGATTTTTTGACAAAACTAAATATTGGGAGGATGGGGGTGAAACGGAGTGAGATGGGTGGTGGAATATGCATCCTAAGATTTTTTTGGAGTCCTTAATTATGTGTGGTGGTAGTTTCAAAAAGTAGAACGAATGTTTGCCTTACAGTTTTGGAATTGGAGCAATTTTAAAAGTTTGTGGGTGGGTTTTTGGCTGGAATGCATTGCAGAAAAAAATCTTGAAAAATTCTCAAAAAATTTTTACCTTTCCCCATTCATACCATATAAATAATTTCAAAATTTTTGGTTGCGTGAATGACGAAATGAGCATTTTTGAATAGAAAACCGCATTTTTTCGTCTGTTCTCCCAACGCTAAAAATCTGAAAAAAATATCAGTATATTGTACCGAGGTAGGACTATAGTTGTGCCAAAAAGAAAAAATGTATGTCTTTTAGTTTCGAAATTAGAGCGATTTTAAGTTTTCAAAGTAGGATTTTGGCTAGAAGGCGGTGCAAAAAAAATCTGAAAAAATTCTCAAAAGTTGGTCACCACTCCCCGTATACACCACATAAATTTCAGAATTTTTGGTTCATTAGGTTCCGAGATAGGATTTTTTGACGAAAATTCGACATTTTGGGGGGTGGGGGTGAAGGGGAGTGAGGTGGGAGGTTGAAAATACGGCCTAAAATTATTTTTTGGGGTCCCTAACAATGTCTGATGGTCAATTTCAAAAAGTAGCTCTTAGGCCGATTCACCTATCTTAACCGGGGGTACCCTTTTGAAAAGTCAAGGTTGAAAATTATGAAAAACGAAAATGTCTAAACGAACTAAATAAAATGAAACAAATTAATCATTCATCTTTGGGTAAAAATCTTAAATTTCGGTTCAAAAAAATATTTTTTTTAACCCTTTCGACAATATTTTAAAAAACCAATATAGGTATATCGTTCGATATTCATTTTAATATTTTCAGGTGTATCAACACCACTAAAATGTTCTATCAAAAAAAGGTCTGACACAATAGGGGGGGGGGGGCTCATAAACCAAAATTTTTGATTTTTGAGGTCCAATACTGCGCAAAAAAGCGGTGACTGGGGAGAATAGAAAATCAAAAAACATCAAAAACGATTAATATCTTCCGATCACGCAAGTGCCTTCTAATTCTTTAAAAATTGTCAAAATTTCAGTAAGCAGGTATTCTCGAAAATAATTTAAAATTTCAAGAAAATTCTAAATTGATTGAATCAATTTTAGAGATTATTTAGTGACTGTGTAGACAAAAAACCCCTATTTTTTTGTTGCAAAAATCAATGTTTTATAACTTTTTTAATTTCTCCTATTAAACTTCACTTCATATAAGTATTAAAAAAATAGAAACTTTACAAAACAGTGATTTTCTCAAAAAGAATTCTATTCAGTCGCTAAAAAATTTCTAAAATTGATTTTAATAAATTTTGAATTTTTTGAAAAATAAGTATCGAATTTTTGACAATTTTTCAGTGTTGTGAGAATCGAATTATTTGGTTTCTGTTCGGTTCTGTTCCAAAAGAAAATTTTGTTCTCAGTTTTGGTTTTTGGGTTTTATTCTTGTTTCTGTTCCGTTCTTTTCTTTTTCATGATCTTTGTTTCAGTTTTGTTTCTGTTCTTCTCATGTTTTTGTTTTGGGTTATGTTCCCGAACCGTTCTTTTTCGTTCTTTTCGTTTTTTTTGTGTTTTTAAAGTTTTTTTTGCTAGTTAGTCTTTATTAAATTTCATTAAATGAAAAATCAACATCAAATCTTCACTCTACCCTTCTAGTACGGAAGATTTAGCTTAAAAAAAGGCAAAAGCCAAAAAAAATTCCCGGAAAAGGGAAAGTTCGTATATAAGCTTTGTAGAGGGCGTATTTCAACATACCCGACTTTCCCTAAAATCGGTGAATATTTTGACCCCCTTTTGGAGGGTGAGGGGGTTCAAATTTTCGTTTTTCGGCTGTAACTTTCAGAATTACGTATTTACGAAAAAATACTTGGAACAAAAATTGTAGAGAATAAAAAAACAAACAATTTTGTTATTTACAATTTTTTCCTAAGACATCATGGGAGGGAGGTAGGGGCTTCAGAAAAAAATCAATTTTAAAAATTTTCCATTATCAGAAAAAATCACCAAAAATCGGGTTAATCGACTTTTAGGATCGGCTCTCTTGCATAGTACATCCTATTACTATGTAGAATAAGAAAAATCAACAACCGACCCCTCATCTCGAAGTAGGGGGGTGGACCCCCTGTAGAAAAAGTTGCATTTTCCCCCTGAAATATCTCAGCTACAGTGAAAAATTCGGAAAATTGGTTCAAACAAACGTTGTAGAGCGTTAAAAGACGAACATTTTCCTTTTTTTATATTTTTTCTACGTGGTCTTGGGGCCAAGCTAATGCCAAAAGAAAAAAGATCGACGCAGCATTCGAAAATTTTTCACAAATTTTTAAACTCCCTCTTTGGGGTCCAATTTGGGTTCAGGGGTTAGATGATTATAAAAATCAACTTTAGCGACCACGAAAACCCCAGAAACCCACGATTCAAGTGGATAACTTGTATGTATTTGTAATGATTGATGATTTCAAAAACGAATTACTGACGTAAAATTGCAACTATAATGTGAAAATAAACACCTTTTTTCCTGCAATATTGAAAATTTATTGTCTAAAGTTGACATTTCTGATTATGAATTTACATTAGTTGAATATAGGAAGAGAGGGGGAAAATAAAATTTCAAATTGAATTCGATTTTATCCGGAATACGATTTTTCTGTCTTTTCTGAAACAAAAAAATTCCTTTTCGTGAAAAAGGCCATCAAATTATCATTTTCGAAAATGTTTCGACTTGAACTGAATTTTTTATTCTCAAAACTGCAATTTTGTTACCAAAACCATGCTACTGCCTTCTGCTCTTTGATTTATAAATTTGTTTTCCTAAAAAATAAGTAATTTCCATTTTGTTTTTCACCTATGAAAATATTTTAAAAAATGATGTGAATATCCGAACGATTTTTTTTGGTCCTAAATAACGATTTTTCAGTATTTTAACCGAAGAATTGATGGGTTTTGAGTAGGAATTCTTGAATTATCTTCTCCCATTTTTGCCTTAGGCCTACTATACATTACGACTTTTAAAGTCTTATTGGAAAATTTATTTTAGCGCAAATTTTTGGATCCTTTTACTATGTTTCTATGCTTGTTGAGTTTGTTTTTTCCATATCCTTGAATACTGTTATTTTTTTTATTCTTTTAGGTATGACTAATACCAGATTGTAAAAATTATTTCAAATTTGAATATACTTATTTATATTTTTGGAACTTTGAAAAATGTTATCAAGAAATTGAGAAAATTTCTTCCATTCTTTCCATTTTTTGTCAACATAATACGTACTTCTTACCTAGGTATTTATTTAGAAATATTTAGGAAATGAACTTTTGAAGTAATGAAGTCCCCCTGTCTATGCCTTCCCCAAATGATTGATCTGTTCTTGTCCCAGCGTTGCCATGCTTCATCGTGTTAGCATTCAAGTTGAATGTGCCTAAAAAATTAAAAAGTTCCAGTTTTCATGATTTTTTTGATCCTTTTTTTTTTTTTTTGAAAAATATGCAAATTTCGACAGTTTTAACAGATTTTTTGGTCAAATTTTTAAATAAACTAGAAAATTAATTTAGAAATAGGAAAATTAAAAATTTTATAATTTTTGATTCTTATTCAGTTTTTGAGATTCGTACTTTATAAATAACTTTATTTTTTATTTTAAAAAAAACGGTTCCCTGATTTTATGTGATTTTTAGATATAATGTTTAACGAAATTTCATCTCGACGAATTGGACAGGAATGATTCGAGATAGAGTTGACGTGATTCGTGTGATTAGTGCTGCGCTCTTCAAAAGAAGCCAGCGACTTAAAGCTGATACGTGTAGTTCAGAAAGTTTAATATTAGATGCAAGGCAGAAATGACAAATCTCTCTCGTGTAATTAGCTTTTTCCCTTAATTTTTTTCAATTTTTTTTACCCTAAAGGCATTTTTGTAATATAATTTTGAAAAATGAATTTTAAAATATTTTCGTAACTTTTCTGGATAGCACTTATTGCAATAGGCATACATTTTTATGAAATTTTCTGGGTAAAATATGGAAAAACGAAAGTTCGTCGACAAACTGTCACATTCCAAGCTGTAAAAATAAATTTAATTATATTTTTAAAAAATCACTTTGGAAATTTGAATGTGTTTTTAAACTGCCAATAGGTAACAGGTAAGATTTTTTGCATGGATTCATGCAATTTTTGAGTATTTGGAATTTAAATTCTGGACATTTCACAATCTACGAGAAGAATATATTTTAAAATGAATTTTTAATTTAATTATCCATATTTTAAAATGAAGAATTCTTTGCAGTCGGGCCGGATTAAACTAAAGACAGAGGGAGCAGCTCAATCTCCCTCATATGGAAAACATTTTAATTTTTTTAATCAGAAAAATTCAAAGTGTCTACTTGCAAGGAAGACAGGAAAATCGAGAAACTGGCAAGAATTTTTCTTTGGTAGCAAGAAACCCAGAAAATAACAAGGATTTTAATAATTTTCCTGTGAAAAGAAAGAATTTCAACATTTTGCTCTTCTTTGAATTTTTCAATCAGAGAATAAAAAGAAGGATTTTTTTGGACAAATCTGAAGCAAGTAAAACGGTATGAAAATGGCAGGAAAAATCTAGGTAATAGCAAGAATTTTAATTTTTCAGAGACATCTTGGAATTAGGCTTTTGAGAATATTTTCGAAAGAGGTGATCCTATTTTTTGTGAGAAAATTTTTGTTTCGAGGTGAAAAAATTGGGAACGATTTCATTTCAAGTCAGTTGAAAGTTTTAAATTTTGCGGGATGCGGAGGTGGAGGGTGGAGGGAGGAGGGTCCCCTTCGGACGATTTTCTCGGAGCCGGAGCTGGAGGCACTTTTATGGAAAATTCCGGAGTTAGAGGTACTTTTCTGAAAAATCTCGGAGCCGGAGTCGGAGGCACCTCATCAGGTCTCCTCCAGTTCCCTGGTCCGGAGGTCCCTCCTTTGAATTTTTCAAAACACTTTTGTAGAATGTGTGTTTCCCGTCCCTGTCCCATGACCCTTACCATTCCAGTTTTGTTCATCGCAATTTTTTTCAATTTTTTCAGATAATTTTTTCGCTATTTTTCTCAAGTTATTTTCGTACATTATAATTTTTTTCATTTTTCAGGAAAAATTTTCGCGATTTTTCTCGTGTTATTCTCGTTCATATATCGAAACTATTTCTCGATGCATCTTTATTTTTGAACTTCATCATTTCGTTTATTGGTAAATTATGAAAATTTGACTCACGTAAAACAAAGAAACAAAATGAACGTCGATTATTTAGGTTACCCCACATCACTTCTTAAAATTATTCAACACTTATTTCAAAAATATCTCAAAATACTACAATACAATAACAAATAACTTGAAAATATTTCTGGAGCGGCCTCCGTAGGCCCTTCTGCAGACATCCCAGCCAAAATTTGAAAAAAGTAACTTTAGGAGCCTCTGACACTTTTTTTTCAAAAAATTTTAATTCATGATTTCACCTAGAAAATGTAAAAAAGTCATTCGAATTTTTACTTGTATTTCAACAAAATCCCAAACTAGGTATATATAGTTAAGTATCAAGTAATGCCATGGTATACTTTTTTCAAATCATTTTTTTAAAAACAAATTTTTGATTTTTTTAAAGCAAAAACCAAAAAAATTATTTTTTGCTCAAATTTTTGAAAAAAGTAGCTTTTTTGAATGAAAAGTAACCAATAGTAACTTTTGAGTACAAAAAGTAACTAATAGTGACTTTCCTACCTACTGCATTGGATGCCTGCAGGGGGCCCTCCTGGAGTCTTTTCAAATTTCCTAGAGCCGGAGCCGGAGCCGGAGGTAAGTTTAAAAAAATCTTGGAGCCGGAGCCAGATTCGAAGGCATTTTTTTAAAAGTCCTGGAGCCGGAGGAACATTAATCAAACATTTCGGAGCCAGAGTCGGAAAAACTATACCCCCTCCCTCCGGATCCCTGCTAGAAACCAACTTCAGCTCGTCTCTGTTTTCTGTTTTTGTTTTCAAAATCGACAGTATGTAATTTGAGAGTCGAAACCATATTTTTTAAACTTCGTGTCAAAATAAAACATTCGAGTAATATTTTTGGTTTCGAATTTCTGGTAAAAACATCCGTATTTTTTACTGGTTGAATTTTCACTGCAAAAATAGATAGGTAGGTCGATATACGTAGGTTATTTAAATTTAAAAAAAAAATCATTTTTCAATTTATTAAATTTCATTATTTTATTATCTATGATTCTTAATTGATTCTCCACAACCAGCGACGTCATTCTACCTAAAATCTGAACTCAAAACATCATTTTACATTAATTGATAATTCATAATAGGTACTACGAATGACATTATGTAATGTGATCTATTTAGGAAAAAAAAAATATCGATTGAAAATCGATCCTTCGTTGGATCAAATAAAGCAAACCGTTCGATGAATACCCGTTTAGCAGATTCCTACTGAACCATTGTAGACCGTTGGTCTTGTATGATAACCCTTTTATCAACCTCGACGCTGGGTCTCAAATTGTATATACCTTGTTTTCAATATACGAGGTTTTACATACACGACGATGATTAAACCCCTCGATTGGGGCAATAAAAGTGTCACTTCGGATCGCCACTCATTATTAAACGAACCTTAAAAGGGTTAGTAGAATAGTTGTAAAAATTTCCAATTGTATAAGATCGATGACAAGGGAGCAGGAGACACGGACAAAAAAAATGATGTACAGTTATGGCTGGTTCTCGATTTCTATTTATCGAAAGTGGTATCCACTATAAAACCGTGTCGTAATATATTTTTTGTATTTGATTCGGGAAACCCGAACCCGAAGTCGCCCTGTCCGCTATCACTTTTCAATAATAACGGTATCGTGCGCGGGTCTTTATCGTATGTACTTTATTTTGGTGCGATTTCATCGTAAAATCAAAGGATTGTGTCGAAGGCGGAAAAAAAATAAAGAAAAACAATTAAAACTCACGAGAATCGAACCTATATACTTATTTGGTTTGGGAATTAAGAAAAGCAGCGTATAACAAGAATAAAGGCATTTATACGACAGAGACACGAATCTCTTTTATGTCTGTGACGCGAGGTAAAAGAGAGGTAACCGAAAAACACTACTATTGGGAAAAATACACCTTAAGAATAAGATGCGGAACTAATAAATGTAGATGCAACAAAGTACATATTACAGAAGTGTGCGTTCGTATTATATTCGTAGAGAAATCGTGAGAACGGCGTTTCCTAGTTTTATTGATGATTGATTTTATTATTTGGCCGGAGAAAATTGGGCTTAGGGATTTTTTGTCGTGAATAGAGCTGCAGTGGTGTTGTGGGTCAGAGAACCTGGAAGTAGAAGAATCGCACCAGATACAAAAGGCTCGCCGCTGTGGCGTATTTACAGTAAACAAAAATCATCTCAGTCACGGATTGCTGTGTTACGAATTTCACCGGTTGACGTGGAGCAGTTTTGGTGGCGAAGGAGAAAGATACGCGGGCATTATTTCGCCAGCTTTCTCTTCCTGGTTCGTAACGGGATACCGAGCGTTACGGTGTGAGGGATGTTTCGAATTTCGCGGTGGTGGGAAAAAAACCCCATAACGGTAACCCGTTAGTTTTTACGCGATGTGACGAAGGGTTATTCAATGGTGTACGATTTGGAACGGTACATGGAGGGTTTTTTTTGGGTCGTGTCGTCGAGGTTTTCAAACGGTTTCGTGGCTAGACGATGGTTGGTATTGAGACTTAACTGTTTGGTGACAGATTGGAAGAAAGGATGCGATAGAGTAAAAAAGTTTTCACCCTGGGTGATGTAGACGAGGCAGTGGGTAGAAGAAATGGTCATTGGTGAATGTACGAAGTGTTTTTTTAGAATTGGAGTTGTTTGGGGGAATATTTTGCTTAATCTGTTGCAGAATGGAGTTTTTTAAAATCCAGAAAGTCAGAATAAGAAACTGATCGATGACGTGATTGATGTGAATGAGAAGTTATCAGCTTGGGTACATTTTTAATTGAAAAAAGTGTACGTGCTGAATTGAGACGTGACTAGAAAATAATAAATAGGTGGACCAAATAAAGTCCCAAAAAAATTTTGGTGGGCGAAAAATAAATTCCAGGTATGTGGGGAAAGGGGTGGTAAAAATGAGCGAGGACTCCAAAACTCGAACAGATAAAGAATTTGGTAACGTTAACAAACGTTCATAATCTGCGTCCTGAACATTATAGAAGTGAAAAATATAAATTCACAACTACTTCACTTTTCAAAATTGGAAATCAATGAACATCAAAACTCTTAATCTCGATACCAGTGATCGAATTCATAATGTATAACTACAAGAAATTTTGATTTAAAAAAAATTGGGGAAAAATGCTAATGGCTCATTCTATGTCAACTCGACCAAGTTTTGACCTTGGGTCTTCCGATTTCGCTCAAATTTTTTTTACGAGTTCTCCTCTATGGTCTAATGAAGGAATCACCGTCATTCCGATCCTAATCTTTCAAGGGGGCGGGGGTGGGCCTTGTAATTTTCGTATAATTGGGATTTTTTGCGAAATTGCTTAACTTTGAAGGAGCATATCTCGAGATTGGTTACGTCTAAGATGAATCTGTTCATGCTGTTTTGTAGAGAATTGAAAGGAAATTGAAAATTGATAATCTCTTTTTGAACAGTTCAAAGTTGAGCTTTTGTGATGGAAGCTCAACTTTCATGATAAGTACAAAAGATGAAGGGCCCCATTAAAAGATCTGAAAAAATTACTATGAAGGAAGAGAACTTTCAATGTATTTTTCAACTAATTACTGTTCAAGATGGGATCTCAATACTTCTGGGGGGCACAGGGGTCCTAAATTTTGGTCAAAATTCAAAAAAATGGAAAAAGTAAAGTAATATATCGATTTCTATGTACTAATTCGACGGCGCTGAGTTCGAATATGTGCTTAGTTTTTTCATTCGACCCCTCTAAATCCCCTTATCAGCCCCCCAATGAGGTCAAAATTCAGAAAAATGAAAAATAACGTATGTCGTGTCGTTTGTTAGGTTTTTGAGGGCGCTGAGTTCGAATATTTGCTTATTTTTGGGATTCGAACCTTTAGTTCTCCCCTAGCCCCCAATTTTGAAAAAACACATTGATTTTTTAAATGATTTAGTAATTTTGGAGTCAGTGTGGAGAACGAAGGGAACGGATCGAGAAAGTAAGTTGATAATCGAGCTCAGCACCCTCGAATTAGTAGAAATCGATATGACACATGCTATTTCCGATTCTTTGCATGTGTTTTTTCAAAATTGGGGGCTAGGGGGCACTAAAGGGTCGAATCCCAAAAATAAGCAAATATTCGAACTCAGCGCCCTCAAAAACCCAACAAACGACACGTCATACGTTATTTTTCATTTTTTTGAATTTTGACCTCATTAGGGGGCTGATAGGGGGGTTCAGAGGGGTCGAATGAAAAAACTAAGCACATATTCGAACTCAGCGCCTTCGAATTAGTAGACATCGATATATTACTTCACTTTTTCCATTTTTAGAATTTTGACCAAAATTTAGGACCCTTGTGCCCCCCAGGGGTATTAAGATCCCATATTGAAAAGTAATTAGTTGAAAAATATATTAAAAGTTCTCTTCATAGTAATTTTTTCAGATTTTTTAATGGGGCCCTTCATCTTTTGTACTTATCATGAAAGTTGAGCTTCCATCACAAAAACTCAACTTTGAACTTTTCAAAAAGTGATTATCAATTTTCAATCTCCTTTCAATTCTCTACAAAACAGCATGAACAGATTTATCTTAGACGTAACCAATCTCGAGATATGCTCCTTCAAAGTTAAGCAATTTCGCAAAAAATCCCAATTATACGAAAATTACGAGGGCCACCCCCCGCCCCCTTGAAGGATTAGGATCGGAATGACGGTGATTCCTTCATTAGACCATCGAGGAGAACTCGTAAAAAATTTTTGAGCGAAATCGGAAGACCCAAGGTCAAAACCTGGTCGAGTTGAAATAGAATGAGCCTAATTAAAAAATATTTTACAATAAAATTTTATGCTTAGTTGGAAGAAATATTTTCAAGAAGATCTCAAAGTTGAAATTCGAAAAAATTGTAGATAAAAAAATAAAAAACTGTAAAACAGTTTAAGAAAAAATTATATTTTGCAAAAAAATTGAGATAAAATTGAAGTGCTGAATTATATTTTCAGAAAAAAAATGCTGAGAAAAAATTTGAAGTTGAAAAAAGAAAGAGGAAAAATCTGAGGATTTTTTTTGGAGTTTGGAATTGAAAAAATTGAACTTGAAAAAAATATGAAATATTTGAAAATATAATATGGAGTTGATTCACGAGAATCACAATTTATAAACCGCCCTTTATGGCTGACATTTCATGTTTTCAATATTTGGTACTTCTTAAATTCAATGCAAAAATAATTCGAAATAATTTTTGAAAAAGGGGAAGTAATAAACAGACAAATAAAGTCTTAAGCAACAAGTTCATAGCATGGACGTCGCATGAAGTCATGATAAATTCATGTAGAATTCAAGTTCAACCCGCAAAATGAAGCCAATTCTGTATTCAGACAATGCTCGAGTTCGAGTGGAGATGTCATCTATAGTAATTTTTTTTTTCATTTTTCTTGTTAGGTGGGCCAGCTCTGGGCCAGATTTAGGCGTCTAATTCCATAGACTGAAATGAATAATGATGCGAAAATAAATTTTTTGCAGTTATTTTCAAACAGAAGTTTCAGGAAGAGGTATCGTACTCTCTCAATCATAAATCAGTGAAAATTATCGAAAATCACTGAGATATAGTCAGAATTGCAGCGCAGGAGAAAATCAGTGAATTTTTTTTACTGAAAACAAATCAGTGAAAAAAACCACTGGAAAATCAGTCAAAATTCACTAAAAAGTCAGTGAATTTCGCTGATTTTTCCTGTGCTGCAATTCTGAATATTTATCAGTGACTCACTGATTCAGAATGAGAGAGTACCTAAATCTCCGAGCTTCAATTTTTGGCTTCGGAATGTTTTCCTTCAACTTTTTCTATACTTCGGAAAATGTATTAAAATTAGAAATAACTAAAACTGCGACAAAACAGTTTTAAATACTGTAAATTAAAATTGATTCTAATCATGTAATTGAAAAAAATATCAAAATTGAGCACTCGAAATGTGGCGTAAATAGCTTCTCTTATTCTGAGATAATTTAATCTGATTATCATAAATTTGACATTGGTTTTTTCATTTGTCCATTCCTTCTCTTTTATTTCGGTAAAAATTGAAATAAAACAATTCTTGAGGAGTTTTCAAGCGAACTAGGTACTCAATTGAAATGTTGAGAAAATTTAGACGGTGCAGAATCAAGGTGTCTAAAAATCTTTTTTGGTCAGAAATGTTCTGCCGTTTTGTCTTTTTTCTCAATCAAACTTGAAATTTTTATATTATTCTCCTTTTTTTTTCAGAATTTTGGAAGAAGGAACTTGATTAGAAAATTTTTCAATTGATTTTTTTTCGCCGCATGAAATAAGGGTGTGAAAAGAAAATTTTTGCTGTTCGAAAAATGTTATGCTCTTTCATTATGAAATTTTCTTATTCTAGACACGTTGAAAATACATGCAATCACATTTGACATTTTATTGATTTTTACAGTGATAAATTGTAATTTTCACGTGCCTTTGAATTGCTGAAACCTCGTTTTAGGGACATTTTTTGGCCAAAAAAATGAGTTAAAAATTACGGATTTTCATTTGGGTGGACCAAGTGTCTTCTGGTCATTTCGGTCATGAAAAAATCACAAGAAAGATTAATGCAGTGCCCACTAACCACGGTGCTGGATTTTTAAACTTTTTCGAATTGGGATGAGCTTGTGCTGAGAATTGTTGTGAAAATAACTCAAAAAATATTGTAAAAATTTTAAATTTTGAAACTGAGCTTTTTCGGAGGAGGGGGAAGGAGGCATGGACCAAAAAATTTCAAATTTTTACCTCTAGTCTTTCAAGGTCATTTCAAAACTATTTTGACACCGATCCATCAAAAGTCAAAAAAAGTTGAAAAAAGCTGCACCCTATCTAGCAGATACTCTAATATAAAGGAAATAAAAACATATTGTGTACTAAATTTTGACTAGAATTGGCGAAGTAGTTCATTTCGAATAGATGATCTACAAAAAAAAACCTGTGAACCCCCTTCCTAACAAAGGACGAAATTAGGAGACGTCGAATGGGGATTTTTACCATTTTTGGTTTGTGACACCTGCTGAAAACCTCGATCACTCGCTTCCTCTCCTCTACAAAGGAGTTGTAAATTGAGAATTTGAAATTTTTTTGATATCTACTCAATTCAAATCGCTCCCTCAAGCATCTCAAAATTTAGCAAAAAATTTCTTTATCACATAAGATAATTTTTGATAAAATTTGTCGAAACATTTTCACAACTCAAAAATTTTCAAAATAGTTTATTTCAATCTTCTAAACGACCAAAAAATTTCTTTGAATGAATAATTTTTGATAAAATTTCTCAAAAAATTTTCACGACAACTCAAAAATTTTCAAAATTTTTTTTTTAATTTCGTAAATTATAAATCAACAATTCAACATCTTCTATATACTATTCCGCAGGGTTTTCTTCAATCGACTGAAATAAAATGTATTTTTCAAAATCATAGTTTCTTGTAGTGTAGATGGAGATGTATTTTCAGAAGAAAAATCAACTTTCACGATAACAAATTGAGAATGTCGGCAGAAAGGACATTGTGGAGATGTGTATTTGAAAAGGTGGGAATGCGTGAGGGTGGTACCTTATTGGAAATTTGAAGCCAGGTAAGAATGGTTCTTTTACGTTTGGATCCAAAAGGGATTGAGGAGGGACTAAGGGCCAATGGTTTTATCAGGCGAAGATGGTTAAAAGATAGAAAAATTGAATTTTTTGGAATTGAATTTTTTTACTAAGAGGAAAAAAATCAAAAATTCAACACTGTAACCTTTCGACATACTTCAAACCATTTAAATCAACTTATAATTTATCATTCGCTGCGATAATACTAATTTTTTTTTTCCATTTGAGAACGTAAATTAAAAATGATTTCAATGTTGAACGGGAGCGATTTGTAATCTCAAGAATTTAATTAATTATGGTATTTTTCCGTCTTATTATCTGACTGATGAAATACTCAAGATATGTAGAACGTTCGAAAATTTAATTTCGTTTTTCTAACTGAGTTTTAAAAAGTTGAGTACCAGTTGATGTAGATGTACCTACTCTCTCATTCCGAATCAGTGAAAAGTCACTGATAAACAGTCAGAATTGCAGCACAGGAAAAATCAGTGAAATTCACTGATTTTCTCCTGCGCTGCAATTCGGACTGTTCCTCGGTGATTTTCGATAATTTTCACTGATTTATAATTCAGAGAGTAGCTACTTATACCTACTTACCTATGCTCACCAGTAATGTTCGTTTGGTGGCCAATTGTGATCTTAATTAGTCGAATATGATATTGAAAATTGTTTTCCCTTTGTGCGTATTGTTTGGTGAAATCGCGCTATTTTCATCGACAGATCGAAATACGGAGCCTTCGATATCATCTAAAGAAAAATCTTTATTGGCAGATCAAAATACAGAGCCTTCGATAACATCCATAGAAAAATTGCGCTGCGAAAATGACCGTTTACGTGCGGAAAATAAGAAAGTACGTGAAGAAAACGAGCTCTATAGTTGTAATATTACAATTAGAGCTGTAATCGCATATTATTTGCTCAATTTCATCAGTATTGATGAAAAAAAGAAATGTCCCGAACGTTTTATACCAAAAACTTGTGGACTTTAGTACAAGAAAAGATGCCCGGATAAAAAAAATTCTCCGGGAACAAGGATTGGTTTACAACTACAATTATCAATACATTGTTACTATTCCGAGTTCCACCTGGACACAAATATTAATGCTGCCATGGCGAAAAAATAGCGAACTGAGCACATTCGATAAATTCGTGTGGTTCTTAGATACAGTCATCTCGATAGATGTGAAGAATGAAGAATTGGTTTTCTGGAGAGATTTGGTGAATTATTATTGGACCAAGAAACGTCATTCCTTCGTATTCCTCGCTAGAATATTGGAAATAGTTTACGAAGAAGCTTGCGATGTATGCCACATAACATACAACGAACCGATTTATGTTAAAGGCCCCGTTAATGTAAATTTGTCATCCATTAACTTACGTAAGAAACTCAAATCGTTCTTTGATTGTCTTCAGAATTTTTATGACAGTAGATTTAAAGCCTTGTTCACCCGAACCCCAATAATTGAAGAGAAGTCAACTAAAGATTTTGTAACGCATGGAAAACACCTCCCATGGTCCGGATTGAGGAATATCGATTATATGACAAACCCGTATATAGTATACACTCTTTGAATTCATGTAAGAATCTGAATAATAAATATTTAAAATGGTTGAACGAAAAATAATTTCAAATGCTGCGTGACGCGTTTTAATTTCAAAGCTGCAATATAAGATAAGGGAATAATAACGATGAACGGCGATCTTTGCAAAAAAAACATTCAAAATTCATTACCTACTCGACTTATAGATAGTACAGTCATTTTAATAGCTTTAAAAAAAGCCCTAACCTAAAAAAATGAACAAAAAGCCAAACTTCCCTGAGATTGGTGAATATTTTGACCTTTTTTTGGAGGTGAGCGGTTCAAATTTTAGTTTTTCGGCAATAACTTTCTATTTACGGGAAAAAAATTGAAACAAAAATTGTAGAGAATTAAAAAACAAGCAATTTTGTTATTTACACTTTTTTCCTATGACGTCATGGGAGAGGCAGGGAGCTAGGGCCTTCAGAAAAAAATCAGTTTTGAAAATAGATCCTCTGTAGAAAAAGTCGCATTTTCCCCCAAGAATTGCTCAGCTACTGTGAACAATTCAAAAGATTGGTTCAAGCAAACGCTGTAGAGCATTAAAAGAACACATTTTCCTTTTTTTTCTACATAGTTTTGGGAGCGAGCTATCGCAAAAAGAAAAAAACGGGTTCGAAAATATTTCAGCTGAATAAATTACGTAGGTATGTGTATGATAAGCCTGATGATATAAAATTTGACGAATCGATAGTCGAATAAGTGATGTTCCGGGGTTTTAGTGGGCGGTAAACTCGATTTTTATAATAATTTGACTCCTGGGCCCAAATTTGGCCTTGAAAGGGGAGTTCGAAATTCGAAATTTATTAAAAGGTATCGATATAAAACGTTTCAAATTTGCTGATTCGGATTTTCGAAAGTATTTTGCTTTTAGACCCGAATAGGACTGGGGGGGGGGTCTAAACTTGAAATTTTACATTATTCGAACATAGATAGGTATCGATATTTATGTGGTTTTGAATTTTTTACAGTTTCGAATTTTAGGAAGTATTCAGCTCTAGGACACCGTTTGAGCCTCAATTTGGAGGCAGAGGTTTGAAATTCGAAAATTTTGCAATAATTTTTTTGAAATTGAATTATGTAATTTTTTTTCATCAAGATCACTGAAAGGAAATCTTTGTTTGAAAAACAGTTTATACTCTTAATAAAACTTACGAATGAAACCTTCAACTTGAAACAAATATCGAATAAAATTTATACTTTTCAATTGTCGCTCCCTGGTCCAAACTAGCTGGATAAAAGTAAATAAACATTACACATACCTACTTTCATAAAAATTCTAATTTTGAACGCTGCCCCAATTTGGGATTCAACTGGACTGGTGTCCCAGAGTTGAATACTTCCTAAAATCTGAAACAGAAAATTTAAATCGCATATACTTATCGTTACCAGAGATAGAACGATTACGATTTTAATCGATTGTAATCGATTCTCATCCTCCGATTAAAATAATCGTACCTACAACGATTAATCGGAGAATACTTTTCAATTTTCTGATTGGCCAAACTATACATGACGCATTTTTTTTTCTATTCAAAACAATCTGATCAATAGTCAATACCCATGTTCGAATTGTGTAAAATTTCAATTTTTGGCACCCTCCCTTTTTGAAGCCCAATTTGGGTTCAAGAGATAAATGTATGTTTGAAATGTTTTATGTATATCGATACGTACCCATGTGCAAAATTGGTAAAATTACGAATTCTGAATCCCCTTTCGAGACCCAATTTGGGTCCACGGGTAAAATATTTTATAAAAATCGGTTAAAGGTTGAAGGTAAAAATTGAAAATTGAAGGTAGCAGGTTAAAGGTCAAGGTTGAAGTTTCAAGTATGGTCGTTTTTCTTCGTTTTTATTTGAAAAAATTACCGAACTGAGCGCCCACGAAAACCTCAAAACTCCACTTGTTTCACTATCGATTCGCTAGATTTTGAACATGTTTTTCTTTTAACGTTCTACAACGTTTGTTTGAATCAATTTTCCGAATTTTTCACTGTAGCTAAGCTATTCTTGGGGGGAAAATGCGACTTTTTCTGGAGAGGGTTCACCCCCCCACCCCTCCCGATTCTGAGATGAGGGGTCAGATATAAATTTTTCTTATTCTACATAGTAATCCAGGGTGTCAATTTTCTGGAAAACCGGAAAACCGGGAAAAGTCAGGGAATTTTGGTGATTTGGAAAAGTTGAGGAAAAGTCAGGAATAAATTTTGGAATTTTTTCTAGAATTTTTTGAAAATTCAAAAAAGGGTACTTTAATTATTTAGAAAAGTGTTTCTTTGTTCAATTTATTTTAAATTTTTCAATAAATTTCGCCCTCGCTCCGTTCAGGCCAAATTACCTATTACATCTTTTCTCTGATTTTTTTATTTATCATTTTTTGTTGACATCTAGTTCAATAAAATTGATATTCAAATGCATATCTTTATCTATTAAATTATGAATTATTCAAAAAAAAATCCCTCCCTACGCTCGGGGTAATGGAAAAGTGGTGAATTTTCATCTTTTGAAGATCTTTTTTCGCATAAATTTTCGCCCTTTGAGGCATGTGTTTTTCATTTTTGGGAAGGGGAATGGGGTAGGCAATAAAATGTAAAGAAATTTTTGATTTTTCAGCTCGAAAAAATCCGAATTTTCATTCGTTTGATTTGGTAGACACCCTGGCATGATTTCTTTCATTTTTTAAAACTTTATAATTTTGCTTTTTATGCTTTGTTTTTCCTTTTTACTTATTTGAAATTTTTTCTGCAATAAATTCAAATTTTCAAATTTTTGTGATGAGGGGGAATTGGGTGGGTTCAAAAATTTTTTGAATTGAATTTGAATTTTTTTTTGGCCCGAAGAGGGACATTTAAAAATCTTGTAAAAAGTACCTACGTAGTGAGTTTGAAAAAAAAATTGCTAGACCCATGCATTTTATATCATTCTTATGCAAAATTTCGGGATGTAAGTACATCACGCAAAAACTTCCTCGCTCCCCTCCTAGTTTAAGAATATCATATTTAAAAAGTTTGGAAAAATTATAAAAATTGGCCTGAAAAACCTGGAATAGTCAGGGAAAATAATTTCTGAAACATTGTGGACACCCTGTAATCGGATATAGAGCCTCTCCTAAAAAGTCGATTGACCCGATTTTTGATAATTATTTGGGTTGATGTGAAATTTTCAAAATTGATTTTTTCCTGAAGACCCTAGCTCCCCCATGACATCCTAGGGGAAAATTGTCAATAACAAAATTTCTTGTTTTTTAATGCTCTACAATTTTTGTTTCAACTTTTTTTTCGTATGTGCGTAATTTCGAAAGTTATTATTTCCTAAAAACCAAAATTCGAACCCTTCGTCGCGCCCCCTTTAAAGGTGGACAAAATACTCGCTGGGCTTAGGGGAGTTTGGACATGTTGAAATAAATACCCTACTGGGCTTATATAGACGAAATTTCCCCTTCTTCTCATTTTTTCGGGGTTGGGCCTCTTTTTAGCTCAAAGGACCGTATTATGCTGCTATCTCATTTTAAATCCGTGAAAAGTCATTGATAAATAGTCACCACTGCAGCACAGGAAAAATCGGCGAAATTTTTTCATTTTCATCGGATTTTTGCTGATTATTCAAAGAATTTCAGTGAGTTTTCTACAAATTTCAGAGATTTCACTGATTTTTCAGAAAGGGTAAGTATAGCCGGATAGGGGGTGGTTTTGGCCCTAGCCCCGATTTTTGATCTAATGCCCCCAAATTGTGTACCTTGATGAAAAAAAATTCTGGAAAAAATTTTGGCCCCCCAACCCCCTCCCTTTCGGAGCTATGGCCATTTTATTGCATCATTTTCAAGCATTTTTAATTCCAATGGAAGTGAATGAAATTTTCTGTTCTTTGGCACAAAGTTACATCTCATAGAGATCTATTCACGATAATTTTTTTCATTAATTTTGGTGCACTCCTTCATGAGATTTTGGCCATTTGAAATTTTCAACTGTAAAAAATACCTTAACAGCAAAGTTCGACTAATTTTTAAAAATATCCTAAAAACGTGTTTTTTGACGTAAATTCACGTCACGTATTCAGTTTTGGCGATTGAGGTGGCGCAAGGGCCAAAAATTTCGAAAAACCGTAAAAAAATTTTGTTATTTTGACAGATTTTTTCAAATTTTGAGCATTTTATGCGGAAAGAAACAAGCAAATTAAAAACCAATCCCGTCTCATTTGAAATTACGATCATTTTACTGCATTGTTTTCAAAAAAAAATTATTTCAACGGAAACATGTAATTAATGGAAGTGGATTTATAATCCTAGAAAATTTTCTGAAAAATTATTTTTTGGTAGACTCATTTTTGGTTTTGCCGATGTTTTTTTTATTGGAAGAATAGACCGAAAATTACAAAAATCCTTACAGAAATGTTGTTATTTTGGCTGATTTCTCAAATGTTGAGCATTTTATACGGAAAGAAATGGCCAAATGAAGAAACTAACGTCGGATTCGTGTTAAGCAGGTCAAAATACCCCGACAAACACCCTTTTTCACGATTATTTTACTTTAAATGTCAAAATTCACTTTTTTCACTGATTTTTCAAGACAATAAAATTAAATTTCGAGATTTAAAGTAAAATGATCGCGAAAAGAGTGTTTATCGGGGTATTTTGACCCGCTGAACACGAATACGGGATTGGTTTTTTAATTTGCTCATTTCTTTCCGTATAAAATGCTCAAAATTTGAAAAAATCTGCCAAAATAACAACATTTTTTACGGGGTTTCGCAATTTTCGGCCCTTGCGCCACTTCAATCGCCAAAACTGAATACGTGACGTGAATCTACGTCAAAAAACACGTTTTTATGATATTTTCAAAAATTAGTCGAACTTCGCTGTTAAGGTCTTTTTTACAGTTGAAAATTTCAAATGGCCAAAACGTCATGAAGGACTGCACCAAAATTAATGAAAAAATTATCGTGAATAGACCTCTACGAGCTGTAACTTTGTACCAAGGAACAGAAAATTTCATTCACTTCCATTGGAATTAAAAATTCTTGAAAATGATGCAATAAAATGGCCATAGCTCCGAAAGGGAGGGGGTTGGGGGCCAAAATTTTTTCCAGAATTTTTTTCAGCAAGGTACACTATTCCCTTTCTTTGCACTGTTTGCTTTCAGTGAATTTTTTCACTGATTTATTACTGTGCTGCAATTCTGGCTATTTTCCAGTGATTTTCAATATTTTTCACTGTTTTTGAGAGGCTAAAACAAGAGCGAAATTTTTTGGAAAAATTATATTTGAAAAGTGAAAAATATCAATTTTTAGAACATTTTGACCCTTTTGACAGGGCAAAATCATCCCTTCCTGCTAGTGAATCTTCTCTCAAAATTTTTAATCATCTCAAAAAAAGTGAAAACTGAAATGACCATTAAAAAAGGATCTCCGTTCGTGATTTAAATACCGATTTGTACAAGTACGAGACGACAGCAAACGAACCAGTACCTAAATATTTTTCCTTCACGAGTACACCACAGTGTTCAAAACCGCCAGAACCAAAACCCACCAGAACCACTTTATTTTCGATTTTTCAAATGGGAACCAGGACCAATTGGAACCGGTTCCAAGAGGTGTTGAAATATTCCCAAAAAAGACCAAAACGAACCAATTCAGCAGGGAAAAAGAGAAATTCCCAATTGGGAGAACCATAAGAAATTTTGAAGCTTGTAAATTAACAGAACCACCAGAACAAGCATAAGTATTTTGAGATAAAAACCACCACCAACAGGAACCATTTCAATAAATTTCTAATCGATACAAGAACAACCACCACCAATTTGTGAATCGGTTCCAATTGGTTCTCAAATAATTTTAAGCAATTGAGTAGGCACCATCTCTTTAATCTTTATATGAAGTATGTACTTAGTGTATTTCAATTTGGCGGAAGATGACGGAATGTAATATTCAATTCAAATTTTCGTAGTTTGGTATTTTTGAATTTTTTTCCTTCTTTTGGCGTGTTCTATGTCAACTCGAGCAGGTTTTGATCTTAGGTCTTCCTATTTTTCTCAAAATTTATTTACAGGTTTCCCTAAATAGTACAATCGAGGAATCATTGTCATTTCGATCAAAATCCTTTAGGAGGGTGGAAGAGCCGGGAGCCCACGTAATTTTCATACAATTAAAATTTTTTGTGAAACGACTCAATTTTGAAGGTTCATATCTCGAGATTGGTAAAGTCCAAGAAGAATCTGTTTGCACAGTTTTGTAAACAATTGAAAGGAAATTGAAAATAATTGATGATCACATTTTGAAAAGTTCAAAGTTTCACCTCCATAATTAAAGTTCAACTTTCATGATGAATATAAAAGATAAAGATGTGGGCCACCATTTAAAAATCTGAAAAAATTACAGCAAGGAGAAATTTTCATGCTGTCAAATAATTACGTTTCAAGATGGGATCTGAACACCCCAAGGGGGGACAGGGATTTCCAAATCTGGTCAAAATTCAAAAAAATGGAAAAACCAAAGTACGTTACATATCAATTTTGAATTTTTTCTAATTGATTGAAAATTGAAAAAATAAATTGAAAGACCGAATGGAACCGGGAGAACCGGGACCAATTGAAACGGTCTCTAATTTTGGGAACCACCACCAGAACAATATGATGAAATTGTTCGAAACAGAACCCAAAACCAGAACCATTTGCAAAAAATAAAAAACCAGAACCATTTCAAGATCAGAATCACAAATTACAAAAACTGAAAATATCAGAACCAAACAGAACCGTTTCAGACAATTGTCAAAAACCAATTCAAAAACCAGAACCAGGAACCATTTAATAACAACGCATCCCAAAACCACAACCACCACCACCAATTGAACTTCAATCGGTTTTGAACACTGGTACACCATGTACAATGATCATGATGGTATTCGAAAGTTAGACAGAGGCACAATCATCAATTAGTGATTACAGCAGCATCCCGATACAAACAGAATACACACATGACTCGAACAAAATGAAACCTATCGCCGATACGACGATAGAATTTCTCACTCACGTCGAACCTCGATAGGCTGTACGAGGAGAGACCATCGTATACGTCAATTTCGAGCTAACTGAGCAGTATACCATCCAGCATCCCTTTTCCGTCGCTCGCACCGATGTTCGTACTGTGTATATCGGTATGTTATACGTACACGACATACACGACGACGGTGAACCGAATATTTGTCATTTGCTTCATGTAAATTTATCTTATCGCCGGATAGGATCGAAGGTAGAACATCGGGCTTCGAATGTTGTTCATCTGCGATCACGGCACGGTAGACCTTGATTAAAAATTCGATCGGTAAATCGTGTTGTAGAGTGCCACCGCGTGTCGATCGCGCATAGCGAACAAAATATTACGCCGAGTTGGGTACCACGATGAGAGCGGGCGTGAAGGGAGCCAGCTACATAAGAAAAGAACACGTATGGACAAATTCTTCTCCGGATAATCTACGAGAACGGTAGACAAGCTGTAGGGAAAGCAGGGGTTTGTTATACGTTGTCCCGAGAGAAAGAGAAAAAAAACACGTATGTAAAAAGTAAATTTTTCCCCATATAACCCTCGCTCTCCACTGGTCGAACGTATTATGTGTAATAATTCTTCGGTATTGACAGATTTTTCCATTTTTCCGAACTAATTCGTAGTGACTCGAGATGGTAAGACGATGAGGCTTTCTTTTCGAAGGTAGCTACAGATAAAAGAGAGACGAGCGAATACCAGACGATATCGTACGTATTGAATTACCGACCAGATTTTCGAACTCTTTCATCATTTTGGTTGACAGTTTTGGCGATGTAGAAGAGGCAATCTGCGCTGTAGAGCTCGAACAGCGATCACATCGACGCACCGATGGAGCAGGCGAAGAATTGGCAAAGGTGAAATTTTTTTCAATCAGGATACAGAGTTTTTTGGGAAAGAGCTGGTTCGTGGTGACGAGGGAGCCGAAGAGGGAAGGAAAATAAGAAATAAACCAGTTAGCTCGGGCGTCCCGGGATCCACAGCCGAGTGAATAGAATTTCGGTATAAAATATCCACCCAATTAAAAGCGCACATATTTTATTCTCGTTGCGGGCCGCAGCCGGGAGATGATTATCAGCTAAGAAGAAATGGAAATGGACACGTAGGTAGTGTTGTTATGAATGCTGGTAATTTGTTTACGCGCGCTTTAAAGAAGTGGCCGCCAGAGCGTTGCGATGTCGGCGGCGTGCGACAATGGTGCTGGTGACTGGAGCTGTGAGGCGAGATCGGAGGCATCGCATCCGTTATTCCGTTGATAAGAATCGCGCCGCGGCCAAGCCGGCGTATATAGAGGCCACCCAGTACACACCAATTTGTAATCGCGCCGCGCGGTGACAGAGTATGCACGGAATCTGGCACCTTTGGCTCGAATCTCGCCCCAGCATCCCGATGCTGGACAAGTTCTCAAAATGTAGTGTCGCGAGACATCGCGGATGGTAATTCGGATCTGCTCAGGGGAGGGGGGATGGGGAAAGGGCCACGAAACTGGAAAATGGGTATAAAATTGCCGATGTCCGGCTGCCTCGAGGTGGTCCCCTCGTGTCTCCTGGTGTAATTACCCTGCTGCTAGGTACGCTTAGCAGTCGTCTTTTTCGAATTGGTTTGGATTGGCTGCCTTTTTTTTATTCGTATCTAAGCGTTATTTCTCTCTGGTCGACATAAAGACATGTTTTTTTACTTTTGTGAATGGCATAAACGCCTACGCTGCCGTCGTCGCTATTGTTTTATGTGCGGCGAGGTATAAATAATCGAAGGAGCGAGCCCAGCCAGCCGCCGTGTTAAGTATAACGTGTGTAAGTATGCGATGCGGTAATGATGGTGGTCGTGTCATCGGCGATGGTCAACAAGTGGCGGCGGCGACGGACGCCGATGTACCCATCGTGATGTACGCTAAATTACCGATTTCCATTATTTCCAGGACATAAAACACGTGTCGTGTGAGATGGAAATGAAGACGCATCGTGTGCTGTGCTGTGGAACGATATTGGTCGTGTAGCTAGTCTGAGATAAATTGAGGATGTTTTGTCGTCTAGGCAATCTATGGAATGAGGAGTGTTGGGTTTGGTTGCGGGTTGTGGGGATGGGAATTTCGGGAGGGTTGGGTGAGATGAAAATTGGTTCAATTTTTACTCGGTTGGAAGGAGGGGGAGGATTTGTGAACTTATGGAGTGGAATTTCGTCAAGTTGTGTTGATAAAATCTTTAATCCGTTACGAATGAATGTCTTCTATCTTTACTCTCTCAATTATAAATCAGTGAAAATTATCGAAAATCACTGAGAAACAGTCAGAATTGCAGCACAGGAGAAAATCTGTGAAATTTTTTTACTGAAAATAAATCAGTGAGAAAAATCACTGAAAAACCAGTGAAAATTAACTGAAAAGTTAGTAAAATTTATGAAAATTGCTGAAAAATCAGTGAGAATTGGAGAAAAATCAGCTAAAATTCGCTGAAAATTAGTGAAATTGGCTGATTTTTCCTGTGCTGCAATTCTGACTATTTATCAGTGACTTTTCACTGATTCGGAATGAGAGAGTACTCTCTCATTTTTGAATCAGTGAAATTTATCAAAAATCACTGAAACGTGGTCAAAATTGCAGCACAACTATAAATCAGTGAAAATTTTTTCGCTGTAAGCAAGTCGGTGAAAGAGAATCACTGAAAATCAGTAAGAATCACTAAAAATTAGTAAAAATCACTAAAAAAAATCACTAAAAATCGGTGAAAGTTACTAGAAATTAGTGAAAATATGTGAAAAATCAGCTAAAATTCGCTGAAAATCAGTGAATTTTGCTAATTTTTCCTATCACTAAAAAATAGTAAAAATTACTAAAAAATCAGTGAAAATCACTAAAAATCAGTGAAAGTTACTAGAAATTAGTGAAAATCTGTGAAAAATCAGCTAAAATTCGTTGAAAATCAGTGAATTTTGCTGATTTTTCCTGTGCTGCAATTCTGACTATTCATCAGTGACTTTTCAGTGATTTCGAATGATAGAGTACTCTCTTATTTTTGATTCAGTGAAATTTATCAAAAATCACTGAAAGCAAGTCAGTGAAAGAAAATCACTGAAAATCAGTAAAAATCTCTGAAAATCAGTAAAGAATCACTAAAAAATTAGTATAAATCACTAAAAATCTGTGAAAAATCGGCTAAAATTCGTTGAAAATCAGTGAATTTTGCTGATTTTTCCTGTGCTGCAATTCTGACTATTCATCAGTGACTTTTCACTGATTCAGAATGAGAGAGTACTCTCTCATTTTTGATTCAGTGAAATTTATCAAAAATCACTGAAAGCAAGTCAGTGAAAGAAAATCACTGGAAAAATCAGTAAAAATCTCTGAAAATCAGTAAAGAATCACTAAAAATTAGTATAAATCACTAAAAATCAGTGAAAATTTCTGCAAATCTGTAAAAATTACTAAAAATCAGTAAAAATCACTAAAAAATAGTAAAAATCACTAAAAATCTGTGAAAAATCAGCTAAAGTTCGTTGAAAATCAGTGAATTTTGCTGATTTTTCCTGTGCTGCAATTCTGACTATTCATCAGTGACTTTTCACTGATTCAGAATGAGAGAGTACTCTCTCATTTTTGATTCAGTGAAATTTATCAAAAATCACTGAAAGCAAGTCAGTGAAAGAAAATCACTGAAAATCAGTAAAAATCTCTGAAAATCAGTAAAGAATCACTAAAAATTAGTATAAATCACTAAAAATCAGTGAAAATTTCTGCAAATCAGTGAAAATTACTAGAAATCAGTAAAAATTTACTGATAACTCCGTAATATTTATGAAATTTACTGAAAAATTTATGAAATTCTTTGAATAATCAGTGAAAAATCTATGAAATTCTTTGAATCTGAAAATCAGTGAATTTCGCTGATTTTTTCTGTGCTGCAATTCCGACTGTTTATCAGTGACTTTTCACTGATTCGGAATGAAAGAGTAGAATGCATCCATGTCTGTGTATATGGCTTCTGTTTTTCTATTGATTGCATGTTGAAGTAATTTTCCCCATAAAAATGATGGATTTTGGGGTTGGGACCGTTTTTGAGGCACCAGGGTACGTGATACGATCCTATAACTTACTGATTTTCAACGAAATTTCAAACCACAATTAAAATCGATTAAAAAACAAAAGTCAAAAGTTACAATTTTTTTTGATTCGGAGGTCTTTTTGGAACTTTTGAAGGTATAAACGTCCTCGAATTACCTTTTTGGTATTCGCAGTAAAATTTCTTGTTAGAATCGACAGTATAAAAGTTTTTTTTGTTGGGGGGAGGGGGGGGGGGGGTCGATGGTGAGTTTATACCATTGGGTCTTCAAACCAGTTTTTTCTGATTTTTGATTCAATTTCCTGTGGGAATGAAAAGAGAAATTGAAATCTTTCGAAGATCCCCCCCCCCTTATTTCACGTTCTAAAATCATGTCACACATTCGGACAAGGGAACAATTTTAGGTATTTGCCTCTGGTTGGGCTTCAACATTTAAAATGATCATATTCTAAAATCCTTGTACCCAAAATTTCAGTTGCTCAAGTTGAAATCCCTATTTTTGGCGAATTTTTAAGAATTAAAAATCGGGGATTTTCCACAAAAATATGAATTATTATTGAAAAAAATTATTTCAGGTGATGAAACACGGGTACCTTCCGAATATCGACCTCATGAATCCAAATTTGATAATTTTCAGCAATTTTCATTCTGGAGCCCCCCGCCCCCCTCCATCAATCATGAAAAATGAAGTTAGGTTTAGATATACTAAATTTCTGAGGTACAGCCAGGGATATAAGTATTTGTGATTTGAAATTTTCGAAATTTTGCCGATAATTGTTCTGAAATTTAAAAAATTTTCAGTTCAACAAAATTTGTGGAAAAATGTCGATTTGGATTCAGAAATGTAACAGATTAAAGTTTTAGATATAGGATTTGGAATAAAAATTATGCGGACTTTTCTAAATTCAGATTTTGAGTTTGAGCTTTGGTATTATACACGAGGGGGGGCTAGAAATTGAATTTTTTGGGGCAATTTTCATTTTTCTGATTCAGTTGAGATGACATCATGAATATCAGAAGACTTTATTGGGAAGGGGGCAAGGAGGGACTTTTTTCACACTGTCGTCCAAGAATATTCCACATCAAGGAGGTTTTGCGCATGCTCGAGCAAAGCGAAGACGAAGTTTTGAAAAAATTAAATTTATAAAACCGAACAAATACATTTTTTTCTTGTTTCAAATTTTAATGCTTTAAAAATCTCTTTCCGGTTTAATTGGCGGGAGGTAAAAATGATTCTTTGTACCTCTGCAGCCTATTAAGAGCCAGGTGGTGCAATGTACCCCTTGTATCCTGCTTCTTGACATCACTAGTCACCGAAAATGAAGCCATGACGCCAAAGTGCCAGAGATCCCCAAAAACGTGGGTAATTCAGTATTAACTCAATGGTCTGTGATGCAATATAGTCTCCACTTTATTTTTGGGGTCGTAGAATCCGAATCTGGAAAAAAATTTTGAGTAGGAGTGAAGGGGGCGTGGGGAGGGGGAAAATCAAATATCACTTGAGAAAATTGAAAATTTTCCAGGCTTTACCCCCTCTCCATCCTAATCTTTCATCCATAGGGGGAAAATGTTGCCAAATTCGTATTCTATGCTATCGAAAACATAGAATTAGGCACATAACTCAAATAAATTGCAGAATGAAAATTTATTTTAAAAAAATCATGTCAACGATTTTAACCAAAATTGCTAGTTTTTCGAAAGAAAAATGAGCCTGGTGAGGACAGTCGGGCTCAGAAGGCAAAAATCGAAATATTCCGTGATAAACCATACCTAAACATAACTCCAGGCCCAGGAGAGAACGCGGGACACGGCGGGACGCATACACTTTCATATCAATAAAGACATACATTTCACTTCAAAACTGGTATAGTTTATAGGCCCAATAAGTTATCAAATAATCATGATGAGTAAAAACCGACCACAGGAGGTGAAAGTACTGACTTTGAGGAGTCTATTCCATATTTTGAACTTTAAAAAATAATAAAACCTACACGAGCTACGCGCGTTTGAAAATCACCCTTATAAACTGGAAAAAAGTGGCATACTGGATAGTTGAAGTTTCGCACTGCGGTACGGACGTTGGGTAAGGTGTCCGGCCAATCCGATACCCGTTTTTTACGTATCATTTTGTATACAATACCATACTGTATTTGTAAAGTTCATCCGAAAACTTTTTTTTTTCAATTTCGCCCGTTTTTGGGGGGTCTGTGGCCCACTGTGTGACGTCTCAAATTCCGATTGAGATTGTCAAAATACTTACCAGTGAGATGATATTACACTAATGACTATTAATCATCTACACTGGTCTGTGATGGCACCACTCCTATTTTAGTCAACTCCTCTAAAAACCTATTTTTGCAAGAATACCCGAAATATCCACCAATGGTCAGTTACAATAACCCTCCCAGCAGTCCCAGCTGATTTGTTTACTTTCCAATAGTCAATGGACGCCTGGATGCAGTAATTATGTATTCTAATTGCTCTTAATGACACTACTATGTATTCGTCGACTCCACCCAGTTCCTTTCAGAAGTCAAAAAGCTCTGGTATATTATGGTATAGCTCTTCTAACTTCACTATTCGAACATATCAAACCATACCGAACATCGCTGGCACTACAAACTGGTCTCTTATTCATACGTGTAAACGATATCTACTGCGGCGGTGATTTTGGGTGGCTCAATGTGTCTCGATATTTTATCACATAAACGAACACACCGATATGGTAAAGTGTTCGCCTCATTAATTACGCGCACACCACAAAGAAGAATCTTCGTCGCATATACATAAAAAAAAGAACATAGAAAACACACAGTGAAAAAAAAATAAGTTGAAATAATCGTGGGGCGATAAAAGAATGAAAAAGAAGTGTACGACTGCAGGAAATTAGTCCGAACGATTATAACTTTATCAGCGAACAGAAAGTAGAAGAAGCATAGGTATAGTACTATACGCGAGGTTTAATTCATTTTCGGTGTTGTCAATCAAAGCAGAGCAACTTGTTATTGGTATAGAAGTATTTAACGACCAACCGGTTCCATTCTGTTCTCTGTCTCACTCCGATACTCGGTGAAATCGTCGTAAAAGTCGTTAACACGTTTATAACCTATAGTCTTAAATATTATGGGATTATTTTTCTAATAGCAGTTTAATAGGTTTACTAGGTGTTCTTTTCGATTTGTTAAAATGACTCCCATTTTTTATTAGCTGCATTAGAATATGGTGTTGGGCGCGATGCGACGACAATGATAATCGCGCCGAGTACAGAAATGGCTGACAAATGGCCACTTAATCGGCACACGTTCGGTGAAAAATATCGCATTAGGGAAATTTACCCGATGCTTAGGCAGGTCTCGGTATTTCAGATGTCTTTTAGAGACCTACAACGAGGGGTAAATTTCAACAGTTGGAAGAGCCGCGTACTCGGAGGTTGAAATTTATCGGTCTTCTGCCTCTTCTCTTTAAATGTGGTCAAAATAAATCATAATACCGAGAGAGATCGTTATTGTAGTCCATATCTTTGCTGCATAAGCGAAGAACTGTATTTCAGGTCTAGGTACTTTCCATTGTAACGAGAGTACCTATTACTCTCTTTATCAAAGATAACGTAACGTAATGTTCATTTTATGAATATTTATTTTATCGAAGTTCAAATATTAATGTACTACACTGTTTCGAGATGAAAATGAGCGAAATAAATCTTAATATAGGTAATTTATAAAATAGGTTTCATTATACAATGCCTTCGTATGACGTTGACAAAATTTTATTTTCGAAGTCTAAACTGAATTTAAATTATATTTCGGACAGGAAGGACGAGGAAAATGAGGAAGTGGAGCAGCAGCAACAGCAGCAGGGGAAAGTCAGAAAAAGATAAAATTTTTGAACGATTTATCCTTCCGTTCAATAATCTCAATCGTATCGCAAAAAGTGTAAAATTATCACGAGCGGAAGAATCCCTCAAAAAAATGATATTTTTTATCAACATCCTAATCAAAATTTTTCTTCTGATAACACACATGTAAATTAGGTTCTGGGCTGCTGAATAAATAAATGACTCGTTTATCTCCAAATTTGTCGTAAAAATCACTCTTATCCTTCTTCCTGTATCCGTTCGAAGCCTTGGCAAACAATCGTATGTGTTTGAAAAATTAACAAATGTAGTGCACAACTGACTTCGCACCATATCTCCGATTTTTTTGTCCGAACTCTTGACCATGTTATTGGAATTCACTCGATGGGAGGTCATTTCGAACATATTTGTGGCATATTTACAAAGGAAAGTCACCGGACCATGTTCCCAGAATTGTTTGTTGTACAGATATTCACAAAATTAATGATAAAGAGTTTCTTTCAAAAGGGTTCGTTCTACTAAATTTTTCAAACGATGGGTAAAAATAGTAGATAATATATGTGCAACTGTAAACTCATCGTTACTTTCGTTCGAATCCTTTTTTTTGTGTATTTTAAATAAGGAATTAGGCCAATAAATCGCTGGAAAGTGTTGTAATGTTGAGTTATTTGAGTCAGTACGGTTATAGGTGACAAATAAGCCCAGAAATGAGATCAGCGACCTTGAAAACCTAACAATCGATATGCATGACCGTTTTTTATCATTTTCTCAACCCTTCTCCGATTTCAACCCCTTAGATTGCTCATATTCAACCCTCAGTAAAGAATTAATTTTGTGAAATTACTTCGTGTTTTTTTCACGAGATTCTTTGTCAATATGGTGACAATAATTGATGGTATGATCAATTTACCGGTATTTGACCCTTTGTATAGTTCATTTACTTAATTAGGGGGAGTGTCCTTGGGGAAGGGGGGATGAAAAGGGTTGAAAATGATAAAAAGTCGTGTTGTATGTCGAAATCATGGTTTTCAAGGACGCTGATTACGATTCTGAGGATAGTTTTACCTATAGGGGGTGTATTTTTGAGAGGTGAGGGGTGAAGGGTTTGAAAACATGAAAATGTTTTGTTATACAAAATAGTATATCAAGTTTTTGATTTTTTGAGGATGCCAATTACGATTTTAATGATGATTTTGATCTTCAAGGGTAAGTTTGTAAGAGGTGATAGGGTTGCAATTTGAAAAATATTATTGTGGTTGTGTGTTGAATCTATAGTTTTTGAAAAATCAGAAATCGGATAGCATTTTTCGTTTGTAGCGAAAAAACAAGAAAGTTGCAAGGATTTGAATTATTATTAGTTCTATTATTAAAATTCTTCCTTTTTTCTTGGTTTTCGTATTGTTTTGCTTAAAATTTACCCAAAGTAGGACCCCCCCCCCCCCCAATTAAAAAATTCAAGGTAAAGTAACATAATCGATTATCAAAAATTCTTGCCTTTCAAATAAAATTATACTAGATTAAAAAATTTAAGGAAACGAAAAATAAATACTAAGAAGCAAGAATTTTCAATATTTTCCTCTTCCTAGAATTTTTGAATTGAAGGGTGGAAAAATGGGTTGTTTCTTGTTTTTTAGGCATATGCGAAGCAAGAAAAATAATATGAAAATGGTAAAGAAAAAACAAAAAAAATAGCAAAACTTTTAATTTTCTATCTATATTCAGTAGACACCTTGTGATTACGATTCTGTGGATGATTTTCACGAGGGAGTAAGTTTATGAAGGGGGTTAAGGTTGAGGGGTTGAAAATGATGATGAAATATCATGTCATATCTATCAAATTCTTTGTTTCTGAGGATGCTGATTACAATTCTGGGGTAATTTTTTCTCCGGAGTTGGCTTTTCGAGGGGTAGAAGGTGATTTTAACCTGTTGGACAAGTTTATGGGGGGGGGGGGGGGGGTGGTAAAAACAATGAAATATCGTGTCGTATATCAAATCCCTGATTTTTTCGGGTGCTGAATATGATTCTGGGGATGGTTTTTATCTTTCGGTGTAAGTTTATGAGAAGGTGAGGGGCAAAGGGGTTGAAAATTATGAAATGTCGTGTAGTAGGGATATTAAATTCATAGTTATTAAGGATGCTGATTATGAATTTGAAGACGATTTTTAGCATAAAGACAAGGTTTTTTACAGATAAGAGGTAAAGGGTTAAAAATGATGAAATATTGTGTCGTAAATCAATTTTTGGATGTTTGAGCATACAAATATTGATAAAAAAATCATTTTTTGATGGCTGAAGGGGAAATTGGGGTAAAAATGATTTCCTATTCTATATTTATTCATCAAATATTTTTGAAGATTTTAGGAATTACCTTAGTTCATGCTATACAACGAGTCTGGAGGTTATTGGTATAATTGGTTGAAAATGATCCACTCTCTCATTGTAAGTAAATCAATGAAAATTAACGAAAATCACTGAAAAACATACAAAATTGCAGATGGATTACACAAGGTAAAAAAATAGTATTAAATCTGTGGAAAATTTCACTAAAAGCAAACAGTGAAAAAATTGCTGGAAAATCAGTGAAAATTCACTAGAAAATCAGTGAGAATACACTGGGAAAGTAGTGAGAATTCACTAGAAAATCAGTGAGAATTCACTGGGAAATAGGTGAAAATTTACTGAATATTCAGTGAAAATTCACTTGAAAATCAGTGAAAATTTACTGGAAAATTGGTGAAAATTTACTGGAAAATAATTTAAAATTCACTGAAAAATCAGTGAAAATTCAAGAGTAAATCAGTGAAAATTTACCAGAAAATCGGTGAAAATTTACTGGAAAATTATTTAAAATTCACTGAAAAATCAGTGAAAATTCATGAAAATTCACTAGAAAATCAGTGAAAATTCATGAAAATTCACTAGAAAATCAGTGAGAATTCACTAGGAAAGTAGTGAGAATTCACTAGAAAATCAATGAGAATTCACTGGGAAATCATTGAGAATTCACATCACGGGAAAATCAGTGAAAATTCACTGGAAAGTCAATTAAATCTCTGAAATTTGCTGAAAAATCAGTAAAATTACATATTATTTCAAAAATTGGTGAAATTTTTTGAAAAATCTGTGTTAGCGAAAATTTTTGGAAAACAAACATTTCTGCACAGTGATAAATCTGTGAAAATTTTTACTGAAAGCAAACAGTAAAAAAATTGCTGGAAAATCAGTGAAAATTCTCTGAAAAGTCAACAAAACGTCCAAAATTTTCTGAAATATATCCGTTAATTTTTTTGAAATAGTAGTGAAATTTTTTGAAAATCAGTGAAATTTTTTGAAAAATCAAAGAACTTTGCTGAGCCAGCTATTCTTAAATCTGACCACAAAGCCATATTTTCGTCACGATTTTCAAAAAATTTTACGTGAGAAAAATGATGACTCGATTTGATCTATGGTAGGAATCACAGATACATAAATAATAAGTACCCAAAAGACCCAAAATCGATTAGTACAAATTTTATCGCACCTGGATACCGTTCATTACGATCGAATTGACGAGCCCAGCTCGCCGGCCAAAATCGGCGAACAGGTCGACTGTTGATCACAGCATACGAATTCTGCTATAAGTACAAGTACATAATTATTTTATCGTACGAGTATGTGTGTGCACTATCAAAGATTCGAACTAACAAATTTATATGACAACTGGTTTTGGTATACATTCGAATAGGTTTTTTTTTCGCTTCCACTCGGCTCGTTCGGTCTCTCGAAGTATTCCCCGTGTTTCGGTTCGATTCTCGTTGGGGCCTTGATTTATTACAGAATAACATCAATTTTTGGTCCTTTTACAAATCATATAAATTGCCTCACCGGTATTAACCATTGCTGTGTATGGTGGCAAGAGTGCCCCAGAGATGCGGAGAAGCGAAGAAAGAACAAAAAACAAGAAATCGAACCACGCATACATTTTCTATCGGCAGTTCGTTTTCTGTCTCGGGCTTCTTGGGCAAGTGTGTGCGTTTTTTTTCCAAACACGATGGATACCTGCATCTTATACAGACTGATTTAACACCTAGGATTGTTCTTTGTGTGTGTTAAATTAACAAGAATGAAACTGTGGTAGTATATTGTAAGCGATATGAATGTGCGGAGAGGAAGACTATGGCGATGTAGGTATATTTTTTCCGCTTCTTTTCATCGGTGTGGCGGTTAAAAAAACACCTCGGTGCGGAGAATGAGCGCAGACGACACACTACTCGATATTTTATGTGGTGCAATATTTCGTATGCGATGTGCTCAGCATAATATGTCGAGAGCATCTATGGTGATACCGAAATAGCATCTATTCTACGTGTGTAAGATCGTAAATATTATATCTGGTTGTGGTTGACCGCTTGTCGAATTATTTTGGCTTTAAGAGTTATAAATAAACGTTGAAGCCTCCGATAAAACATTGTGATTGTGTTAGATCTTGACACGCTTTGACTTCGGCTCGGCCTGGCTCGGTATCGTGGCGTGAAATTTGGCCAAATGTAAGAAGACCAGCAAAGGTGATAATGGTGCTTTTTTTCCGGATGCATCAACGAGCGACGATCCGTCTTGCAGTGATTTTTCATTCTTTGGGCGCGCGCGCTCTCGGAGGGTTTATGAATAGAAAGTGCTCCACTTAAACGGATATTTACGTTTCATGATCCGAGTGTATTTGTAAGAGACTTGAAAAATAACCCGAGCGACTTCCAACGTTTGCTCGTAAACCGCAATTTAATTGTGGAAGTGAAAAAAACCTCCAGCGGTCGTGTTTCGTCTGTGGGTGACGAATGGCAGTGCTTAACTTTCGAATAGGTTTTTTTTCGAAACGTATAAGTATAATTTTTTCCCAACTCGTATACCCGAGCTGCGTTTATTGTGTATTTGTGGCTAAATGAAAAATAACCGTATATATTATCGCGCCCGAGTTGACCGGCGCGGCGGCTCTCTCGATGACAGATGTGTAGTTTATGTGCTCGTGTGGCTGCACACTGCACCTTCCTCGATGATGGTCATAATCGCCGCCCGTCTTGAAAAAAACCAAAATGTAATAGTACAATGACAATGTTGAAATGCGTGCAACTTGCTGTGTCACGATACCCGGCGTGGTGAAAATAAAACGAACCTAGTCTGCGGCTTCGGCTTGGTACTAAATAATCGTTTAATTGTGAGATCGCCGCGAGAGAGGGTGGGGGTGGTGTGGGGTTGAACGAGCGAGTTGGTTTTTGAGCTCAATTTATGTAAAAATCGAGTGAAATGATCGGTTAAATTTTTTGAAATTTGAAATCAAATGAGGTACCTACCTGATATCAGAGTTATTTGAAGATCAGGAGCAGATTGAACGAAGGGCGGAGGAAGAGGATACTCTCACATTCTGAATCAGTGAAAAGTCACTGATAAATAGTCAGAATTGCAGCACAGAAAAAATCAGCGAAATTTACTGATTTTCAGCAAATCTTCGCTGATTTTTCAAATATTTTTACCGATTTTTCAGCAAATTTCATAAATTTTACTGACCTTTCAGTGAATATTCACTGATTTTCCAGTGATTTTTCTCAATGATTTGTTTTCAGTTGAAAATTTCTCTCTGATTTTCTCTTGTGCTGCAATTCTGACTGTTTTGACATGGATATGTCTTAGGGGTGGGGGTCAAAAATTTGAAAAGCGTTACGTTACGTAACGTTACGTTACGGTAGATCAAGACATAATGACATTATGTTAGACTTTAAAAAACTTGGAAAATTAATTTCAGATGAAGACATAATGATATTATACATGGATATGTCTTAGGGGTGGGGGTTGAAAATTTTGAAGTGTTACGTTACAGTACATCAAAGACATAATGACATTATGTTAGACTTGAAAAAACTTAGAAAATGTATTTTAGATTAAGACATAATGATATTATGTTAGTGTATGGATGGATATGTCTAAGGGCATGGGGGTACAATAAAAAATGATTTTTGACATGGATATGTCTTAGGGATGGGGGTTAAAAATTTGAAAAGCGTTACGTTACGTTACGGTAGATCAAAACATAATGACATTATGTTAGACTTGAAAAAACTTGGAAAATTTATTTCAGATGAAAACATAATGATATTATGTTAGTGTTGATGGAAACTGGAATCTCTATCTTGAGTGGGTGTGGGTCTTTTATTCTAGGATCATGTATAATCGAATATAGTAATATCCCAAGAATGATGCTAGACTTAGATCAAGACATAGGTAGTGACATTATGTTAGAATTGAAATTTAAGAGTATTGATATTTTAAAAAAATGCCACGAATTTAGGTTTATTTGAACCTTTTATTTGGACATATCCATGTTCTAAGGTTTTTACCCTAAAGGAAAAAGTGCGTTAATTTTTTCCGTGATTTTCGATAATTTTCACTGATTTATAATTGAGAGAGTTAGGGGTAATGGGAAAATTGCATTTTCAATCGAGAACAGTGGCGTCGGAAAGTGGGGTACAAAGGTACATTGTACACCCTCCAAATCCTGATGGGGTACAAAGTATGATTTGTACACCCCTCCCCCCCTCAATCACATCAGATAAGCATTTTTAAAGCTTTAAAACATGGAAAAAAATTTGTTTGGGCATTGAAAACTCTATTTTTTAAAGCTTCGCCCTCGCTTCGGGCATAAATCAAATCACAATTATATGAATTATTTGAGGCAACATAGCGAAAAAAATGCTTCTTTTTGTCCCTTCTCCCGAATTTTCTCGATTCAAGAAAATCGGTTTTGAGTCTGAAAACTTTCGGAAGTGAAGGTCTTTTTTCTGTTAAGAAATTTTTGTTCCAAGTCATCAAAAAAAAAAATGAAAAAAATCAGAAAAAATTCTATTTCAATAGAAAATTTTCGATTTTTCATCTCTATTTTCACCAACTCCAAATCGTACCTGGTGAAACGCTGCAAAATTGGTTTAAAAATAGTGCAGAAATTACTAAAAAAATTCTTGAAATCGTCTAAAACCTGATGAAAATTAACGCACTTTTTCCTTTAGGGTGAAAACCTTAGAACATGGATATGTCCAAATAAAAGGTTCAAATAAACCTAAATTCGTGACTTTTTTTAAAATATCAATGCTCTTAAATTTCAATCCTAACATAATGTCACTATGTCTTGATCTAAGTCTAGCATCATTCTTGGGATATAACTATATTCGATTATACATGATCCTAGAATAAAAGACCCACACCCACTCAAGATAGAGATTCCAGTTTCCATCAACACTAACATAATATCATTATGTCTTCATCTAAAATACATTTTCCAAGTTTTTTCAAGTCTAACATAATGTCATTATGTCTTTGATCTACTGTAACGTAACACTTCAAAATTTTCAACCCCCACCCCTAAGACATATCCATGTATAATATCATTATGTCTTCATCTGAAATAAATTTTCCAAGTTTTTTCAAGTCTAACATAATGTCATTATGTCTTTTCAAATCTAACATAATGGCATTATGTCTTTTCAAATCTAACATAATGTCATTATGTCTTGATCTACCGTAACGTAACGCTTTTCAAATTTTTGACCCCCACCCCTAAGACATATCCATGTCAAAATCATTCAGAATGTCGAGTTCGTCGAAATGGTATTGATATTTATCTAAAAATCAAGTAAATTCAAAATATCCTAAATATTGATGAATTATTTTCGTTAGAATAATTTGAAATGCTTCATAAAAGTTGTTGGAATATCATGGTACTTACTGGCATGAAAATAAGAAAACCCGGAAAATAGCGAGAATTTCACTTCAGTAGCAAGAAAACAAGAAAATTAGCAAGAATTTTGATGAATTTACTGCAAAAAGCAAGAATTTCCAACATTTTCCTCTTCCCTGATTTTTTTTTATCAAAAAATGATTTTTTTTTGGGGGGGGCGAATTTGAAGCAAGAAAAATTACATGGGAATGGAAAGAAAAATTCAGAAAATAGTAGGAATTTTTATTTTTCAGATGTAACAGACAGCATATCATAAATTGCTCAAAATAATTCAAAAACCATTTGAATTATTGTAAAGTTTGAATTTTCTTTGAAAATCTGACTAAAAGATTTTTGAAATTGGTCAACATTTTGTTTTAAATAAGTGCTAAAAAATGTAAATTTCTTCATCAATTTTTATGTAGGTACAATTTTATGGATTTTTTGGAATTTTTCGAAACCGGTTCCACGATGATTGAATTTTCTTTTCTATTACGCGATGGAAGCAATTTTTGTTCATTTTAGGTCTTCTTATTTCACTGGTCAATGAAAACTCGACAATTTTTTTTGTATTTCTGTTATTTTTTTGCATTTTTGATATTTTTGCCATTTTTAAAAATTTTAACGTATTTTATCAACGCAATTTTACTGAAAATTCAACCATTTTTTGCGTCTTCAGCTGTTTTTGTGGTATTAATAATTTTCAGGACATTTTGTGAAGGTTTATTAACATTTTATGTTGTTTTAACTGCATTTCACGTCATTTTTTAAATGTCGAACGGATTTTTGTTAACTTTTGCACCAGTTTGATGAAAAACCAACCATTTTCTCTGAAGTTTTGGTGTGATTTTCATGGGAATTTAAGATGTTTTCAGGGATTTTTGATGGGTTTCATGACCCTTTGATATATCTCAATGTTATTTCAGGTATAATTTTATTGAGATTTCTTCAAACTTTATGTGTTTTCCATTTTTTTGTGTTCTCAACAATTTTCAATGGAATTTTCATGTTTGTTACTCCTTTGCATTTTCTTACGTACAGCTAGATTTGGAATAATTATTTCGTGACACTTGATTAATATTATTTTTATGCTTGTGCTATAATTGACTATTTTTATGAAATGAATTTCTATGACGTTTTAATGCGTTTTATCGAATTTTATTTTATTTTTGTAAAATTTTCCATCGAAATCTTATGATTTTTCATCCAATTTTTTATTCATTTTTAAATGACGAAACATGGTTTTTTGCTTTCAAAGTGTACTTTTCATATTTTAGGTAAGTAACTGCTACTTAAAAATAAATTAAAAAGTGCATGAAAACTCATAAAATTTTGATGAAAAATTTTGCAAAAGTGAAATAAAATTCGATAAAACGTTCTAAAATTTTATTTTACAAATCGTTTTTGAATGGCTACGTCTTCTCCTCCCTCTTCGACAACCCATATTTTTCTAAATCCTGTACTTACTATTTAATTTGTTGTATTGTTTGGTAAAGAATATTTTTTGCATCTGTTTCAGATTCAGATATGAAGGCTTGGAATTATGCTAAATGGAATTTGCTAAAAGTCTTATCAAACTTCTGGTTTCTCAGTTTTCAGTATTACCCTGAGAAGTTTTTGTCGGTGAGTTCTGTTTATTATTGTTCAGTTTTGTTCAAGTGGAAGTGGATATTTTCGTTATTTACCTATATAAATGGAATATCCAAATTGAAATTTACTTCCGATATTCCAATTATTGTCTCAAGAAGAACGAGAGATAATTTGAATGATTTGGGTGAACTGAGATTTTTCCTTAAATTAACTTGCAATTATATGTTTTATGAGTATTTTCCATCTATATTGAACACATATTTTTTGAAAAAAGTTTGATTTTTGGTCACCTTGGGTTGTACGTTTTTGTCCATGCACATAGGTAATACCTTACGAATGCTCTATTTTTGGATTATTTTTATCTCTCATTCTTGAAAAACTTGAATGATTCCACCCTCAGGTCTGTGCAGGGGGAGGGGGTTCCCAAGGGCCCGAGTTTTTTTTAAAGGGTCTTTAGGGTTAAAAAATTTTCATCTTATCACTGCGAAGGCCTCAAACAAAAAAATTGGCCTAACTCGTATCAACGTTCGAAAGACCTTTTTTTTTGCTTTTATATTTTTTTCCCCTCGGACCCAGATTTTCTCTGCGTGGCCCTGCTTACCTGGTAAATTACTAAAAAATAAGGAAAAATTATAATTTTGCCTTTTTTTGAACGATTTGGACGATTTCAAATTCGTAAAATGTGTGGTTCTTCACCCCGAAAGTCTGACCTCACCTGCTTACTCAAATTCATCCTACTCGTAGAATTTGAATTAGCAGATGGGCTGCTGACAGGTGATTTTATACATCCATTCCATCGCTAATTAGGTCACACACATCGTCAACCCCCTGCGAGCCAGCAAATTCATCTTCTGCGTTGGCCTATTCGGGTTTTCGCTTATTGATTTATCGTAGTGACCATGTTCTGATATTAATTATTACGATTTAGCCAACAATAAAATATGTTTATAGATTTAAATGGGATGAGTGCACGAGAGAGAGAAAGATAGGCCAACCTCGCATCAACGAATGCATCTTTCTTCGCGCGTAAAAAAAAGAAAAACACAAACCGAACCTAATCGTCGTAAACTTTGGAAATCTCGCAAGACAATAAAAAAAAAGCGTACCGAGCGCGTGTAATTATCAACTCGTATAATATGCCGAGCAGGTAAAAAAATTGTAAATAAAAATCTGGGAGTCATTAAAGCGCGCGTTCGATGTTGAAAAATAAATCAAATCATTAAACGATTCGACCTGCTGCGATTATAGTCGCTTATATTATTTTAACGAGATATCATCGTGGTATTTACATAACAATGAACAATATAATCTCTAAGTGTCTCGGGTAGTTCGTACATAGCGAGGTACCATTATGATGCTGGACTTCTGGACAGCGCAAAGCAAACCGAAGGTAAATGAAAAGTTTTTAATAAAAACGTCGCCGGTTATATTGCCCAACCGGTGTCCACAACGTTTATAGTCATCGCCTTAATAAACTTTTCATCGGGTTATTTGTTCGGTATGTATTTTTTTTTTACTTCGCTCCTACTGCTTCGGTAGGTCTAATATAGGTATTAGGTATGATAGGAAGGTATATAAATGTAAGATAACTTACCGAGGCTGTTGCGCTATGGCTTCGATGAATTTACATGTAAATATGCGCCGGGATATAAATTCGAATATTTATTGCACCGGTGCCCGGTGCGATGGTGGTGACGGGATAACCCGCCTGAACCGACCAGCGGTGCTGTATGTTTTCATCGACCTATTAGATGGAAAATCATATGCACATTGGTTCGGATATTCGAAGTTGGTGGCATTTTCGGTGGCTGGCGCTGGCGTCTTACAAGAATTTCAATTAAGACGAAATTTCGGCGACTGTGGGTGTTTGAATGGTCTTAGAAAGCCGGAAAGGTGGTTGGAACGAAGCAGAATGTAGAATGAAGATGTTGGTATTTTGTAATGTAGTAGTGTGTGTGATGCTGCGGATGAAAGTACATTTTGATGAAATATTACTGTGTAGGCCTGTAGGGTTTAATTTTGATTGTAAGTTCTGTGTTATGATTGGGGACCGAAAGTCGATCAATTTTTTCATAGAATTTGAAAATGATTGTAAATTAATTCAATGTTTGATTTCATATTAAAATTTTTTCACGAATGAGGGGGGGGGGAGTTGCCCTCAATCTTTGACAAATTTTCACTTCAAGACAGAAAAATTGTAGGAGTCAAAAAATTTGCAAATTTTTCAAATTTTTTATTATACTGGGCGTGTGTAATTGCCAAGACTTTTACGCCCAGTGTGGAGAGGGGTTGGAAAGAGAGGGTTATATTTGGTGTTGGAGTTTAAGTTCTTTTATTAAAAGGATAATTTTTTGCATTTCTGTTTTTGAGTCTGGTATTGTTGGGTTGTTTTCAGAGATGTTTAGGTTCTGTCTCGGTTGTTTTAAATTAGGGCAGTGAAAGAGGAGATGTTGAGTGTCGAAGGGTTCTGAGTTGCAAAAAGGGCAATTGGGTTTGGGGGCTCGAAGGTATTTGGAAAAACAAATAATATTGAGTTGGAAAAAAATTAGAAAATTTTTATGGAAGGTGGTAGCTTTTTGTTTCTGCCCAGTGGCGTAGCGAAGTGTTTTTTCTGGGGGGGGGGGGGGGTGTGTGATGTTCTCGATTTTTCCAACTTTGAAACTGAAATTTGCCAAATTTAGAGATGAAATCATAAGCGTGCCCAGAAATTATTTTAGGGAAGGGCTGAGAATTCGAGGAAAAATAGGGGGATAAACGGATTTGAGCAAAGAAAAAATTTGAAAATTGCGGAATTTTTAGGAACAAACAATCAACTCCTGAAATCTGAATTGGTAAAATTTACCTGCTTGAATCAGTGAAATGACTTTAACTGAGAATCAGTGATTTTTCACCGATCTTTCAGTCGAGTCAAAATAAATATTGATTTTTCCTGACAAATGGGAACTGATTGAGAAATCAATGAAAAATCATTAATTTTCAAATAAAATCGTTTCACTGATTCTCAAAGGCAGAATTTCATCGAAGACTGATTCAGATTCACTTGAGAAAATATGATGAAAATATTGGCCGAGCGAAGCGAGGGCGACATTTTTTCGAAAAATCATGTATGAATACCAAAAAAATGCACTTTTTTCACATTTTTATAAAAAATCTCCTTTCCGAGCTGGAGGGGGGGGGGGGGGAGGAAGCTCGAGCCCTATGTGCCTTCCCGTTGGGTGCGCCTTATGAACGAAATGAAATTGAAGTAAAATCTAGGTTTCATAAAATGGTGTTGCAAAGTGTGCAGTGACATACCGAAGTCTGAATATTCAATTGAGGGGGCAAAAGCTCAGAATTTCTGGCTTGATTTTTGAAAAATTTTGAAAACCAATTTATTTAAGCACGAAACAGACTGACTTTTTGGGGGCGGGGATGGATGGCACAAATTTTCAGACTGAATTAAATTTTTTGATCGCTTCTCACTATCATTCAATTATTCATAGCTTTTCCCTGTGTAATTTCAATGTATCTATGTATCTACTCGAAGTTGAAAAAATCAGTGAAAATGGTCAATTTGTCCCTAATAAAGTAAGGGTGGAAAAGTTCGAGAAAATTATAATTTATTTTTAAAATTTTGTAATTTCAATGGAAATGCGAGCGAAATGAATTTGGCCCGAACGATGCGAGGGCGAAAATTTTATAAAACCTCAAGTTCAGGGCGAAATAAAACAATGTTTTAGATTAATAAACTTGAGTAAAAAATTCACCATTTTTACTTTGAAATTATTGAGGGAGAAATATGATGAGGTCGAGCGAAGCGAGGCCAAAGCTTTTGAAAAATTTTATTTTCAAACATCGAAAATGAGTTTTGAGGAGAAAAAAATACAATAAAATTAGGTGAATAGAAATAATTTTGAGAAAAAATACGAACAAAATCACTTTTGCATGATGTAGATAAAATACATACAATAAAGCCGAGCGCAGCGAGGCCAAAGTTTTTGAAAATTTTAGAATTGGGAGGTATAATTTCAGAGTTGGTAATTTCTGAAAAAGCGATGTTTACCCCAAAAATTTTCTTATTTTTGGTCAAATTTGCCAACTTTTCTCATTTTGAGACGAATTTGCCAACTTTTTCTACTAGCATTGTATGTGTGGGGGGAGTCGCCCCCCCATTCGCTACGCCCCTGTTTCTGCCTTTCAGACCTCTGTGTTCAATCCGTTACTGATTAAATTATGAAATTTTTAATGTTTTTACATTTTTTGTAATTTTTTTCGTTATTTGTAACATTTTAGAGGTATTTTTCCACGTTTTTATAATTTTTAAATCATTTCGTAAAAGTTTTCATGATCATTTCAGAAATTTCTTACCTAATTTTAACAAAATTTTTAAATTTTCTTAATTTTTATGAAGAAATTTTTACGATTTTTCCCAAATTTGTATGAACTAAGAGATTGCTGACTTTGAATCTCCTTTTTTGAAATTCTTTTGATTTTTCAAACAATTTTTACAATTCAAATTTTCACGCAGAAATTGCTATCTTTCAAAATTCTTTAAGAAAAAAATTAAAAAATTAATTTTTGCTAGTTTGTTGTTTTGACGAATGAATTTAATTGTTGATGAAATTATTCACGTCTTTTCAATTGATTCATCTTTGAAATGTTTGCAGAAAACTAACAAAAAAATTGCTTCCCCCCAGAAAACAATTGAAAAAAATTTCCTCCCGAAAAATTGAATTTTTTGTTAATTCTGGTTACTTTTTGGTCATTTTTTGGTCACTTTTTGGTTACGTTTTGCTCAATAAAAAGTTACTGAAAGTTACGTATCTTTTTTTTTCAAAAATTTCGCTATGATGCCTGTGTTAGTAATTTTTACTTCCATAATTTTTCGTCAATTTTTTTAGTGATTTGGACAGTTTTACTTGATTTTTACTAGATAATTTAACTGCTTTCAAAATTATATTGAACTGGTTTTTTGTTTTTCAACGATTTCTGTACTTTTTTAGCAGTCTTCGTGGCATATTAATCAGTTTAATCGTTTTAATTATATTATTATTAGCAATTTTCCTCATCCTACTTCGAAAGTTTTTTTATGACTTTTAAAGCAGCTGTGTCATAGGAAACGGAAATAAGTCAAGTAGTGGGAGTAAACATTTTTTTTCATGAGTTAATCATTTTTACCAACTTTTTGACTAGAGCTTTTTTTGGAGGGGAGAACTTCTGCTTCTAATCTCTTTTACTTTTTATTGAATAATTTTTAAAAATCTCAACAATTTCCAAAACATTTTGAGATATTTGATTGAAATTGGCATAATTTACAAAGTATTGTTTTTAACAAGTTTATATTTTGTGCCAAGAAATTCGATAAAATTGTTTTTTGAACCAAAAAATCGGATAAAATTATATGTAACGAGGGAGGTATTCCAATTCATCGTAAAATCTTGAGCCCAAACAAAAGTAAATCGAAAGTATATTATAAAAATCCGATATTCAATTTTTAAGGAGCTGAAGTTCATTTCTAAAATTTTGGCGAATTTTTGAAATTTCAAAATTACCCCATCGCCCTGTAAAAAAATGAAAATTTGATCTTATCAACAAAATAGGCTAAAATTTGGTATCATTATATTTTTAATCGTCGTCTCGAATCCAGTGGAACCGGTTTCGAGACATTTCAGAGCCCCCAGAAAATTTTGGAATTTTCCAGTGCTAGAGAAAATCCCATAAAAATGATCCATATATGAACTTTACCACCTATAATCGCGGATTACCCATATTGGTGACCTATTTGATCGATTAAAAAACAATTTTCCAAAATTCGTAACTTTGAGATCAAATTCAGATTTTCGGACAGGAAATTTTAATGTTGGAGACTACCACAATTTTCTGGATGCTCCGAAACGTCTCAAAACCCTTTCCAATCAATCTGGCAGGTCAAAAATAGCGAATATACCGAATTTCAGCTTATTTCGTTGATTAGATCAAATTTTTATATTTTGCAGGGTCTTGAGGTGATTTTAAAATTTCAAAAATTCGTCAAAATTCGAGAAATGAACTTCAGCAACTGAAGTTTTGGAATATGGAGTTCTTTTATGGTGTACTTTGGATATATTTTTATTTGGGCTTAAAATTTCAATTTGAGTTGGGATACCTTCCTTGTAAGTAGAAAATTTTTAATTTTGCTCCCTTTCCTAGTAACAACGCGTCTACTGTCTACTAGCAAGTTTAATCGAAGGATAAAAAGGTAGTTTTTTTTGGAAAATTTAAGGCAAGAAAAATTTTAATTCAGAAAATGGCAAGGATTTTCATTTTTCAAATTCAGTAGATACCTTGAAAAATTACCAATTAATTTTTTTCTTGATTAAATAATGATATTTTTGCTGTGCTTTAATATTTCGTTATTTCAATCATTTTTAAAAACTTTTTTTGTCATTGTGAAGAATTTTCCACGTTTTTAGATTCATTGGCATTGGAAATGAAAGAAATTTTAAACCCTTTAACGATAATTTTAGAAATTTTCATGCATTATCGTTTTGGAGTTTTAATCATTTTTTTTAGTGACTTTGAATTTTTTTTAAAAAGTCGTTATAATTTGATATAATTTTTATGATATTTTGTATAATGTTTATGCCAGTTGCTTTGAATAATTTTGATGATAATTCAAGTAAATTTTACATTTGTAATAGATTTTATCATCTTATATACAGTTTTTATGGTGGTTTCAATACCAAATTCATGATTAATTTTTTTACAAAATGAGGATTTAAATAATTTTTGCAAAGGACTTTTAAGAATTTTTTTTGTTATTTTTACCTAATTTTAACATTATTTTTGAATTTTTACTTTATTTAAACAATTTTAGATATGATATTTTGGAAATTTTTCATGATGGATAATTTCAATGACTACCTAGTTGGATTTGATAATTTTTGCATCTGTCTGAATTTTGGCATCTTGTTTCATGAATTTAAATGAAAGATGAAAATGCAATATAATTTTGAAATAGGCCTTCCGCATTAATCGCTGATAGCTTTGTCCATATTTCAACTCATTTACTAACACACTTGACATCTCATAAATTTCATATCACCCTCTTCCCCCCTCCATATCCATTTCTTCCAGTTCTCATCATTCCAAAGGTATCTATACCTCTAAACAAACGCCGTTACTAATTAACTTCTCCATTCATAGCTTCATATTACAGCTCAGCGGCAATATTGGGCATCATAAAATTAACTCGTAGGTCGTAGAAGAAAATATGTTCCATCTCGCTTCATTTCTAGCATATTTCCATATTGAAACCAGTTCTCACGCGATGATAAGTTCGCTCAATGCGTCTATGTGGATTGTGGATATAGAAAGAAAATCTAGACTTTAACGCCATTTACGCAATCTCGCGTGTATACGATTGTTTGTATGGTTTACGTGTATTTGGCTTAAAAGTAATATGTTTTGACACATTTATAAAAATGTAACGCTCAGCGGGAAATGGATACGCGGACAAAGTAACTTAACCATGTTTCTTGTATATGCGATGTGAACCCTTTGGCCGAGTTAATTCGAATCCCGGAGTTTATAATTTTACCTTTCTATATTGTGTGCGGCGATAATCAACAAAATCTTCTTTCATCTCAGCGGGTATCGTTTATTTAGTTTAACGCTCTTTGAGAACAACGACCACTTTGATGGAAAACAAAATCGAACCGTCGATGGCTCATTCTGGGGATTAATTGTTTTCCTGACGATTTTCTGGAGCGAGGGGTATAGATTTCGATGTTACGCAGATTTGATTATGAATGAGGAATACTGAGGGAGCAGAATCATAGTGACCTAATGTCAGTTTTCATGTCAGATCGGCCCAAGACTGGCGGGCTATTTCATACCAACTCGAACCAAAAATGAAGTCTGGTCTTTCGATTTTGCTCAGATTTATTTTACGAGTTCCCCTTGGTGGTCTATTCACATATCCACGATCATTTCCCTTCCAACTCTCAAGGAGGCGGGGGGAGAGCTTCGTAATTTTAACGCAATTGCGATTTTTTGCCAAATTACCCAACTTTGAAGGCGTATATCTCGAAATAAGTTGTACTTGGAGGAAAACTGTTTGCGGGGTTTGAAACAGAATTGATAGGAGATTCAAAAACGATAATAATATTTTGAAAAGCTCAAAGTTGAACTTTGGTGATGAAAGCTCAACTTACATGATAAGTACAAAATATGAAAATTGCCATTTAAAAATTTGAAAAAATTACAGTAGATAGCCCTTTTTATCCTTTTTTCAACCTATAAATTTTCAAGTTGGGATCTCTACACCCCTGCGGAGTACAAAGGTCCACAATTTTGATCAATATTAAAAAAAATCAAAAAAGTAAAGTAACATATCGATTTCTACTAACTTGAAGGTGCTGAGTTCGAATATGTACTCAGTTTTTTCATCCGACTCCTCTGAATCACCTATTTGCCCCCTTGATAAGGCAAAAATTCAAAAAAATGAAAAATAACGTGTGACCTGTCGTTTGTTAGGTTTTTGAGGGCACTGAGTTCGAATATTTGCTTATTTTTTGGATTTGACCTTTCAGTGCTCCCTAGCCTCCCAATTTTGGGAGAAAGAATGTTGAAAAATTAAAATAGCGTGTGGCATATTGATTCTCACTATTTTTTTTTACCTTGCAAACAGTTTTCTTCCAAGTACTTGAGATATAAACCTTCAAAGTTGAGTAATTTGGCGAAAAATCTCAATTGCATGAAAATTACGAGGCCGACCCCAGCCCCCTTGAGGGTTGGAAGGGAAATGGTCGTGATCATGTGAATAGATTACCAAGGAAACTCGTAAAAAAAATCTGAGCGAAATGAAAGACCCGACTTCATTTTTGGTTGAAGTTGCAAGGTGTCCAACAGGTCAAGCTGTCCTGATAAGTCAAGCTTTTTTCAAAAAGGTCATGCTGGTCCTGAAAAGTCAAGATTTTTGACCAATTTACCCTGATTTACTCAAAAGGTGAAGTTTTTTTTTCAAAAATCCAAAAAAACTCCCATTTACCCTTGACAGGGTGTCCATTTTCTGGAAAAGGCAGGGAAAAGTCAGGGAATTTTGAAATTCCCAGCATTTCCACTGGAATTTTGTAAAAATCTAGAAGAATAAATTATCTGAAGATTCTGGACTCATTTTATTATAAATTTTTCAAAAAAAAATTCCCCCCTTCGCTCAGGCTAAATTGTTTTAACTGATTTTTATATGTATCATTTTTTGTTGACCATAATGTACATACAAGAAGATTGATATTTAAACACACGTTTTTCTCTATTGAATTATTGAGTTTTCAAAAAAATTTTCTTTGTGGAGAGTTTTTTTTTTGAACACGTACTTTTAGATAAAATGTAATGAGAAAGGAGTACCATGATGCCCCTGATCACGATTTTGAAAAAGAAGGGAAGGGAATGGAAGAGAATTTGTATTTTTTTGGTCACATTTTGGTAAACTTTACTAGTCCAGTAGAATTAACATTTCATAGGGAAAGACTCAGCGGCCAACCGATTTTTGACTTTAATGGTCCATTTTTATGTCCTGAACATGAATCTGAGGTGTCCGGTCCCGTCCGGTGTGCGCGTCTCCCTCAAATTGTGGATCTTTGCCCCCAAATCAGGGTTTTCGCCCATAACTGCCAAAATATTGGCGCTAGAGCAAAAATGAGGTCTATGAAAATTATTCTACGTCAAATTTCCTATCAGATGACTTCACAATCCCAAGGGGGCTGAAGCTACAATTGAGCGAAAAAAGAGGGTTTCCAATTTTATTCATAACACTGGACGACAAAAACAAATTTGTCCTATGTTTCAGTTCTAATGCCGAGATTCTGATTCTAGGCATCGAAATACATCAACATACTCATTTGTGGCTTTCAATCTCATTTAGAAAAAAAATTACAGCTTAAACTTTTATACATTCTGTAAAAAATGTAATTCTTTTGTGCCTTAACTACCAAAAAGTGACATTTTTGAGCAAACCAAACGTCCTACGACAAAAATGATAAGAAACAAAATTGTAGAGAATAAAATTTTCTATCTGATAGAGGCGGTTAGATTTATCTGGAAGGCATAGTTTTCAAGATATTTTCATGTGAAGTTAAACATTAGTAAAGGCAATTAAGAAAAAAATGAAAAATAAATCAATTTTTGGCCACCAAAAGTTACTAATGTTTAACTTTTTTTCTAAATGAGATAGAGGTCTGCAGGTTGTTTCATTCGATTTGTCATGAAATTTTCTATAAGTGTGAGCCAAAAAAAATTTAGAAATCTTTTTTCTCAAGCTCGTATTTATTGCTCTCGAATAACTTTATCCCCCCCCCCCAGCAAACTTTGAAAGCCACGAATAAGTATGTTGATGTATTTCGATGCATAGAATCAGAATTTTGGCATTAAAACTGAAACATAGGACAACATTTTTTTTGTCGATTAGTGTTATGAATAAAATTGGAAACCCTCTTTTTTCGCTCAATTGTAGCTTCAGCCCCCTTGGGATTGTGAGTACCATTCAAAAGTCATCTGATAGGAAATTTGACGTAGAATAATTTTCATAGACCTCATTTTTGCTCTAGCGTCAATATTTTGGCAGTTATGGGCGAAAAACCTGATTTGGAGGCAAAGATCCACAATTTGGGGGAGACGCGCACACCGGACACCTCAGATTCATGTTCAGGACATAAAAATGGATCATTAGAGCCAAAAATCGGTTGGCCGCCGAGACTTTCCTTATGACCCCCTTTTTTTCGCTAATTCTACTGGACTATACTGGGAGTGTGAAGTACTTAATGAATTTTCAAGTTTTGAAGGTCTTTTTTGGGAAAAATTTTCGCCCTCGCGATCATCAAAATAATTTTGATATTTTACTCCTCATCGATCTATTATGCCAAAGAGATTGCATTAGGGAGTTAGTACGTGTTTTTTGGGGGGAGTATTGAATTGTGAAGAAATTTTTGAATTTTCAGACTGGAAATATCCGAACTTTTAGCCTCACGATTTGGTTGACACCAAAATTTTTCCTTTTTATTTGAAATTTTTTCTATTATAAATTCGAGGTCTCAAGTTTTTGTGCCGAGTTGAGAGGGAGGTGACGTCAAAAATTTTCAGAATTGAATTTAAGTCGTTTTTGTGGCCGGAAAATGGAGCATCTAAAAATCTCATAAGAAGTAATGATTTTCGAAAAAAAATTGTTGGACATTATGCATTTTAAATCATTCTTCTGTACAATTTCATCACGCGAAAAAACCACTCCATCTATACATCCTTCAGGAATAACATATTTAAAAGGTCTGGAAAATTTCGAAAAATTGGTCTGGAAAACCTGGAAAAGTCAGGGAAAAATGTATAGTTTTTTTTGGGAGGAGGGAGGTACTCTAACCTACAGACTCATAACTTTGGAGGGGGGGGGGATTGCTCGGAAAAGTCATGCAAAAAGTCATTCCAAAAGGTCAAGCTAAGTCAAGCTTTTTGCTCAACAAATTTTGTTAGACACCATGAGTTGGTATGGAATAGCTCTGGATGGCTCTCTAATTTACACGATACCCGCTCCTCCAGTCCTCCTCATATTAATCCGTCGCTGGTTGCAATTAATAGATATCTTTTCACTTGTCACCCAACACTTTTACTATTTGAGGTGTTTCGTTCATGTGTATAAATGCGATGAACGTACGTTCGTGTAATATAAATTCAGCCATCTCATCTGTCGCCTTTAATCTTTCTTCCTTAATGTCGGCCCCTGTTTAATACAGAATTAAAAAAAGAAAAAAGGGAGTGGATATGGAGGCAGAAGCGGTAAAAGGTGCATTCGGAAGTAGTCGTTAATGGATCTATTCATCGATGGGTTATTTTTCCATGCTTCGCGCCTGCCTTCTTTTTTTTTCAATACCTACCCCGACTTACTTCTCGTTTTTTTGTTGCGTACTTAATTCGAAACCATTTTAAACGCAAATACTATTAAAAGTACCTACTCGTTTTCATTTTTTGTTGATACCGTAACAAAGAGGCCTGCGCTGTGTGACTGAGGTGAAAGGAGCTACTTAACCGAGGATGTTTCTTCGCCCCTTTGGGTGATTTCATATTCGCAAGGATTACCTAGTTTTGCTTAACAGTTGATTGGTAATTGGTGTGACGTGAGATGTGTCATATCGGTCGCGTTCGCAGTCTAAAATCGAGATTATTTCTTACCTGTGAATAGAAGAGGGATGTTGCGGCCAGCAGCATAGGTGTTCCCCCCCCCCCCCCGAAAATAGCAGAGAATTGAATAGCTGGAAGCGTGTTTCAATTAGGGTATGAAATATGGCTGGCAGTCGATCCATCGGATGGGTGGTGTGATTTTCGACGGTAGGTGAACTTTGGGGTGGTATGAGGAAGTGAGTGTTCGGAAAGTTGGGAAATTCGAATGGTGTAAAATTTTAGAGGATGAGTCTTTTCAGGGATGGGAATTTTCGTAATGTGGCTTATTCAGATGTGACATTCGCCTTGAACTAGGAGAAGACCGGTTGGATGAGGTTTAGTGGTTTTAAACTTCAATCGTGATCAAAGTTGAACTTTTATTAGAGCTTTTTGTTGAAGTTTGATGGTGAAAATGGGAGGGTGGGGGAAGTTTTGGCATAAAAAAAATGCAAGTATAAAAATAATGTCAGAAAAAATTGGTTGCCATCCATTTTCCCGAATACAGTTTCTCAAACGACCGAATTCCCGAATTGAAGAACTCCCGAAAAAGTTATTCATCTATTTTCCCGAATGAACAAAAAACTTGAAAATTACTTCTCAATTCAGAGCATTTTTTCACAAAACAATATTGTGAACTAAAGCTCGAGAAAAACTGATTTGGATTTCATTTTGATTCGAAATTTTCTCTTTAAATTTACCGACTAGAAAAACTAAATTTTTCAAAATTTTTTCAGGAAAGGGGGACATTTTTCAAAAAAATTTCAATTTGAACTTATAATAAAATACGATTTTGTTTTAATTGGGAGTGGGATGACTGGTTTCTTATTTCCGAGTCAAAACAAAGCAAGAACGAAGTTTCTTTTCTAATATTTTTTTCGAGTTTTCTTCCTAAAGTTTTTTTGATCAATCCCATTTTTCAAAGGCCTGGTCAAAAAGCCCCGAAGAATCGAATGCCGCAAATCCGGAAGCTCTATTTCATTTAGTAAGTACCTTACTAGGTACCATGTATAATTTTCGCTTTCACTTCCCATGGGCCCAGTTTTTTTTCGTCGCAATTTGATGAATTTTGTGCTTCAACTTTTTCGATTCAAGTTTGGGTAGACGATTTATAAAATTTGTAACAAAAAATTTTTTAAGGATGTGGTAATTTTATTCTATTTTCAGAAAAAATTTCATTCGGGAAAAAATGTTTTGGAAGTTTTTCTATTTTCAGGGATTCAGCCGTTCGGGAAATTTCATCCGGGAAATCGACCCGGAATCCAGAAAATTTTTTACATGAAATTTATTTTTCAATTTTTAGATTTCCTCTTCCAACTTTTTTGAGTAAAAGTCTTTGAAATACGTGAATTGCTTGAAGTCTTGGAAGATAGATTTTGAACTTGAGTGTCAAAATCAGACTCTTTCTCACTCTCTTTCATTGCTTCTTGATTTTGCTGGTTTCATCCATTTTTTTTTTTTGGTAATTTTTTTAGGAACCCACTAATACATATTTTCTAAACTTTATGAGCTGAAAATCGTCTGTGCAGTTATTCTTATGGTTCATTGAACATCCATTTGTTTTTCAAAAGTAGCTGTGAGTAGATTTCATAGGGAATTGATTTGAGGGAAATCGAATCAATTTTTTCTTCCTTCTCCCTTCTTCAAAATGCTTTCCTATCTCTACTCACAAGTACATATTTGACGGTTTCCCCTTTTTTTAACCAAAAGAAAATTCTATTTTTGAAGATCAACTTTCGAAAACAGCTACAAACAAAAATTATTTAACATTTAAAATCACCAAATTTAGTTTTTATTGGAAATTTTATTCTTCAAATACCTTTTTAGAAAAGAGAAATGAATGGTAAGGAGAAATTTATTCCAATTCCTGAAATCTTTTTTTTTCATGGATTTTTTCGGAATTATTGCAAAACCCCTTTTTTGGCCATTCATGTCAAAAATTTTAATTTTCTGAAATTTATGAATTTCAAAGAGAAAATTTTGGTAAATTTCAAGTTCATTTAGTTGTAGGAAATAACATTGTGTTAGGGCAAAGGTGAATTAAAAAAATAATTGAATCCTGCATGAAATTTTTTTTGGTCAAGCCTAACGTAAGAAACTTGCAAAGATTAGTTGAAAATCAGTTATCCATCGACTTTTACTCTTTCATTTATAAATGAGTGAAAATTATCAAAAATCACTGTAAAACAGACAGAATTGCAGCACAGTAATAAATCAGCGAAGAAATTTCAGCGAAAGTAAGCAGTGAAAAAAATTGCAGGAAAATTAATGAAAATTCACTGGAAAGTCAGTAAAATCTCTGAAAAGTTGGTAAAATCTCTAAAATCAGCTGAAAAATCAGTGAAATTTCTCGAAAAATTGGTAATATTCTGTGAAAAATCAACGAAAATCCGTTGAAAATCAAAGAATTTTGCTGATTTTTGGGGAGAAGAGGACAAGTCATTCGTTATCTATCAACTTATTGTGTTCTTATTTTCGTTTTAATTTCATTTTTAATTCAAAATATTGAATCATAATCAGGACATTTTTTTCTCCATCTCATAAATATTTTTATATGTATTTAATTGAGGAACGAGAGGATGTACCTACTTAGCGGTGAGTTAAATAAATACCTACCATCAACGTATCCTTCAAAGCCAGTTTCAATGGTAACTTTTTTTTTACAAAATTCATATAAAATAAATTAAAAAGAAATATATATTTGTAATTGAATACTTGAAAAATTCATAAAAATATGTAATTAATTTACTTATCTGCTCATAAAAATTTCCAATTGCTTGACGTGTAAATGTTTTTGCAGTATCTGCCAGATTCAAGAATTCCCTCCCTTCTTGCTGTTTCATCACACATGTCGTTTAATGAAAACCTCAAAAAAAATCCAGTTAAACTTACGTACATTGGTTTTCCAAACGTTGAATCGAACGATTTGATTTAATCTTTACAATTGGTTCACTATTCGATTGAATTTTATGGTTTTTCTTCCCGTCCTCTTTTCAGCAATCCACAAACTCATTCATTTTTTCAGCTGGAGACTCATATCTAGTGGTATGGACATCTATTCAGTTGATATATTCAAATCCAAACTCACGATTCGTTAGACCGGATCGAACGAAAAGAAGAAACAGAAGGTACAGCAAGATCTTTATAGTGGAAAAATTGTATTTTTGGAGCAAAGTTAAGTTTGAGTTTTGAAATTTTTCAAAAATTATGATTTTTTGGAAAAAACTTTATTTGAGTCAGAAATTGGAAAAAACAGATTTTGAGTCAGAAATTGGAAAAAATCAAATTTAGAGTCAAAAAATTAGATTTTGAGTCGGAAAAATCAGGTTTTGAGTTTAAAAAAGTCAGGTTTTGAGTTTAAAAAAATCACATTTTGAGTCAAAAAATCACATTTTGAGTTGAAAAAATTAGAATTTGAGTAGGAAAAATCCAATTTTGAGTCGTAAAAGTCAGATTTTGAGTTGGAAAAATCTGGTTTTGAGTTGAAAAAAATCACATTTTGAGTCGAAAAACTCACATTTCGATTCGGAAAAATCACATTTTGATTCGGAAAAACTCACATTTTGAGTCTCAAAAATTAGAAAAATTCCTTCCAATCAAAAATGTTTGATTTTTTGCCCTTTTGAAAAGCCAACTGCTGTATGTCCTCGATCCTCCATTTTATTCAGTGTCAAAATAAATCCTCTCAAATGAGACGTCGTGGTATTGCGATCGAGTCTTTGATCCTGCTTCTTAATGGCATCGTTTTTTCAAGTGTTACCCGCTTATTTTATTGGTGTGGCAATCCAGAGGGTGCAAATTTTTGAAATTCTCAACGTATCTATTACACCGATACGTACAAATATGTGCATTGAATAGATAAGCCGGGTAAGAATTGGACTCGAGGTGTTTAGGTGCTTCGAGATTTTGCATATAAGATGTCAAACATCCCCATTCCCGATGTTTTCGGCGACCTTCTCCCTGATCCTTAAGTACAAGGAAATAAAGCTACACAGAGGAGAAGTCGAGTCGAGCCTCGGATTTTGCACGAGCTATTAAGCACGTTTCGTTACTGCCAATGATAGGGAGATCCAAAGAGCTATATTGATAGGTGTTCAAGCGTGTACGTGTGTAAGTGAGGGTAAATAATTTACGAAAAGGGTCGGACCACCGGAGTCGTTCGCGCAAAAGTCTCCGCAAGCTCCTTGTGTACTTACCGACGTGCCTACTGCCTGCTTATTCGTTTGTGAAAAGAAGAGTAAAAATCGAATGAATGAAGGAACGAATCCAAATACCAAACATACGAGAGGTATAAAAGAGAAAAAATTTTAATAAAATATTTACACGCACATGAACATAATACAAATAACTAGGTACATAAGTGATGACGAATTGACGACGATGAAGATGCGCAGAAAAAGGAAATTTTATAGAGATATTCGAATAGGTATTTATAAATAAATAGTTGAAAATAAGTTATAGATAATAAAACCTATGTATGATTTGAGATCACTCGATGTTTCCTTTTTTTTTCTTTCGTACTCCGCGCGATGACGTGTGGTCTGGTTTATCTAAACCTGTAATAATAAAATATAAATAGCGATTAAGACCTGGTGCGAAGAACGCGATCCGAGATGTGAGCGCGGATAGACGAGTTACTTACATTTTGGTATTGCAAGGCGGCCGATGAGGACGCGTCTATCAGAGTCGTCGAATTGGAATTTATATCCATTTTATCGGCCAGTATATCGGTTACGTTATTAGTCGTCGAAGGCGCCGAAGAGGTGGACGACGAGCTGAGATTATGCGTCAAACTGTGCCTACGTAGATCGCAATTCCTTCTGAAGACTTTGCCACAAGACGAACAATTATAAGGTTTGATATCGGTATGGGTTAGAAGATGGGTTTTCAAATTCGATCTCTGGTTGAAGCTGCGACTGCAGACGGGACATTTGTGAGGAGATTCTTCCAGATGCAGGATTTTATGTACGGCCAAAGTTCGCGACTGGCAGAATCCTTTGCCGCATTCTGTACACTTGAAGGGTTTCTCTTTCGAGTGGATATATCTGTAAAATATTTTCGCGCTGGTTAGTGCATATGCGTGCTGGAACGCGAATGTGTCGATGTCGGAGAAAAAAAAACGAGTTTCGATGTAGCTCGAGATGGAACTTGGCTCGGGCGCAGGTGATGCCGATGATACGTCGATCAATATCGCGCCATAGGATGGTCGCTGTAATGTGCAATGCAAGTTCGTTCGCCTACTCGTGTACCCCGGCTTATGTAACTGATATCTTGAGCAGATACGACAGCGTGGAGATGTTCAAGATACCAGTACGTGACCTATTGGAAATGATTTGTTGGAATTTGTACGTACGTGGACGATAAAAGGCCGCGGTATTGAACTGATTGAGTTGGAATGGCCCGCCAGAAATGGGATTCGGATGGGCAATGAGGTTCGCGATTTGTGAGAATGTGGTGTGGTTCGATGACTCGTTGAAGAGTTGGCGAGTAGAATTGAAAAAAAGTGGCGTTGAAGAGTTTTCGGCCCATTTTAAACCCATTTCTGTGCAGTATCCAGAATTTATTTATCAATTTTCCAACTTAGAATTATTGTTAGAACAAAAAAACGGAAACGGAAATGAAAAGCAAAAAAACGATATTTTGAGGATGAACGAAATGAACTGAGAATTTGGAATTGAAGAATTGTGTTCTGTGAGATCCGAACATACAAAAATCAAAATGTGGGAAAATCAAAAACAAAACGAGAACGAAGAAAAGTGTGGTTTTTTTCATTTAGAAATTCTTCTGTGAGAGGTCTAGGAGTTTCTAGAAGGAATGAATGAACAAAATAAGAAAAACTTTCGTTTCAGTTCAATTCAATTCAATTTCTTGATGGGTAAAGTGAAGACCTGACTTTGATTTTCAATTGAATGATGACCTTCAATTCATGTTTATGTAGGTAAACCTTTCATACAATGTTCTTTTTTACGAGTTTTAAAAACCAAGATTCTTAAAATTCAAGTATGAAATTACTTCATTTCACTTCTGTTACTATCTATGAAGGAAGGGGCGAAATCGAGCACAGTATTGGACAATTCATAGGGTTAGGTACCTACACTGAGAAAAATGGAGAATGAAAAATGAATAGAAAGTGTTGCAAAAAATTATAAACTTTATTCAAAAAAAAAAAATTTATCCAAAAAAAATAATAACGGGGCACCATTCGCAAAATTAGCAATTTTTATGAAATTAAATAGGTAATAAAATTTTTCACGAAATTTGGTAAAGTTTTATTGCATAGAAAATAAAGTTTGTCAATTTTGCGATAAATATTATTACCTATTTTGCGATAAATATTATTATTTTTTGAATAAATTTTACTAGTTTTGTGAATGGTGCCTTTTTATTATTACGCTTAATAAAATTTATTTTTTATTTTTTTGAGTGTACATATTCAATTTAATTCAATTCTTTTATTTGTAATTGTGGTCCATGACCACTTTACATCGTTAAGCGTATTATTAGGTAATAAATTAACAAAAAGGAACTTAACTATGTATCAGGCATGTTACCACCTCCACCCAGCTATTCATCAACATTATAGAAAGCTTTCCCAAAGAGCCATTTATTTAATTCAATTTTGAATATTTTTAAATTTTGTGAATTTTTGAAATTCAGAGGGAGCATATTATAAATTTTAACTGACATTGAATCAATACCTTCTCTATTTGCCTTGGTTCTATTTTGATCAGAAATTAGAGTATTTTCCCCCCAAGTTTCATAAACATGGGTCAGGATAGTTGTGTTAATCTTTTTTTTAACCATTAGGCATACTTGTGAGATATAGAGACATGGGAGGGTAAGTATTTTCTCTTCAATGAATGTTTGTCTGATGACTCATTGTATCCTAAGTTATATATGGTTCTAATAACTCTTTTTTGTATGATAAAAATACGAGGAAGAAGAACCTTATTTCCACCCCAGATTGGCAGACCATAAATTATAGTAGTTTGAAAGAGTCTGTAATAAGGGAGTTTGAGAGTGCTAAGGGGGGGGGGGGGTGATTTTTTTTAGTTGGAATATCAAGAAATTGTAAGATGCTAATTTTTTTGATAATAAATCTACATGTACATCCCATTTTAGGCTACTAGTATTTTCAGCACCATCACAGAGAGAAATACAGTTTGAGTCAAGAACTTTTTTTTGGGGGGGAGGTACTTATTTATGAAAAAATTGGTCATTTTTTTCCATAAATAGGTCACTTTTTGTCTCATATAGTGTCACTAAAGTCACCATTTTCCCCCAAAATCTGTGTTTCATGTCTGCATTTGGGCGCCACCTTGTCTTGATGAGTCTCAGAAATTTTGTTTTATCTCCAACCTTCGGATAAATGTAAGGGGATGTGGTGTCATTAGATAAGTTATAATCACACTTTGATGTAAAGGGGAGTAAAACTGTTTTTTATACATTTATTTCCATTTTATTTGTTTCAAACCAAGTATTGAGATCATCTAAAACATCTTTAATAATATGGGTGAAGATATTATTTTTAGTCTTCATTAAAACAGTAGCATCATCAGCAAATAAAGTTAATGGATAGTTTAAGAATTTTGGTAAATTATTGATGTAGATAATGAATAAAAGTGGCCCTAATCTTGATCCCTGAAGAACTCCTTGGGTGATGAATAACTCATCTGAATTTGCATTACCTTTATTATGCATGATTTCAACAATTTGTTTCCTATGTGATAAGAAATCAATAAACCAATTTAGTAATACACCTTTGATTCCATATTTTCTAATTTTTTAGCTAGGATGCCATAGTCTACCCTATCAAATGTTTTAGATAAATCACAGTACATAGCCATTAAGTGCTCATTTTCATTTATTGAGTGCAGAACTTGATAAATTACATTGTATATCGCATTCGCATCTATTGTGTTTAAGTTCTTACGAAAACCAAATTGAGATTCATTTAATAAGTCATTATTTTCAAAGTAATCTGACAATCTTTTATACCTAAAATTCGTTTGTGTTTATGTCGGGAGCAGCGGGGACTACTTCTTTTTTGGAGATTTTTTTTGGGGGAATGATTCATTTCTTAATTAACGTCTACAAGTAATTATGTATAAGTTTTCTAGTACAAGTATGTACATATAAGAGAAAAATTTCAATTTATCTCTTATCAAATTTTTCTTTATCTCTGATGACCTGCGTTTAATCATTAACTAGATATACAGATAACTTCGGCTGGTAAAAGCAGCTATTAATACAAATTTTATTCATATTTTTTCGCAGTCAGTATTATTACCTAGTTGATTTCGGTTACGAATACTCTGAAAATGTATCCTGTCGCCGTGTTTGTGGTTTTATTGTTCTGTTCCTTTACATTTACTATTGACCAGGGACGTAGCGTTGGGGGGGGATGGGGGGGAGTCTCCCCCCCCCCAGACGAGTGAAGAATTGGCAAAAGTTGGCAAATTTATGGCAAGTTTAAAAAGTTGGCAAAAGTTGGCATTTGGCAACTTTAATAACTAGTTTAGAAAATGGTGAAAAGTTGGAAAATTTAACACAAATTTGATGACAACTTTTTGAATAAGAAAATGATGAAAAGAGTCAAACCAATAATTGGCGAAAACTCGACCAACTTGGTTATTTACGATCGAAATAGTTGTCAGGCGCCAACTCTAGCCAACCACGTTGCCAGTCAGCCAACATGACACACATATCTCAGTTCAAAAAAATCCGCATTGTGTTCTTTTTGTCAACGTTGAATATGCTCTAATGATTCCTGGTCTTTTCCTCATACTGTTTTTCAAAACTTATCCATGGGGTATCCTGCTTTTGTTCCATTTCTTCACTCATATTGTACTCCTACGTTCTACCAGTGTAGATATGTTAAGATATGTTTACGCGAGTTAAGTGAAATTAAAGAGTTATTTTAATGGTATTTTTCACGGTGATCATGAAAAAAATTGTGAAAAAATTCCAGCATGTCAGAATTTTTTATAATTTGAATTTTTTGTTGAAACATTTTTTTTACACTTTTTGATAACTTTTGATACTCAAAGTCAATTTTCGTAACAAACGAAAAATTCTACGCAAAAAATTAATATAAAACGAATCGTAGGGCGTAAAATTTTCTGAAAAAATCTCAAAAACTATGCCTCCTAAGAAAAAACTAATTCAACTCCACCATCCGCCCCACCAAATAAAATAAATTTCACGCTCTGCAATTTGTGTTCTATTCATTTTTTAAGACCCTTTCTTTGCCCAAAAAATTCGACTCCAAGGGTTAAAAGTTTTATCAAAAAAATGTAAAACAAATTTTCTACAAAAAAATTCCCATCATGAAAAATTTTGATGTGATAGAGAAAATCCAATTTTATTTTTCAAATCAGCGCTGAAATTCGACAAAGAAAATACTGTTTGAAATGTAATGGGTAATTTTAAAACGTTTCAACTCTTAAAATTCGTATGTAAAATTGAAGGACTGAGAATAGGAAAAATCAAAGATACCACAAACCCCAAGTACATTTATTCATGTATTAAAAGATTAGGATTAGTGTTGGAAAAATAGTTTCCATGGTAAGCCAAGCATCTAACAAAGAAAAATTTACATGAAATTTAACTTATAGTAAAATTACAATTTTTTCCAATTTTTAACATTTTTCCTTCAATTTTCAAATCAATTCCTTTTAAATGCATAATAAAACCGGGTGTAGACATGGTAATATTTTTGATAAAAATGCAGGTCTGCACCACTGGTTGACCCCGTCGGGTTGTTGAGAAATTAAAAAATCAAAATTACGCCGCTGCCGCCGCGCCATTCATCAGTATATTGAAAACATGAAAAATGTATTTTGTAAGCATTGAAAAATGCAACTTTTTCGAAGCTTTGCCCTCGCTTCGCTCGGGCAAAAACAAAATTACAATTTATATAAATTATTTGTGGAAACGTAGCGGAAAGAAGGTTTTTTTTTACGCCCTCCTCCTAAAATCTTTCCGTCTTTCTGGTACCTATTCCAAATTTCCATAATACCCATTTTGTACTCTCTCCTCCCAAAAAAAGCTTCAGTTGCGTTCAATTTATAATTAAAGTTAAATTTTTCACAGCTTTCTCTTTTGGGCCGTTGACGCCGCAATGTCATAGCCGGAAAATTTTTAAGGACGTGATGCCACCCCCCGTTTTTCATGGTCGCAGACCTCTATAAATAAAAGTTGGCAAAATTTTTGTTAAAAGTTGGCAAAATTTTCGTAATCTCCCCCCCCCCCCTGAAAAGTTGTCTCGCTACGTCCCTGCTATTGACACTAATCCCGGAAAAAAATATGGATTCTACGATGAACTCACCTATGATGACGATGCCAAGTATGAAAAATACGAGAATGTTTTGAATTACGGTGACTGGAATGATTCGCAGTTATCGCCAAAAGAATGTAAATTGTTTAATACGTTAAAATTTTTTCGTAAGAGTCTCAATCGTACCAAAAACAAGCTCAACGAATTTGAAACCAAGCTAAACGAATCCAAAACCAAGCTAAACAAATCCAAAACCAAGCTAAACAAATCCGAAACCAAGTTAGACCTTTTCCTATGCAGTAGAGACTACAGAAATTCAATTTGGTACTTTGAAAAAAAATACATGACCAATGATTTCATCTCAAATTTTCTTGATTACCTCGGAATAATTAGCAAATACCTGCACATAAAACATGTTAAAAGTGGTTCTAAAAAACCATTTCACAGATACTTGATTGAACAGAAAGGTCAAGCCTCTAAATCCGAAAAATTTTATTGGTTTATGGAATGGTTAACCAACTCGAACGAATCGGTCAGTTATGATGATGAATTATTGAATAGTTTACGCGAGGCGTTCCAAAAAGAGCAGAAATCTGCTAATTTGACCACACTGGAATTTTCAAACTCCATCCAGTTGATTTTCAAAGACGCCACATTTCTTGTGAAATCAACCGATGAATGTTATCAAGCACGAATTGCAGGAGAATCGTTAAGAGTATTGTTTTCGGCCAATATGACAGGGTCTCCTGATGTAACACGAATCAAGTGTGTAAATATTTTAACCAAAGTTTTGGATGAATGTAAACCACATGATTTTTTGAGTATATGAAGTTTCTCAATATGACGCTGAAGAATGCCAGCAAGGAAATTTCCGTGATAGAAAATATTCCTCTCGACTGTACCGTTAACTGGAATTATTTATGATTATAAAAAGGAACCCGTTATCTCTTCGGATATTCGTTAAGTACCTACATATCACAAAATTGTTTTAAACAAATTCAAAACTATATGTATTTGCGTGTGAAAATTAGCGCAAAATTATGTAAAAAAATATTTTTAACCAGTAAAGGTTCTCTCTAAATCCAAATCAGTAAAATTTAACTGATTTGCAGCCATTTTTTACTCATCTGACTCACATGAATTGGACCGGCCAAATTTACAGATAATCAGTAAATTTGGCCGGTCCAATTCCTGTGAGTCAAATCAGTAAAAAATGACTGCAAATCAGTAAATATTTGTCAGAATAATAATTTTAAAATATTATAATTAATTTTTAAAAATATAATAATCAGTTGACAATTATAATTTTATCATCACTATTATTACATTTTTATGAGGAATTTAACGGTACTACTTTCATTCAAATTGGCGAACGAAAAATCCCTATACTTATCTGGGATTCGAACCTACATCCCTACGTTTAAATGTTCCTATCTACCTGAACTTAACCACTAGGCTACGGGGCTTATCTGAAATTAACTTTTTTAAAACAGTTTATATGTTTGCGATACCAATGTTTTTACTTCCTTTTTCATGAACACAATTTTTGTAATATGTATGGCATAAGCGCACCCAGAAATTATTTAAGGGAGGAGCTCAGAATTCTGGAAAAATAGGGGGGGGGCTGAAATTTCAATGAAAAAATTCAGTAACTTGTTATTTCCATGGTGCTGGCGTAGTCAGGGTATTTTCATTAGATTGATAATTCATAAACGGATTTGAGCCAAGTAAAATTAAAAAATTACGGAATTTCAGTTATTTTTTGCTGATTTTTTAGTCCAAATTATTGATTTGTTTCTGACAAACTGGGAATTGATTGAGAAATCAGTGATTTTTGACCGAAAGATCACAAATTTTAAAATAGAAGAATTTTTTTGAAAAATCCTGTTTCAAGAGCAAAAAAATTCACTTTTTTTTACATTTTTCCAATAAAAAATCTCCTGTCCGAGCTTGATGGAGGGGCTCGAGCCTCCTGAGCCCACCTGAGTGCGCTTATGATGTATGGTATCTGAATTTTTACTCCTGCATAAGATAAATAGAAATCCTACGTACAAGATGGGGGGGGGGATATAATTTTAAGTTTGTAGCGTTGCATAAGAGCTACTCTTTCCACAGAAATACCATGTCTTGAAATTTTTATAATGGTACCTACATATTTCATCAAACAAGATGACAAATTTCATTAATTTTTTTTTAAACAGATGCATACCAATTTCCAACCAACTTTTCTACCAAATACCTATTTATCAAATTTAATTGAAGTATAAACTCAAAAATAACTCAAAATTATTTACCCACCTTATGTGCATAAAGAATTAACAGTAGAAAAATTATTCACCCTGAAGTTAAGCACAGGGCACAACTCTAAACAACAAGTACTACATATAAGGGCTTTAATATGTGAAAAGTAGACGAGCGTCTGTTTTCATTTTAGTGTTGTCGGAAATGTTGAGGCACGATTTTTTTTTCAAGTGTTTGACGTCTGACTCAGAGATTTTCTAAACGTTTTTTTCCAAGTCCAATTTTTTTTCATATTTTTTGCGTCTCTAGTTTTTTTTTAGTCGCAATTTTCTCAACTCCAATTTTTTTCTTTCAATTTTCTCAACTCAAATTTTTTTAGACGTAAGTAATTATTTTCAGCTCAAATTTTTTCAGACGTAATTTTCTCAACTCAGATTTTTTCTTATAATTTTCTCAACTCAATTTTTTTAGACGTCATTTTCTCAACTCAGATTTTTTTCTTCCAATTTTTTCTACTCAATTTTTTTTCTTCTAATTTGCAGCAGCATAATTTCTTTTCTGAGTTCTTATCATATGACACAAGTTATGAGAGAAAAAAATTTAGTTGAGAGAATTGGAAGACAAATATTTGAGTTGAGAAAATTATAAGAAAAAAATTAGGTTGCGAAAATTATTAAAAAAAAATTAGGTTGCAAAAATTATAAGAACAAAATTTGAGTTGAAAAAATTGGAAGAAAAAAATTTAAGTTGAGTCAATTACGTCTGAAAAAATTTGAGTTGAGAAAATTATAAAAAAATCGAATTGAGAAAATTATAAGAATAAAATTCAAGTTGAGAAAATTACGTTTGAAAAAATTTGAGTTGATAATTTTTCTCACTGATTTGTTTTCCTTGAAAATTTTTTCACTGATTTTCTCCTGTGCTACAATTCTGACTGTTTCCCAGTGATTTTCGATAATTTTCACTGATTTATAAATGAGAGAGTGGTTTCTGATGATGATTTACGCTCTTGAAAGATTTCAATTTTTTCTATTTTTAGCCTGATTTCCCACAATTTAAATTTTTTTGGAAAAAATCTCAATATTTCCAAGCGGTTTTTCTCACGATATTGCATCCTCGTCCAGCTAATATATTTTTCACTCAAATATACTCGTATCGTACAAAAAGTAAATTTAAAAAATTCAAGTTCTTGAAATTTCGCACTGGTTGATGAAACCTCATTTTTTAATTCTTGTGAGTCCAAAAATTGATAGCTTTAAATTTATTGAAATAATAATTTGATTTTGATTCTTACAAAATCTAAAAATATTGTTTTTTTACGCTTTGGTGAAAGAGGTTGTGATTTTAGTTCAAGAAACCGAGAAATAATTTTTTTCAATTTTGCACCAAAAGAAGTCATCAAAATTTTATGGACCCAGAGAGAAAAATTTTCAATTTTTTTTCAATTTTCCCCGATGCATCAGAGTCTGAAAAAACACGTATTTTTTAAGGGAGTTCTAAAGAAATGAAATGAAGGTGAAAATTGGAAAGTTGGTGTTAATGGAATTTTTGGATGAAAATATGATTTTCTTCGAATTTTATTCAGATATCTTCAGAAATCATCCCACGCTTTTTTCAAGCTACCCTGGATGAGATGACTTTTGGGATAAAAAGCACGTTCAGTAATCATTCCATGATTTTTCTGGGCGTAAAACAGCCAGTAAGATGAAAATCATGTTCACAAATCATCCCGAGATTTCTCCCATTTCTTTGGACTGTTTGGATAATAGTCATAGGAGTCGTTAGCAGCGATGATTGGTCCAAAATTGACGCCACTTTTGTCAAACGCAGCAACAACGTGACGTTGACTGATTACATTTTAGTAAAAGTAGTTTAATGCTTAATTTTGATGGTGAAAAACGTCGATACGATGTGGTTAGGTTAATTTTTTGTGTTTGTTTTTTCTTTGAAGGCCCTTGCGTAGTAAAGAGATGACATTTTTAAGCCCCAATCGACCCGGGACAACCCCCCAGCACAAGTCTCTTCAGCCTAATTATCTTCTTTCCTCCCTCTCCACCAAATTGGTCTACAACCAAAAGGAAATTTTGAAAAATCTGAATTGAAAATTTATAATATCACGTGAAAGGAATAGTAAAAATTTTCAATGAAGTCAAAAAACGAATTACCAAAGTTGAAAAATACCATTTTATTGCAGTGCTTTTTACTGAAAAGTGACCTATAAAAATGAATCTAGGGATCAGTTTTAACGCGAAAAATTAATTTTGAGACCCGCCTTATTTCCTGTAGTTTTTGTGATTACTCGACCAAGAAATTTTTTCGCAATGAAATAAAAAATTTCAAGCATAAATTTATAGAAATATATTTTTTCAAAAAGAAAATTCATGTGCGATTTTTCGTTCAATATTAAATGTGCACAAATTCGGCTGTACGTCCCTACTTTATCATCTCAATTTAAAAAATTTTACACTTATTTATTTCATAAACGTTTTTCTCTGATGATATCATTTGGTAAGTAAGTAAGCTTCAGGTTGATTTTGTATAAAAATTATTGAACAGCCTTCTTGGCGAAAATTTTTCAAACGCAAATAGGCCAATTTCATAAAGTTTTGCAAATTGGATTTTTTCGAGCATTGAAAAAAATTTCTTAAACTTGATTTTTGTTGAGTTGTCTGTGTGTCTTTTCATAAAGGTAAATTAATGTCCATTGATTCAATCTGAAGCTCAGTAATTTTGTCATTACACATGGATTTATTGTCAATTTATATCTCTATTTCCATTTCAACTTTTTTTTGGATAATTATTCGCTTAATTTATATTTATTTTTTATAGATTGAATTTTGAAAGGATGTGTTTTTTTGTCAAATATTGCTGGTTGAATTTCGTAGAAATATTTTCTAGCCTTCATAAATTTTATGAACTTTAATTAAAAAACTCATGAAATTCAACCAAAACATTTGATGAGATTAATGCAATTCGTTGAAAAGTACTCCAATGAACCTAGTGGTTTGAATCCAACAAAAATAAGCAGGTATTTTATTCGAATTTGTCTAAAATTTCAAATTTCTGAGGTTTTTAAGGAAGGTGAGAAGAAAAGAGAAAATTTATTAATTTTTTTATCGAGTTCGAATTGAATTTTCAATGCAGTCTTTTTCATGTAATCGAATAATTATGAGAAAAGTTGAATTGTTTGTTTTGCTTCTCATGCTCAGATCAGTTTTCATTCATTTCAAATTAAACTTTTTTACGATGATTCATTAATCATTATTGAAAACTGACAGATGAAAAATAATGGTTTCTTTGAAAATTATGTATTTAAATTTTGTAGATTCAAAATCTAAATACAAATTCATGTTTTACTCATTAAAATTCAATAAAACAGGGATTCGTGTAATTGTGGATTCAAATTCGAATTGAGTGAATTCGTGAGAAATTCTGCTGTGAATTTGGTAACCTACCTAAGAATTCGTTCTTGAAAAAATGTGTAAATATTTTTTTAAAACTTGATTTTAAAAATTAAAAAATTTTATTCTTTGGTATTTTTATGTTTTTTTTTTTCAAAAAGATGTTTATTGAAAATTTTGAAAAAAATGCAACGATTTGGAAACAAATTTTAAAATTGATTTTTTGAAAAAAATTATCTCTGCTGACTGAGTGAGTGCATTATCTCATTTTCAAGTTAGAAAAACCCATCAGAATATCCCGACATGTGAATAAACTCCAATTCGACAAAAACCTTCCAAGAAATCCAGAATTAAAAAAAGGACTTCCAAACTGCGAAATTAAAGAGCTACCTCACCGCGGTGCGAAAGTTAATTTCAAAGCAAAAATTCACTAATATATTTTTATTCGTTCCTAAATACCCATCGCGTATACTCCTACAGCTACACCTTTCATTTCCTGTTTCGAAAATAACATAACCTAAGGGTGAAGGGTGAACCAAAAACATCATACTCCCGAATTCAATCACCACATTAAATTGATACGTACAATAATTTTCGCAATTTTGTGCTCATACAGTAGCTCTGTATGGGTACTTAGGATCCAGCCTCGAGCTACTCGAAAGATGCGAAGTCGCACTCCTACTATAACCCATAATTTACTTATTGTTGGGTATCCGGATAGTAGATATGTATCTAAAAATATATTTTCTAGTTCGATACACTCACCTGTGATCTCTGAGATGATCTTGTCGTCTAAACGCCTTTCCGCAAATATCACAAGAATAGGGTCGTTCGTCGGTATGTGTTCTTTCGTGTATCAGTAAATTATACGATTTGGTGAATTGACGATTGCAGAATTTACAAATGAATTGTTTCTTAGGTCTAACGGTGGAGGTGGATGATGAGGTGGCCTGTACAATGGTGGCAGTTTCCGATGGCGATACCGTCGATGCGGTTGCACCAGATGACGGCGTCGTCGATGTCGTAGATTTGCAAATTAGTAAAGTTGGAGGTGGGCTTAGATCTTCGTTGGATTTCTTATCCAAAGGTGGCGAGTGTAACAGATCGGTGTCGCTCAAAAGTGAAAAATCATCTACGGAAATCGCCTTCAAGTGGTCGTTTTGACGTTGAGCGTTTACGGTGAGTCTTTGAAGAGCAAAGTACGAATCGACGGCTTGCAGGTAGAGTGCCAGGTAAGCTGGTGAGCCAGGAGTGAGAACAGTTGGCTGAGGCGAGGTCATCATAGCTGTTTGGATCGTGAGAGCGACGCTCTGCAAAGAACGTTGGAGTTCTTCTTGAAACGTTAGGATTTGGCTGGCGTTTGGGGATTTCGATGTGGATGAGCTCGAAACGTCTGTGTCGATCATGGCCATTATATCGGGTATTTTATTCAAAGATTCTGAATCCGAGACTAATTTTTGCTGTTGCATTGTACTAAGCCTCGAAATGTAACATGAGGTTCTGAAACAGTGAAAAAAATTCGCAAGTTAGATTCGAAGAATTTTTTTCACCATAAAATTTATTAGGTAACCGGTTATAATTGGTTTGTCAATATGAGTTGTTTGGATGGCGAGAAAAATCCATCGTCGGAGATGTTTTTTCTCGCCCTTTTGTCTTATCGGATCTGGATGCAGGCGAAAAAGATGGAATTTAATTCTCGCCCAACCGGTTCGACGACGGGGAATTTTCGTGCAAATTTTAGATAAGTATGTACGTTCAGAGTTGCATCGTGATGTTGAAAATAAGTGAATTTTTTTCGCGTCGTGAGTCGTGAAAAAACTAGAAGAACTGAAAATGAACGTATCTTTGCGAGTTTGGTTTCAACCGGTTCCCTAAATTTACGAAAAATTCCACCATTCGCATATACTCATCTAGGTATTTAAATTCGAGAATATTCATTTATTTATGATTCTTTTGCCTAAAATTGATTAAAAATTAAATGCCAAAATGGTGGAAACGTCTGTGAACCAGTTTAGTAATCATTATGGAATCTGCTTCGAGCTACTGCAGATTTCAATAAGGTAAAAAAATTTATCCCCTCGTATACCTGGCTAGATTTCGTGTCATTAATCGTAATAATAAATTTATCAATGGTTAAGAATATTTCCCAAAATCGTCTCGTGGAACCGGTTCGAATGCGATATATTATTCGTAACTATGATGGTATTCTTTGGAAAATACCTAAAATTAAAACAAATGACGCGTCAAAATTATGAAAATTTTTGTCATAACGACCGGTTGAAATCATCGGAATAGGTATAGCATATCACAGGTAGGCACCTTCCGTAATGGCGACCAATTCGGTATAAGGGAAAAGTGAATTTGAACCGGTTTTTATTTGGTTTATTTGTTCAAATATTTATCCGTATTAGTTACAATGTTTATTGTCAAGAATTATCTGTCGTGTTTCGCTTTTGACGTATTTTTCAAAAGAGATTCCAGTTGAGATGATAATTTCGTTTAATGGTTGCAACCGGTTTCAAAACACACAAATAGAAATAAAAAAAGCCGTGAAGCGATTTTGAAATTTGTGGGCGGCGCGGTGATTTCAACGCTTGAATGTTTAATTTACGGTGCAAATTTCTTATATACCAAATTCGGGTACTTTATTGGTTCGTTGAACCGGTTCGGGTCGTGATTTTTTTCAAAATTTTGTAAAGGAATACCGAAAAAATACGATTGCGTGGAATTGCGCGCGTGATTTATGGGTAAATTTTTGTACCACCGAAAATCATCCCGAAAAAGCAATGAAACCGGTTTGAAATTTAAAACGTATCTCACGAATGTAGAAAAATTTTCGCCGGGTGTTCGTGCTCGATGTAGGTTTTTGCAAAGAATCGTTTTGCTAAAATATAGTGTGTAGTTGAGATAAGAAACCATATTGAAACTGGTTCCGTATCAATTTTTGCATTCGATGTGAACGAAAATTACATACACTATGTATTACCGAGCCAGCACTAAGAACAAGGGTGTGAACCGGTTCCCTTTTATGCGTGATTAATTGTCGATAAAAAGGTGTATAAAGCGTTGTGTTTTCAGATAAGTAATTTATCCGTTTCAAAGAATAAAAGAAGAAAAAAAGGTGATATATGCCTATTTACCCCCCTAAAAGGGACCGGTTCCAGGTGGTTAATTTTCAAACGCAAACGGTTCCAAGCTGATATCATTTTCAGCTCAGATGTTTCGATAATTGGGACAGCTCTGAATTCGTCTCGGCCCGAGAGGAAATTTTATTCTGAGTGTTTGAACCGGTTTATATGCTCATAAATGAGTTTATTGAGTCGTAATTCGAGGGGAGTATTTTTATGATTTTTTTCTTTAGTTTTTTCGGATAGAAAAGAGAACGAATGGTTGTAAATAGTGATTTTAGAGCGTGTTTTTTACTCGTATAGTTCTTTTAAGGTATTTGGATTAGTGGTGCGCAGGGTTAGTTGGTAGTTTAATTGAAACAATGGATCATTTCCATTTTATTTTAATGAATTTCTTTAGTAGTAAGATTTTTGAGAATATATTCGAGTAAAATACTTGAACGAACCGGTTGCAACCGATTGTTTTCAGGTAGTTTAATGGCATGATTGAGGGGAATTCAATTTATTTTGGGAAAAATCCGATTATTTACCTAAATTCCAGCGTTTAAAAAATCTGTGATTGATTAAAACCGGTTGCAACCGGTTCTTTTTGAAAAAAAATGGACTATGCATTTAGGAAACCGTACTTTAAAATCGTATTGAACTTTTAAAGTATTTCTACGCATTGAAAACTTATTGCAACCGGTTCTCCACGAAGACTTGATGAAAAACATTTTTGAAACCGGTTGTTTTTGAAAATTGCAGTTTGAAAATGATAATTTTTAAAACCAAATTGAAATTAAATTGAGTTTTTAGAAGTTTTTATTCTGTAAAGAACCAATTATAACCGGTTGTGTTTGAGAAGCATGAATTTTTTCATTTGAAACAAAATCCTTTTAAAAAATCAGCCGGTTTTTTGAAAAAAATAGAAAACTATGTTTAAAAAGCTAAATTCTTTAAAGAAATTTCAAGAAAATACAACTTTTCATTCATACGAATTGGTTACAACCGGTTTATTTTGTAAAGGATTTTTCATATCACTTGGAAAAATGTACTTTTCAATGAAATTTGAGAAAACATGCACTTTTAAGCAGTCCAGGCGCATTGTAAACTGGTTGCAACCGGTTGTCAATGCATACGAATGGCGAAATTTGAAAAAATTGTATGAATTTTGCAATGAAATTTGTTTAAAACTCCAGTTTTCTGGAAATTTATGCTTTGTAGAAACCGGTTGCGAGCATCATCTTTAAAAATGCATTCGGCTCGTTTTTCAGCACTTTTATTCCCGAATATGTACACATTTCATATCTATCATCGAACGGTTTCTTTGATAAACGCTCCATCACCAAATCAAATATTTACATGGGTAGAGGTACCTATATGAGACCACTTATAGTTATAAAAGTATAGATAAGAAACACGTAATACTTAATATAATTTGAAAAAAAATCAACAATTAAATTTCCAATTACCTGAACTCGTCGAGGGTTGAAAAAATCGCCCAATCCAGGAGCCTGAAGGGCTATCTCCGTAATGCAGAATTTGAAATCTGTCCACCGTCGATGGCAATCGAAATTTGAAAATAATCAGCAACGAAAAGACAAAGAACGGTGATAAGTTATCTCGAAATCATCGACACGCACGAAGGGTAGTATAGTGATTCACGGTCAAGGGTGGGGGGTTGAGATAGTGATAAGGAAAACGAATAGGGAGCGCGATGTATGGGCGAGGTAGAGGGGAAGTCGACGATCCCTTCGGAAGAAATTTACCGAGCACCGCGCGTCGTCAACCAGTTGACGGGGTGGCGCGCACGTTCGGAAAACCGCGAAAATCCGCGTTCGAGAAGAAAATTCCGCCGCGAACTGGTGAATTTTACGCGAAACGAACAAGTCGATGGTGATTTTTCGGTTACACGCGTGGCATTCTCGGTCGATACGTCGAGTCGGACGAAAAGAAATGCGCTGCCGACTTGCGAGAGTAATGGGCCGATACTAGCCACCTGGCCCGGTATCGTATCCATACCCTACCTCGCCGATAAGTTTGCGCCTTCCTCTCGCGGCGGCCAAACGGGTTCGAAGGCTTGTAAACCAATCCTCCGAAAGTATCGGCTTGTTAACGTCCACACGTCAACCCACCTCTCGAACTGATTCCATGTACTTACGAGTACCTATACCTATCGCATCGAACCGGATTTTTATAAAGATTATGCGATTTGTGCATATCCATGTACCCATATTATATGGTCGGATATTTACTCCGCTTTGCAAGATCGGGGCTGGGGATGGAGTCCCCTCGACCCCGCCACGAATTCGTCGTCGTCGCTGTGTGAATTATTTCATTGAACGAAAAAAGCAAACAAATGTCGATAAAAATGTTACAAATTTCGAATTTACCTACGAATTGTGCGAATCTAGCTAAATATTCAACTATATTCAATAAATTGGCATTTTCTCCCAATTTATAGCGTTTTGAAAGGCATATCTACGTCGTATTTTGTTATATGGTTCGAAATAATTGGAATAATTACACTAATTCGATATACCATTCACGTGATCTGAATTTTTCCTCGTCCGACTGATCGTGCTGAAATCATCAATTAAAGGGTATTTTTTCCAAGTCATAGATAGATGTCGATCGATGATAGAAGACAATCCGCAGTTCCTCCCTTAAACAATAACCGTCCACTAGGAGGTCTGATGAAGCAAAAATTTCATTCGTTGAATTAAAAAATAATGATGTCCCGCGGTCATGGCGAAGGCAGAAGTCGGAAGTATTTGAGATATTTCTATAGCAAAACAAAGACTGTTTGATTTTCATGTTTTGTTCGATGTCTGCAGGAGGCTTGAACAAGGATCAGGCTTCGATTCAGACGATGGGAGAGTAGTGGTGTTGAAAAATTATTATTACGTCAATAGATCGAATCAATCGTAAAAATGATGAATTTGAAAAGTCAATACATCTATAGAAACTTGGTAAAAATAATTCATCTATTGATTCCATTTCTCTCTGAATACGTTACGTTTTGTTATTCCAAAATTCGCTGGCATGAAAACTTTTTTTGTTTACAGAATTTTATTTCCATATTTTTTTTTTGAAAATTTGGTAATACAACACTAAAATGTGTAAAAGTGGTTGAAATATGATGAAAAGTGTTCAAAATTTTGTAAAAATTGTTGAAAATTCTTCGGAAATAATTGTAAATATTTTAAAAATTGTTTAAACATCGTGAAAATTGTCAAAAATTTCGTTAAAATTGTTCAAAATTGTCAAAAGTGTTAAAAATAGTTGGAAAAAATCTTTAAATATCAAAATCTCTGGAAAATCAATAAAAATGTTTAAAAACGTCAAAAATAATGCAAAATTATCTTTGCCATTAAGAATTTTTTTCACAAATGACCGAAAATGTTTAAAAAACTTCTTAAAATATTGTGAAAATTTTCAAAAGTTTCGTTAAAATTGTTCAAAATTATCAGAAATGTGAAATTACTCTCTCATTCCAAGTCAGTGAAAAATCGCTGATAAACAGTCAGAATTGCAACACAGGAAAAATCAGTGAAATTTACAGAAACAGTCAGAATTGCAGCACTGGAAAAATCAGTGAAATTGATTGCTTTTCAGTGATTTTTCACCGATTATTCAAAGAATTTCGCAGATTTTTCAGTAAATTTCATTAATATCACTGAGTTTTCAGTGAATTTTCACTGATTTTCTGCGAAAAAATTTTCAGTGATTTATTACTGTGCTGCAATTTTGACGGGTTTTCAGTGATTTTTGATAAATTTCACTGATTTAGAAATGAGAGAGTAGTTGAAACATCATAAAAATTTTGTAAAATTTTGTCGAAATTATTGATAATAATAAAAAATGGTGTAATACTAAAAATTTTGACAAAATCGTTCGAAATTAGGTAGTAAAATTGTTGAAAATTTAAAAAAGTTGCTAATGTGATGGAACCATTGTAAAAATTGTCAAAAATTCTTTGAAAATCATTAAAGACGTTGAAAAATTGCTCAAATACATGCGGACATACATATATACCCTGACCTAATTGTAAGTATAATATTTTTGAAAAATTCATTACATTCGTGTAAAACTTTCTAAATTTTATCGGGCAGGAATATTAATCAATGGTTGTGATATTTTAACCTTTTTTTTTTTTTTGCAAATTTCTGAATAAACTGGAAAAATTATCGAGTATAGTCGAGGAATTTTTGAATTTTCGCCTCAAAGTGATGCAATTTTATTTAAAAAAAACAAACTATTCAAATTTTTACTTTTGCTTCTTTTGGATATCTGAAGTTTAAAACATGCGTTGGAAACAGGGATTTTAGATTACGTCCGGGGTTCAAGACTGAGATGTTGATAAAATTATGAAATTCCAGTTTTCGAATTGATTAGGCTCAGTAAACTTTTGTGAATCCAAAAATTCGTTTTTCAAGCAATTGTCGCATGAATCTCCTCCCATTTTCTTTTCATAGGAAGTTTAAATTTCTTGAAGCAAGAAAAAATATCATTTCGTATATTTTGTTAGAGATTTAATCCTGATTAAAATACAATATGTAGGTCTGGAAAACTCGGAAAAGTTGAGGAAAATCGTTTTCGAAAAAATTATACAAGTTTTGGGTCGAAGCAAGTCAAATAATTGTATAAATTAATTCTTTAGAATTTCTCAACGTTTTTTAAGTCAATGATTTTAAAATTTTGGCCTTTGATAAATTGACTCCAGTACTACACATAACGTTTGTATATGAAAAACCGACGTGGAAATGGTGTCCTGGTCCCAAAAAAGCCAACTATAGAACGTAGTGTCCTAAAAAAAAGCCAATTTGGACATAATGTCCCAAAAATTCTTTCAATTTGGTATCGTATCCCAGAAAAAATCAATTTGTACACAATTTCCCAGAGGACATGATATCTCAAAAACTTTCGCGATTTAGACGTAGTAAATAATTTCCAAAGGTGTGAAAATCTTGACTCCTCCTTTTTTATATTTTGACGATTGACCCCCAACACTTTAGCATATCCATGCTAAAATAATGGCAACCATCATTTTAACGAATTTTATCACACTTTGAAAGATGTTTAGGTAGGTATGATATTTTCAACACTATATTGAGTTGAGAATTTTTTTTTTAATTTATCGACATTGCTACAGTTTTGAGCATGTTTCGTTCAAATTTCATGTTTTTTAAAACATTTTTATAACAATTTAGGAAATTTTTATGATCTTTCGTCAACTATTTTTGCATATTGGAAATAATTTTCATCATGATGATGAGATGATTTTGATTACGCAAGATGACTAGGCTAACAAGGAAAAAAAATTAATAAAAATTATCCCGAATTTCACTTTGGGAACATGAAAATGAAAAGAAAGCTAGAATTTTGATAATTTTCACTGTGAAAAGCAACGATTTTCAACATTTTGCTCCTCCCTGAATTTTCTAATCAAATGATAAAAAGAAGATATTTTTTCTGGGTAAATTAGAAGCAAAAAAAAATCGTATAAAAATGGCAATAGCAAGAATTTTCATTTTTCAAATCCAGTAGACATCTTGCCATAGGAGCACCCAAAAAATATGTAAGGGAGGGGCTGAGAATTCGAGAAAATAGAGGGGGTCAAAATCCAAGAAAAAATTTAATAAGTATAACTTGTTATTTTAGTGGTGCCTGGCATAGTCAGAGAATTTTCTGTAGGCGGGTAGATAATAAATAATTACAATGAAAAATTGCGAAATTTTTGGAACAAGCAATATACTCTCTGAATTTGAATTAGTCGAATTTAGTAAAATTCCAACTTTTTTGAATCAGTAGAATAAATTTAGCTGAAAATCTGTGATTTTTCACTGACTTTTCAGCCAGAAATTATTGATTATTTCGATAAAGTGGGAATTGACTGAGAAATCAGTGATTTTTTACTGAAATATTGGTGAAAAATCATTAATTTTCAATGAATGCTATTTCCCTGATTCAAAAAAGCAAAAGGGTATAGCCGGGTTTTAGGTGAATTTGGCCCCCGCTCCGATTTTCGATCTAACCCCTCAGATGGTGACCTTGATGTAAAAAAAAATTTAGAAAAATGTTTGACCCCCGACCCCCCTCCCTCCCCTCAACCCCTTCCCATTCGGAGTTACGGCCATTTTATTGCATTATTTTCAAGAATTTTTAATTTCAATGGAAGTGAAGGAAATTTCCTGCTCTTCGGCATAAAGTTACATCTCGTAGAGATGTATTTACGATAATTTTTTCAACAATTTTGGTACACTCCTTCACGTTGTTTCGGCTATTTGAAGTTTTCAATCGTAAAAAACACCATATAAGCGAAGAGCGACCACTTTTTAAAAATATCCCAAAAACGTGTTTTTTAACGTAGATTCACGTCACGTATTCACTTTTGGCGACTTCGATGCACCAAGGGCCGAAAATCGCGAAAAACTGTACAAAAATGTTGTTTTTTAGCAGATTTTTCAAATTTTGAGCATTTTGTATAGAGAGAAATGACTGAACGAAGAAACTAACGTCGGATTCGTATTTATCGGGTCAATATACCCTGATCAACACCCTTTTCGCAGTCGTTTTATTTGAAGACTCGAAATTCGCTATTTTTGTCATGAAAAATCAGTGAAAAAGGTGAATTTTGAGACTTTAAGCAAAACGATCGCGAAAAGGGTGTTTATCGGGGTATTTTGACTCGCTAAACACGAATCCGACGTTCGTTTCTTCATTTGGCGATTTTTTCCGTATAAATCGCTCAAAACTTGAAAATTCTGCTAAAACAACAGCATTTCTGCATGGGTTTTCGCGATTTTTGGGCCTTAGTTCAAAGAAACAGCCAAAACAATCACCTTTTTCACTGATTTTTCATGACAAAAATAGCGAATTTCGAGTCTTCAAATAAAACGACCGCGAAAAGGGTGTCTATCAGAGTATTTTGACCCGCTAAACACGAATCCGACGTTAGTTTCTTCGTTCAGTCATTTCTCTCTATACAAAACGCTCAAAATTTGAAAAATCTGCTAAAAAAACAACATTTTTGTACAGTTTTTCGCGATTTTCGGCCCTTGGTGCATTGAAGTCGCCAAAACGTGAAGGAGTGCACCAAAATTGTTGAAAAAATTATCGTAAATACATCTCTTCGAGATGTAACTTTATGCCAAAGAACAGGAAATTTCCTTCACTTCCAGTGAAATTAAAAATTCTTGAAAATAATGCAATAAAATGGCCATAACTCCGAATGGGAAAGGGTTGGGGGGGGGGGGTCAAAAATTTTTCTAAATTTTTTTACATCAAGGTACACCATCTGAGGGGGTTAGATCGAAAATCGGAAAGATGGCCAAATTCACCTAAAACCCAGCTATACCCTTTCATCAAATTTGACTTATTCAAATAAGGACCAAATTTTCTGAAAAAATCATGTTTGAAAAGCAAAAAGATGTACTTCTTTTTGACATTTTCATCTGAAAAATCTCCTTGCTGAACTTGAGAGGAGGGGGAAGGGAGAGGCTCGAGCCTCCTGAGCACCTCCCTTGGGTTTATTTATGGATTTTTTGAAGGTTTTTGAGATGGGCTAATTTTTGGGGATAGCTATAGCCCGATACCATCCCCTTGAGTGAGCCTCCGCACCTAGCTATAAATGTGAATTATATAGGAAAAAAATTTGAAGGGAGAATTTTTTATTCCTTTTCCAAAGAGAGAAAAAATGCAAAAATTGAACACCATTTCAACCCACCACATTTTCCATTCAAAAATCTCTTAGGTAAATAGTTCTGGTATTTCATCAAAATGTCTTTTAAATCTCCACCTGTCGCGAGACGTGACAGAACGAAACCGAAACGTACCAACGAGGAGAAAAAATACCGAGAATCGGTGACATTCACACGGCTCTCATTACCGCATCATTAGTATAGAAGCAGGCAAGGCGCAAATTCCACGAAAATGATGTTTTATTTCCTCATTACGGTAATTTGTTTGCCATCGAGACGCGAGGTGCCTATTGAGAGAAGCAGGCCCGCGACACCATCTATGCGGAGCGATCCGAGGCGAGGAGGGCAGACAGCAGAAACATCATACAAACGTCCTTTAGTATTTTATAATTCTCTAAACAATATATAAGTTAAATAAACACGCGCCGAATAACAGGTACACAATAACGAGTAGAAGGCTATTCTCTTGTACCGAGTATGCGACAGTCAGAGAATTTAGAATGTTTCTGTGCGGCTTGACGACCACAGAGATATCGACTCGGGGAAAAAATTTTCGGTAATGATCGAATATGAGCGCTGAGAGGAGGTAAACAGAAAAGAAATACACGGATGAGTAGGTAAACAATCGTAGCTTTGGTTCGTTTACAAATAACTTACGTGTGAGAAACTAACACCGCGGCTGGATTTTTTTGTCGCTGTTGTCGTATCGATGACGGTAAATAAACCGACGTATAAATATTATACCGAATCTCCGAAGATGGCTGAGAACCGGAGAAGAAAAAGTGAGGGAAATTAATATCCATGGATATTTGGAAAAAAAATTACGCTCGAAGGAGAACAATCGCGACGCTTCACTTTGAATCGAAGCAAAGTTTTTTAAAAACCCAATTCGCATGAAAAGTTGTAAATTAGGCCTCAACGATGCCAGAGAACGATACGAACGTTCTCTGTCACGAAAATTCTCACCTCGAAACCGAACTCAGTCGTTCGATCGATTTGCCAATATTGAAATACATAAAAGAAGTCGAACACCTGCACGAGAATCTGATCAAGGTTCGAACTCCGGCCGTGGTCAAAGTTTCCAAAATACCTGTACGATGTCGCTTGGTCATCGTGCCGAGAGCAAGACACCAGAAGAAAAATTCACTCCGGGATGAAGTACCCTTCGATACAATTTTGATATCTAGACCAGGAATCGACAGCAAACCGAAACCTATCGCGAATGATTGCGAACCAGAGGAACCTCCTCCAGCAGCCACCGTTGACGAGAAGGATCAAACCCAAGATAGCGAAACGACTGACTCAGCAGATTCGGAAGTCGAAGGCAAAGAAGCCAAGAAACACATCCATCCGTGTAACTGCGATCTTACGAAAGCTCAACGTGACCGAATCGACAGCCATTTACGAAGCCAGGCTGAAAAACAGTCCACGTTCGAAGCCCGACTGAGGCAAATTGAAGAGCAAGTTCGTCTATGGGAACAGGAAGCTGAGCAGAAAGAATTGGATTGCGAGATCGAACACGAGCTTTTGGGTGATTTGAGCACTTGCGTGCCTAAACGAAAAAGAACATTTGCTCGGAGATTTTCAATGGTGTCTTTGGGTATCAAACAGGTCATCAATTGGAAGAAACCGCCTAAAATCAGGGTCAAGTATAATCGAGTGTTCGAGCTGAGGAAAACTAATACTAAATATTGCAAAGAAGTACCTTCGATGATGGAAGGACCGAGGGAAATTTTGATCAGCGAAGTTGTCGATTTTCCTGTTACCAAAGCTAGTCAACTGAGGAAGCAGTATAACGAGAAATGGGTCGAGGAGTATAATAAGCAGCAAGAGGTGAAAGGAAAGTATCCAAATAGACCCGAATTTGTGATAAATTATAGTAAACTTTGGCCTAGAAATTAAGCTATTTTGTAAAATGTTAATTAAAAGTAAGCTGAATTTGGGCTTCAATGATCAATTTTTATACTCTGAACACGAATCTGAGGTGTCCAGTCGTGTTCGGTGTGCACGTCTCCCCTAAATTGTGGACCTTGGCCTTCAAATCAGGTTTTTGGCCCATATCTGCCAAAATATTGGTAGGCATTGGAGCAGCTCCAGCCCCCTTGGGTTTGTGCAATTATTGTGCATATCATTCATAAGTCATTTGATGAGAAATTTGGCGTAAATTAAGTTTCGTGGACCCCATTTTTGTATTAGGATCAATATTTGAACAGATATAAGCTAAAAATAAAATTTTTGGAGAAAATCCACGCTCTTTGATCAACTACCTATAGTTCCAGCTCCTTTTGGGTTTGTGAATACCATTCAAAAGCCGTCTGATAGGAAGACGTAAAATAAGTTTCATAAGCCTCATTTTTGCTCCAATACCAATATTTTGACAGATTTAGCCCAAAAGGTATCCGTTTATTTTCCCAAAACCACTTCCCCGAAAGAAAAAATCCTAAAAACTTTTTACCTGAATCCAATAACTCGAATGATTTTTTTCCAAAATACAAACATCCAAAAATTTATAAAATTGATTTTAAAAAAATATTTCAATTAAAAATTTCTCAGTACTTTTAAAATACTTTTCCATGTTCAAGTTTTCTAGATTTTTTTCAAGTTTCCCAATATTTTTAAAAAAATAATTTCAAATTTTTTCAAAATTACCATATATTTTTCCCAAGTTTTTTTTAGCTCCAAAAGAAAAAACGCCAAAGAAAAATAAATATCTAATAATAATAGTTAGGTAGTTACGGTGACCCACCCAAGAGAGGGCTGGGGAGGCTATAGTTCCCCCTTAGACTCATCACCTCTTGGGAATTTTAAATGTTACTTCAAATGCTAAGAATATTCAACTCATTCGACTTATTGCTTTTATTTCAGATTTCTAATTTGATAAAGCACGAGTTCATTGAACGGATACTTTCAGTTCAAAGTTCGAAAATATACAGAATGGTGCATAAATCAGTTGAAACATTTATAAAGGAGAGATATTTTGATATTCGCATGATTTCCCAATTGTAAGGAATCCTCGTCTTTAAGATTATGAAAGGGAGTGAAATTCAAAATTCTTCGTCGTTATTCAGTAAGAAAGATATCAATCAAAATATGATTTTTTTTTAACTTGCGAGCAATTTTACTGAAACTTCAGAAAATTTTGAGGCGAGTGTGAAAATTCACGTTTTCCAACACCACCCTCTCGGTCCATCATTCTTGAAATTATTTTATACGTGGTACATAGTTCTTTGGCAAAAAAAACCTCAAAGGACAAAATATTCAAAAAAATTGACGAGAAAAGACCCTCACACCCGGAATTACCTATTCTCAAAAACTACCCCTTGGAGTGAATCCCCCTTCAACTCCACTTGAATCGTTCTATGGGGTGTCCATTCTCTGGAAAACCGGGAAAAGTCAGGGAATTTTGGTAGTCTAGAAAAGTCAGAAAAAAGTCAGTGAATTTTGAATTTTTCTCTGTAATTTTTCAAAAATCCAAAAGAAAAGATAAATTATTTAGAAAAGTGTTTCTTTGCTTATTTTATTATAAATTTTTCAAAAAATTTCACCCTCGCTCCGCTCGGGCTCTAACACGTTTATATATTTCCATAAAATAATTTATATTTTACTTCTTCATTGACTTTTTCATTTATTGGTATACGAACTAGAAAATTGCAGGGGATTGTGTGAATTTATAAATTTGAGGCGTGTATTTTTCATTGGACGGGAGAGGGGATGTAGAGTAATTTTTGAATTTTCAGCCCGGAAAAATCCGAATTTTCATTCGCTTGATTTGGTAGACACCCTATCGTTTGTTTCATTTTTCAAAACTTAATTTTTCGTTAGTTTTTCCTTTTTATTTGACATTTTTTCTGTGGGTAAAAAATTTAAAATTTTCAAATATTTGTGATGAGAGGTATTTATTTGGGTGGGTTCAAAAAATTTCAGAATTGAATTTGAATCTTTTTTTTTGGCCCAGAGAAGAGCATCTAAAGATCTCATAAAAAGTATTTTGTGATTTTTAAAAAAAATCGTTGACCCCATGCATTTGATATTATTCTTATACAAAATTTTGGGATGTAAGTCATCATGTGAAAAATTCCCCCCCTCCCTCCCTCCCTCATTGGTTTACGAATGTCATATTTAAAAGGTCTGGAAAAATTCGAAAAATTAGTCTGGAAAACCTGGAAAAGTCAGGGAAAATTATTTCTGAAATATAGTCGAAAAAATGGCAACTTTCAATTTTTTGTAAAAAATTGGAAATTTTTCGTTTTTTGAAAAAAATCAACTTTTTTTCGTTTTTTGTAAAAAATTGGTACAATTTATTATTTAAAAGAAAATCAAAATTTTTTCTGAACAAATCAACTTTTTTTTTATTTTTTAAAAAATTAATTATTTTTTCATTTTTTGAAAAAAATTGACGGTTTTTAAAATAATTGATCAAATTGCAATTTTTTTTACATTTTTGGTGGGTACAACGTAGAACCCAGTAAAATATTTCCATTTATTTACCTATAGGTATTTCAAAGCTGGCCAAATATTTCAAAAATCAAATCGATGAATTTCTGCCTTTGAGAATCAGTGAAATAATTTTCATTGAAAATAAATGATCTTTCACTGATCTTTCAGTCAAAAATCACTGATTTCTCAATCATTTCCCAATTTGTCAGAAAAAATCAATAATTTTGACTGAAAAATCAGCGAAAAATCACTGATTTTCAGTTAAATTTATCTCACTGATTCAAACAGATAAATATTACTCATTCAGATTTAAGAATGCAGGTATTGATTATTTGCTCCAAAAATCCCACAATTTTTCTTTGCTCAAATCTGTTTATGTAGATAAGTATTATCCTATTATCAGATTACTAAAAATACCCAGACTACCCCAGCGCCCCAGAAATTACAAATTACTCAATTTTTTCATTGAAATTTAACCCTCTTTCCTATTTTTCCCAAATTCTCACCCCCCCCCCCCAAATCAATTCTCGGTGCGCTTATTATGGATAGTGATATTTTTTGATATCCCATCTTGGAAGTTGAAACCTTAGAATCACGAGTTCGTCGAGTTGAAAAATAGTTTGAATTGAAAAAATTATGTATAATTTTCTTAAAAAATTGATCTTGGAAAATTTTTTTGAAGAAGTGTTAAAATTGGCAAACTTGATAAAAAAAATGAGAAATATTTCTAAAAAAATTGTAACAGTTTGAAAAATGAATATTTTTTGAATTTAAGATTGGAAAATAATTTTTAATGAAAATTAAATTTGGACTTGGGGAAATAAGCAAGCACACTACTGATAAAAATTACAGTCCAAATTCACCTTGCTTCCCTACCTTTCCCTATGCAGTGTTAATTCTGCTGGACTATGCCCAATTTGGCGTTAAAAACTAACCCAATTACAATTAATTAACGCGGATAAGCATACTGTAGGAATTATGGCCGCTCATCGCGTCGATAGACACAACCTATTTTCACTTACCCGCTTACGCAATAAGCAACCTCATCGGCAGCAACTCCAGCGCCATCGTCCAACCCTATAATTTAAATATTACCGCGCGATTACCGCGAGCATCTCTCTTAACTGGCCATACGTAGCGATCTTCTAATTAATTTAAATTTGACAAGGTAATTTAAAGCGGCCAGATTATTCATTTGGGTACCAGTGTGTAAATGGTAAAGCGAGTACTACTATTAATTATTTTAACCCGTGTTGCTTTGTTAACTTGAGGTTAACCTGTTTTATGCCGAAGCACGAGAGAGAATTAAAATGCCATTACGGGTACGTTCGCGGTGCTCCGGTTCACCATTCGCATTGTCCAGCCGATCACGAACGCGCCCAAATGATTTTAGATCACTCCGGACTGATGGAGTTGACGAACCGGAGTAAAATCGTGTCCCCGAGTTCATCCCACGCAAGTGTCAAAACGACAAAATCGCAGCGGAGTACCAACAATGTACGTCTCTGTTGTTGATTGTGAACTGGCCGCGGTATTTAATGTAAAATCCATTATTACAAGTTACGCAGCCCCCGGTCACAAGTAATTCGTTTTCGGTACGGTAGTTGCTTAACTAAACACGGTTCGCGGCGCTCAATTGTTATTAAAACCAACATAAGGCGCGCCCAGCCCAATGCGGCTCGCTTCTTCTCGAATTGGTTCATTTGCGATGGATTCATTAATCACTGCGGTCATTATTTAGATCACGATGTTTGGATAACTTGGGTAACTGTTGGTCGGTTACGCGGAAAAATCTGAACGATTTTGAATTAGATGTCGGTGCCGATTGACGGACCGAGGCGCCGAAACACGTGCCCGGCAGCAGGTTCGCCAAATTATGTCCACCTTTGAACTCGAAAGTAAGTGGAAGTTGCGATGAGAGTTGGTTAATGGAATGAAAGTGACGATGTGAGGAAGTTGGTGTCAGTAATCGAAGTGTACGTTGTGGTAAGATTGAAAGAATGGACGAATTTGATGAGTAATTTCGAATTTGGCTCTGAAATAATGTCAAATTCGAAATTAGCGACTTCGAAAACCACGATATCGATATGCATGATGAGTTTTTTATCTTTTTTCTCGTTCCATCCCCGTTACCTCTTCCTATTCACCCCAGGGCTGTGTAGAGGAAATCCAGGTCTAAGAAGAGAAATATGAGAGCAAAAAAAACAAAAAGTTGGTTACATCAAATTTTTTGTTCGAGGGCCCTCGCAGTGAAGAAATCGTATTTTTAAACCCTTGCAGATTCCCTACAAAAACTGGAGCCCGGGAGGACACCTCCTGCGCAGGCCTGATTCATGTTTTTTTTTATTGGTTTGTGGACACACAAAGTGTCTTAATATAGATTTTAATTTTAACTTGTAGGATTTTTGCCCCTACCTATTCCCTAGGGAAATAAAGTGAAAATTTCGCCAACTTCTAAAGGCAAACTTTAAGAATTCCTCTTGGTAAAGCGGAGTACGCCAACTAAGATGGAGTTTATTAATAATTTTTATAATTATTTGCCTGTAAAGCGAAAAATCGCCAACAACGTCTACCTAGCGCCGATGATGTCTACAATACTCTGAAGCGAAAAATCGCCAAGAGTAAAAAAAGAAAGAAAACAACAGAAAAAATAAGGCGATGTATTAAAAGGAAAGAAAAATGAAACTATGAAAAATTATCACCTTCGAAGCGAGAGATCACCCGTGTGATAAAAATTCTCTAACTACTGAAATATCCTAAAGCGGCTAGCGCCAACGATGTCTACAATACTCTAAAGCAAAAAATCACCAAGAGTAAAAAAAGAAAGAAAATAACAGAAAAAATAAGGCGATGTATTAAAAGGAAAGAAAAAGAGAATAGAAAGCAGTCACCTAAAGCTACTAATCGCCAAGGGGCTTGCAAGAAGAAGTGTCGAGAAATTTGTTTGCATGAGTTTATATAGTCTTAAAAATTCTAAACTGGCTTTGATAGCCACATATTTTTGACAAAAAGGAGCGAGAACATAATTTTGATGGCCAAATATTTTTGAAAACAAATCAAAAATATTTAGAGTATGGTTGGTAGCCAACAATTTTTTGAAAATTGTGAAAAGGCAAAACAGTGACATTTTGTGGCACTACAGGTTCTCCAATCCCATCAGGGCGAAGCAAATTTATTTACACATAACTTATTAGTACGAGGAAAGAAAATATATACAATTTTACAAATCAAGGTACGCAGACGCGCCCAAAGGTACATAGTACACTTGATTTTAAAATTTTAAATAACATTTAACGGAAACAATACAATTGTGATACAGTACAGCGAAGTACCAAATGTGGATCAGGGCCCAGTTCAGGGTTGCGAACGATTCATTTTCCACGATTCAGGATTCATGAATCGATTTACAATTCAATGAATCGTGAATCGATTCATATTTTTTCAAAATGAATCGTGAATTGTGAACCGTTTGAGCTAGTATTATGAATTGTGAATCGTGAATCGATTCATTTTTATAAGGCGATTCATTTTGACAGATCAAAAGTCAAAAAATCAGATACAGACAATATTGAGAATTTAAGTAATGAAATATTCCAACTTGAACTCGCAAAAAAAAAAAGCATGATTAAAAATAAATATCTAATCATGTTTTAGATCAATTTTTCTTAATCAATAAGCATACTGAATACAGAATACTGCAGTGAATTCACAAATGTGAGACAACCTTATACAAAAATCATTCACTCTCTCGTTTTATAATTCTCTAGTATCCTCCACATCAACTAATTTTTTGTGGGAATTGGGGAATTGGCAAACAATGGAAACAAGAAAAATGAATCGTGAAAACAAATCGAGATTCACAATTCATAATTCATTGAATCCTGAATCACGAATCGATTCCTTTTTTGAGGTAATGAACTGGAGTTGTGATCCGTCATAAAAATTAAAATGATTCATGAATCGTAATTAGATTCTTTTTTTTTATGAATCGTCACAACCCTGGATTTTCCATCGAGTGTTTGCAAAATTTAAGAGTCCTTTGTGTAGAAAAAATCTTCTAGATTATCAGAATTTGGGTCAAAATCAGGGGTCATTTCATCTCTTTTTTCATCTAAATTATGACAGAAAAATAATAAATGTATGGAATTTTGGGTATGGTAAGCACAATTGCAGTATTTATCTTCTAATTTGCCAATTTTAAATAGGTAATCCTAAAAATTTCCGTACCCAGAGAAAATTTGGGATGTTTTAGAATTTAGAATACTGTTTGAGTCATAAAAGTTTTTTTTCAATTTAGGGATTAGAAAATGGGTTATAAGTGCTTTTTTCAAGAGATTCCAACTGAGTTACCATCTTTCACAAGACCAATCATAAAGATTAGCTTCAATTTTTTATAATTTAAATTTTGGACCATGATAGTCTCAATTTCATAATCTGGAGCTTCATGAAGAAGGGGTTCAATTTTGTGTGCATTTAACATGACTAACATTTACATTTACAACAACAATACGTATAAAATAACATATATAAAGACATATTAGTAATCACAAAAATAGAAAAATTGTTTACTTGAATGTTAAACAATAAAAGAAAGTATTAATAACAATCGAGAAACAAAACATAGTGATAGAGGAAGTAAGGAAAAGAAGGGAATACCGCAACAGGACTCACTACTAGTGTGCATGCGACTTACCATTCAAATTCTATTTCATAACCTCGGCTAAATTATCACAGAATAAGTGAAGAATCAAAGTGTTGACACGAGTATTCAGTATACTTGAATAATTTTCCTTCCCTCTCAAGAATAATGCCATATTTGAATTTTGTGTCTTCGAAAACCATGGAATCGATATGCATGATGTATTTTTATACTTTTCCAGCTCACCCCTTCCTTCATACCACGATTAAAATAATCGACGAGCAATCGATTATTCTTCGATTGTCCGAAGATAAGTAAACAAACATTTCCAATTTTTCTGAGTGGTTAAATTTATATGTGATGTTATTTTTTTTCTAATCAAAACAATTTAAGTTTCTGTCGTCACGTATCTCTGGCCAATGAAGAATACTCAAATTTTTGGCACCGATTAATTGATTATTAATCAATTATTTCTTGAAAACACAATCGATGTAGCATCGATTATAATCGTTGCATCTCTGATGATTCCAACTGAGTTACCATCTTTCAAGAGACCAATCATAAAGATTAGCTTCAAGTTTTGTATAATTTAAATTTTGGACCATGATAATCCCAATTTCATGATCTGGAGCTTCATGAAAAAGGGGTTCAATTTTGTGTGCATTTAGCATGACTAACATTTACATTTACAACAACAATACCTACATATAAAATAACATAATTATAAAACAGGGGTGCGAAACCTTAATTTTTTAATTTGGGTTAAGGGTTCAGGGTTATTTTTTTTGTAAAAATAATGGTTAGGGGTTTTTTCGGTTTTCTCAAATTTAAAATAAAGGTTATGGTTTATTGATTATGGTTTGCCTGGAAGATTTGGGTTATGGGTTATGGTTTTCGGGTTTCGGTTATAAGGGTTATACCATCAGAAAAACTACATTTTTGTGATGTATTTTTTCTTGGTACATAAATCGTATGTTGCTTGAGTATGGAAGTCAGAATTTAAAGTCCAATGTTTTGGGATTGGGCAATTCGATTCTTTTTTTAAAATTAAAAACGTAAAAAAAAACGCCACTGAAAAAAGGGGAGAAAATGGGGAAAAAATGAGGGGGGAAACAATGGGAAAAAGGGAAAGGCCGTAACCGTAACCCAAATAAATTTGAAGGGTTACGGGTTACGGGTTATTTCTGCTCATTTTATTTAGGTTATGGGTTATGGGGGGTTTTCTATTTCGGTTTTTGTTTCGGTTATGGGTTATGGTTATTTTTCTAACTCAAAAATAAGGGTTATTTAGGGGTTACGATTAAGGTTACGGTTACGGTTTGGGTTCGCACCCCTGTTATAAAAAGACGTATTAATAATCACAAAAATAGAAAAATTGTTTACTAAAATGTTAAACAATAAAAAAAAGTATTAATTACAATCGAGAAACAAAACATAGTGATAGAGGAAGTAAGGAAAAGAAGGGAATACCGCAACAGGACTCACTACTAGTGTGCATGCGACTTACCGTTTGAATTATATTTCATAATCTCAACTAAATTATCACAGAATAAGTGAAGAATCAAAGTGTTGACACGAGTATTCAGTATACTTGAATAATTTTCATTCCCTCTCAAGAATAATGCCATATTTGAAATTTGTGTCTTCGAAAACCATGGAATTGAAATGCATGATGTATTTTTATACTTCCCTTCCTTCCTTCCTTCCTCCCGCCCTCCTCTTTATCATGATACATCTCAAATTTGATCGTAACACAGATTGCAATTCAGCAATTGAATCGTTTATTTTCACAATTTAAATTCCGAAAAAACGCAAAAAACTGACTCTAATGACCTTCTGTGACCGGTTTTTGTGTCGTTTCCCCATAGAAACCAAAAGAGCCGGAGAGGGTGGGAAAAAGAGCAGAATTGGAAAATTTTCAGAACTATCGAGTGAGGTATGTAAATGTACTATGTAGAAAATCATTTTTTTTCCACCCTGTCAAGACTTTGCCATTCAAATTAGTCCTGTGAATGGATTTCAGAGGTATTTTGTAAGGAGGGCGGTCATAGCATAGGTACGTCTCCCCATAGGTACGCCAAACTGTAGGTATAAACATGACATATTGTAGGTATGTCAAATTATAGGTATTTTTTAAGAAAGTCTGAACGACATACTGTAGGTATGACAAGATGTAGGTAAGTCATAGCGTAGGTATGCCAAATCGTAGGTATGTGAAATTGTAAGTATGAGTGCGTCATTTTGTAGGTACGTCAAATAATATGTATTGAAAAGAAATAGGGGCAAATGACAAATTGTAGGTACGCCAAATCATAGGTACGTCATATTGTCGGTATATCTTAGGGCAGGTCTACACAGTGCATGCCTGTGTATCTGTAAAACCCCAAAGTATAGCTGGTGTAGGTACCTTCATGTATAAGTGAGGTTTAGGTAGGAATTGATTTTTTTTATTAAACGCACACCTACTTATGTATTTTGGGGTATCTGAACAACCCCCGAAGTACATAAATGGTGTAGGTACCTTCATGTATAGGTGAGGTCTAGGTAGGAATTAATTTTTTTTATATATAGATACACAGTTGTGCACTGTGTAGATCTACCCTAAGATATACTGGCAATATGACATACCTATGATATGGCATACCTACTTTATGTCATTTGTTATTTACAAAAAAAAATACCTATACTTTGACGTACCTATGTTTTGGCGCACACATACCTACTTTTGGACGTACCTATAAAATGGCATACCTACGCTATGACGTACCTACATCTTGTCATACCTATAATATAACGTTCCTCAGTTTTTAAAAAATACCTATAATTTGACGTACCTACAATATGTCGCATTTATACCTACAGTTTGGCGTACCTACGGAATGACATACCTATACTGTGACAGCTTACCATTTTGTAATATTTGATACTAACCTCGCTAAATGATGTTGAAAAATTTCAATATTGCCCCTCTGCCTAAAAATTTGCAACATCCAAAACGATAATATTTCATGTTCACAAAAAAATGTCAAGGGTTTCTTACAAAGAAGTTTTCGAAAATTTTGTAAAACGTAATACAAAGCAACGTTTAGAAATGAAGGATTCAACTCTTCGTTAAGAAAAATTGAACCTCAATTGTGCTAGATTTTTTGAATTGCAATGACAGGCATGATTTTCTAAAGAATTTGCAACAAAATTGATGCGATATGAATTTTAGCTCGAATTTTTGTATGTATAAGGATTCAAATTTATGTAAGGATAGAGTGTTCAACTGTTCACGGAGGAATAGTCAGCGTTAGAATAAATCTTATTCAATCTCAAAATCAATGGCAGATTTGAATTCTGCGTCATCAAAAACCTTGAATTCGACACCCATGATGAATTTTTATCAGTTCCAGTGCTACCCTCTTGCACCCCTCCCCCACAAAAACCTACCCCTTACACTGATTCAACGTCTGAATTTATCTAAGTAACATGCAAAATGTCTATTGGAATGAAAAATTCTGAAAATTAGGAGCAAATTATGCACAATCATTAACCCCTTGTAATTGGAGAGGAATTTATGAAGGGGAAGGGGTGAATTAGGGGTAGTTTATGAAAAATGATAAAAAATCGTCATGTATGTCGATTGTTAGGTTTTCGAGGGTGCTAAATCCGAATCCGGCATTCATTTTAGCCCTTAATGCTGCAGATTCAAAATATTCCCTTTTTGATTGCCTTAGACTTCATATAAATCGAGCTGAACTCAATATTCAGTATATTTATTGGTCTTAAGATCTCAAAATATGTGAAAGTAGCCTCCTCTCCTTCCCTCGTTATCTCGACACTCATCTTCGAATCCAAGGCTGTTTTCCCGAAAGAACCCGAATCAAAACACTCGCTCCTGCGGAAAACATTTCGGTGGCAATTAATTCCACCCCGTCGAATAATTTTCGCGCCAACGCCGCCACCTTCTCTCTCATTCTCGGCGCATTTTTCACGTACACGCCGCGTTCGCGGCGTGACGCGGTATTTGTTGGTGTTGATTTCTGTAATATGTCTTGGACGGTGTGCATGCTGCGCTTTAAACGTGTATTTGAACGCGTACTCATATTCTGATATATTGGGCGCTTACACGAAACGCATACATTAGTCTGTATCTCGCCAGCGACCGGGGCCCTAGTTGGTCGGGGCCGTGTCAACGTGTATAAAACTGCAGGGGATACCTGAGTAATTTTCTGACATATGTTTCGTAGTGATTAAACAAGGCTACTGCGTGCTCTCCTCTCTGCTATGGGCTCGAATCCGTATGTATGTGTAGTACATAGGTGTGTATATGGTGATTTCGCGTTAAGCGTACTTGCATGCGACGATGCCATCTTCTTAACTTTATAATCGATTAGATTCGTTTGTCGATAATTCAAAATAATATCGGTGTGTACGTGTACACGAGTACAGCTAATTCTGCGAAAGAGCCGGAGCCGATTTATGTGGTATGCTGCCTCTGTCTATGTGCGTTTCTAGCCAAAGGTGCTCTCTAATTTACTCTTATGGACTTATTGGGTGGATTGCTGATCTTTACGAGCTGCGATTTTAGGCGATGTGTTGAATCTCTTCTCCCCCTCCTTCCAAAGAATTGGCCTAATTCTTCATTTTAATTGATCCTCTTGGGTTTTTGCAAGTCTTTGCCAAAAGGAATTCCTCTGTACAGTTGTCCAGTGACATCTGCCGAGCTGATCGAGTCTTCAGTATGTTTTCCAACAGGGTGTTCAACGAGTCTGATAAGGCAAGCTTTTTTCAAAAAGATCATGCGGGTCCTGAAAAGTCGAGCTTTTCGACAAATTTGCTCCAATTTATTCAAAAGGTCAAGCTTTTTTCAAAAAATCAAAAAAAAACTTCTCATTTGCCCTTAATAAATAATTTTTTTCAAAAATGAAAAAAATACAAATTTTGCAGTTAATATTCATTTTGGAGCTCGTATTTTTTTTTTTTTTGAAAATCGACAATTTTTCTAATCTTAGCTCTCGCTTTGTTCAGGTATAGAAGAAACTGAAATTTATTTAAAAGAAAGGGGCTAAAAATTTTGCCTCCCTTTTAATACTGGATCATTGATTATAACAATAGAGAAATTTTAGCTTTTGAATGCCTTTTTTTTCAAAAATTTTCGCTCGGGCTCAGTGAATTTACACAATTTTATTTTCAAAATGATGGTTTGAACCTTCTTCCTTTCCAGCCCAGACAATTAATATTTTCAAATGAAAAAAATTGTCTTCATTTATAAAAGTACTCGATAACGATCTAGCTTGGAATTTTCAAAAATGTTTCGATTTTTTTGGAAATCTGGTGATGAAGTCCACATGATATCGTTTTTTTTTGTTTTTTTTTGGAAGTCAAAACATGAAACGAAAAAAAACACGAATTTTAATTAAAAAATTACAGATTCTGGGTGCTCTTTTTTCAAAAATTTTCGCCCCTGCTTCGCTCGGGCTCAGTGATTTTACATAATTCTTCTTCAAAATTATGATATGAACTCTTCTTTTCTATCTCAGACGATTGAATATTTTGAAACGGAAAAAAATTGTCCTTCAAATTTATTAGAGGACTTGAAGGAGATCTCGAATGAAATTTTCAATTTTTTACAAGGGAGGAGGAATTTAATATAGTTTTTTTTGTCATAAAAGTAGCACAAAAAAAACAAGAATTTTAGTTTTCTAGTTTCAATACCAGTAATCGGCAAATTTCCCCTTTTTTAAAAATTCTAGTCGGCAAATTTCTCTTTTTTAAATGAATATTAGTCGGCAAATTTTCCATTTTCACCCCCGAGATTTTTGCCCAAATTTTTCCTCCGATTATTGTTATTTTCATGTTGAACTTATAATTAAAACTGTTTTTTATAAAATCACTTTGTACTCGTAGACTGTTTTTCAATCTTTTATCGTTTTTTTTGAAAACGTAAGTGCTGTTTTGTTTGTAATGTATGACTTGACTACGTATCACTTGAAGAAATAAAGTAGCTGCAGGCGCACAGTCGTATGGCGGGTAGGGGGGGCGCTCGCAGGATTTTCTGATGAGGTAGCAAGAAAAAATGCAGACGAGGATAATTTAACTCTGAGAGCATTTCGGAAAGCTTCTCCCCCTTTCCAACCATCCTATTCTTTTTTCCCAATGAATTCAATGGAAAATGGCAAGCAAGATGCCAAAAGCATAAATTTTTTGGAATACCTATTCAAATAGGTATTAGATCCAAACTGTTGAAACTTCATTTTTAATTGAATTCATTGATCCTTGAAGTTGAAGAAATATTGTATTAAAAAAAAATCTTCTTGAATCTAATCCAAATGATTTCATCAAGAAATTGCGTAGGGATCAAAAATTTGAAAAAATCTTACTTTATTGGTAGGTACCTAGGCATTTTCCCTAATTTCGTTATTTTTCCAAAGAAAAATTGTGAATTTGAAACTCATATTTCTTTTTATAATTGAAGTTTTTTGAAATTAGAGGGAAAGGGATGGGCTGCCCTCGGCTCTGCTTGGTATAGCTACAAATTTTCTAGTTTTTTGCAGTATTCATGCATTTTCCAAAATTGACTAGAATTTCTCCAAAATTGCACCACAGTTCCGTGTATTTCGAACTTTTGAAAATTTGAGAAAAATCAAAAAAAGCGGATCCAAATGAAGATTTTATGAGAGATGAAATACTTTTTCTCTCATTTTTTTGGATTTCCTGAAGGAAGGGCGGAAATAGTATTGGAAGCGCTGCTAATATCAAAAAATGGAAAAATTGAGGTTCGGGCTATTGATACAAAATTGAAAAATGGCGTGTATCTAGACTAATTTTTCAAAATTTAGAATTTTGTCGTATAAAGCAGGATAGAAGTGATGCTCGAGTGGAGCGAGGGAGCATTTTACATTTCACAAGCTCTTTGAGACCTCTCAGGTAAGAAGGGGAAATCCTTCTCCTATTCTGATGATATCCACGCTTGACAGATTTTTTCAATTGAAAACTTCCTATTTTTACCACGTTTATTATATTTTGTTTTCTATCACCTTAACATTAGGTTTTTTTTTGTTGAAAAATGGCGAGTTCTAATAATGCATAGAAACAAAAAATGAAAAAAATACGAAAAGTTTATGAGGTAGCGATCGCTACCTGCGCTACCCTCTGTGGGTGCGCATGGGGGGGTAACAGTCCCAGGCACAAAGACGTATAGCATTTTTTGTTAGGGTGCCCTCAAAAAAGCAGGGAATACGGGAATAGGGGTCGACTCCGGAGTCGGAGTCAAACTGACTCTAAATTGACTCCGACTCCGGCTTGACTCCAGGGAGTCAAGGTCAATGATTAACTCCGGAGTCAGTAGTCAAGGTAACAGGTGGAGTCAGGAGTCAGAGTGTGATTTGGACTCCGGAGTCAAGATGGAGTCAGGAGTCGAATCAAGGTGGAGTCAGAAGTCAACTTTTCAACTGATTTCTATTCTCTGGTCCGAAATCGGAGTCAAGATTCAAGGTCATAGATTGACTCTGGAGTCAAAGTGGAGTCACGAGGCAAGGTGTGAGTTCGACTCCGGTGTCAAAGTGGAGTCAGGAATTAGGGTATGAGCTTGACTCCGGAGTCAAGGTGGAGTCAGGAGTCAACTTTTTGACTGACTCCTAGTTCCTGCAAAAAAGTCATTCCAAAAGGTCAAGCTAAGTCAAGCTTTTTGCTCAACAAATTTTGTTAGACACCCTGTCCAATTGCTCTTTTCTGAAAAATCTTCGTCTCGAGTAACTGATCAATAATCCTGTGCACATTCCCAAATCGCCAAAACCCCATACCAATACTCCTTGCAGAAAACTACATCAGCTGTTCAGCTCTGATGGTAAATAGATTTTCACGCGCCAGCTCCGCGTTGTTGGAATTCCTGCCAACAGTTTCCCACTGCGAGTCGATAATTACATTTCAAAAACAGGAGCTTTATAACGTAAATCGTCAAGATACAAGTCGGCGGTGCTGGTGAAATTGTCTAGACATGCGACTCAGGCCACGATATCGATACATATGCAAGGCTCGCGTTCTAATTGCCGCAGCTTGCGATCTCCGGCTCGAGTGTGTATCGTATGTACATCTACATAGAGAATTTCGCCGCCGAGCGTCATCACGCGGCGGATTTATTTTCCAAATCACGCGACGACGAGCTACATCCAACGGACGCGAATTTATGCGAAGTCCTCTCTGCGCTGCGAAAATACCGGAATCGTCGATATCATAAATCTCGCTCGGGAGCGATTTACCGCGGCGAGCGGTATTTTTACTCATTTTTTTTTTCATACGTACGTGTAAAGAATAAAAGAAAAAAAAAAGCGAAATCGATAAAGAGCGTAATTTATTAGGATGGCAATTTTTTCCAATATCATATACGTGTACGCTTTTTTCATATATTAAACTCGCACCTCCCCCGATACGTAGAGTTGCGGTATAATGGTGTGATTAATACATATGATCGAGCCATTACCGCGTGTTATATTTAATCGAACTATTTTTCTTATTATAATTGTAACGCGTTTAACTTCGGTATTAATAATGCTCCGTGACATAGCGAGAGAGTAGAATACGTATTCGCACCGTCGTCCATCACCTGCAGTTCTGCAGCTATTTGCTGTGCGAAATGTAATCTTTCTCAATATTATAGAGCAAAACCGAGTTGAAAAAGGCTATGGGGTTTTTACGCGAGTACGTTACGTCCTGGTGAGCTAATTCCATTTTTAAATCTAAATAATATTTATTCGTATCGCCATCACCATGTAACGGTTTTCTAAAACATGTAAACTCAAAAAGTTGCGAAATCAATTGCCATTTGCCCTAAAAGAGAGAAATTTACTCAGGATTTCAGATCAGTGCTTCTGGGAAGAAATTTACTGATGATTTTTTGATCGTCAGAGCCGGAGGATGACCGAGGGAGAGTGGAGGTAGATCCCTTTCCCCGAAACGTATGTTTTTTTCGGAAAAAATAGAATTAGTTGAAAATTTGGGCATGTGATAAATTTTTAATAAAAAAACTTGAAGTTTTTGTTTGAAAAAAAAAGTACTTATTTCAATTTGGAAAAAATTCCATCTCAGATCTGAACCGAAATTTTAAAAAAAAAACATTTTCATCGACATTTTGAATTTAAAATTTAATTTCGCAGTTGGAATAGACGTTTTTTTGGGAAATTTATCCAAAAATTATCAGAATTGTGTAAGGGGTCCAAAAAAGTTTGGAAACCGTCGGTACTTCTTCAATTTCTTGGCAGTTTCAAAAAATTGTAATTTATATTGCAAATTCTAAAATTTATTCAAGAAAGTATGTATTTCACTTGAAGGAAAAAGCTATTAGAGAAATAAAAAATGTTTGGAACTATGTAATGAGGTCACAATGAATTGAAAAATTTCCGAAACTCAATTTTTTACCTCTCCGATAATGTCTTTGTACTAAGAAATTTCTGTGCAGAAAAATAATTAACAAAATATTCGAAATGTTCCAAATGTTATAAAAATCTTGAATCACCATTTGATTGTGTTCAAAAGTTGCTAAAATTATTTTAAATATTGCAAAAGTTATTTCAATTTTTGCGCCGGGGGGGGGGGGGGGGGAGCCGAATGTGATTACAAAGTGTGACTGAAAAAAAAAAATCCCCATACATTTTTGCTCGCGGAGTCCATTTCCAATGTTATTTTATCAAAAAACCAAGAAGGACCCATAAGGAAGGTGATAGTGAGGGGCCAATTTTATGTTTTTTCCCCTTAACCAGTGGCGTCGGAAGCTTTTTTTTGGGAGGGTACAAAACGAGTACCAAGACTTGAATACCAGGAGGATTTTCTGGGGAGGGGGCAAAAAGAAGAATTTTTTTCGCTTTGTCACCTCAAATAATCCATATAACTGTTATTTTATTCATGGTGAAGTTTTGAGAAAATTGAGTTTTTAAAAGCCCAAAAAAGCATTTTCCCCATGTTTTAATGCTTCGAAAATGCCTATCTGATGTGGGGGGGGGGGGTACAATGTACCCCTTGTACCACACTTTCCGACGCCACTGCCTTTAACAAAAAACATCAATTTTATTCATTTTTTTGACTAATTTTCGCCTCTACCGTGAATCGTGTTATGAAATTTAGCCACAGCAGTTATTATGTACAATACCCCAATCAATATTTTCAAGACCTTTTTCACCTAGACCCCTCCTCCTCACCACCTTGGGTTCTGGTTTGAGTTTGAGGTTAAAATGACCTCAGAAAATGGATTCAGAAGCTCTGAATACCCTCTGAATCAAATTTTTATTCCCCTCCCCTGGAACTCTGTTTGAAATATTTAAACTAATTTTTTTTTTCTTAGTCACCACCTCCATCTCCACGCGGGCGCAAAAAATTGAAAAATAGCGTTTCTGATTCAAAATACTACAAGGAATCTAATGCCGCAAACCAGAAATCTTACCCCACCCTTGGGGCAAAAGATACAAAAAAATTGAAAAAAAATGAAAAATTTCTGTATTGTTGAGGTGTGCACCAAAAAGGATTTTCTTTTAGCGAAATGAAAGGAAAATAAATTTTTTTATCAACTATAAAATTTCTCCCTCCAATTTTTTTCTCAGGTCTAAACATTTTTCAACTCTGTTATTTTTTTCAAAAATACATATTTTTCAACTGCAGAAATTTTTTTCAATATTAAATATTTTCTCAAATTTTTTTAGCTCTCGAAATTTTATCTCAAATTATTTTTCTGCTCTCTAAAATTTTTCTACGTAGAAAAATTTTGAAAACATTTGGGTTGGAAAAAATTTTAAGAAACTCAAGGTAAAAAATTCGAGGGAATGTCAAGTTTTTAAAAATTTTAAAATCAAAGAATGGAATTTTATACAGTTGATAGTTTGAGATGAATATCAGTCAATGAAAAAAATTTAGGAAAAAGGAAATGATAATTGAAAAAAAATCTTCGAGCTAAAAAAAAGTTTTGAGAAAGAAATTTTAAGAGTGGGGGAAACATTTGTTGGAGCTAAAAAATGTAGATTTTAAGAAAACGTTTTGAAAGTTGAAAAATTAAAATTTTGAGGAAATAGTACAGACATGAACGATGATTTTTATCGTTCTGCTGTCAAGGTGTACCCTTTTCGCGATCGTTTGACTTGAAGCCTCGAAATTCCCTTTTTTCCTTATGAAATATCAGTGACAAAAGTGATTTTTGAAATGTAAGCCAAACTATAGCGAAAAGAGTGTTTATCGGGGTATTTTGACCTGCTGAACACGAATATGGGATTGGTTTTTTCATTTAGTCATTTCTTTCTGCATAAAACGCTCAAAATTTGAAAAATCTGCTAAAATGACAACATTTCTATACGATTTTTTGCAATTTTTGGCCCTTAGTTCAAAGAAATGGCCAAAACCAAATACACAACAAAATTCTACATTAAAAAACGTACATTTTGGTAATTTTTCTATGGTGGTCGCTGTTCGCTTATGTGGTGTTTTTTACGTTTGAAAACTTCAAATAGCCGAAAAAACGTGAAGGAGTGCACCAAAATTGTTTAAAACAAGCGAGGTCCGGGGGACCTGGCAAGAGGGTTCCCGGAAAACGGAATAACGTATCACAATTCACTAATTCACAAGACACATCTTGTTTCGTTTGGGCTGTGGGACACTTGTTTTTTCAAAAAAATAAATAAAAATGAAATAGGTAAGTAGTTAAGTACCTAAAAATTCAAAATTAGAATAATTAATGCTTGAAAAAATTCGAGGTTAGAATTCTTGAATCATGATGATACGTATTCGAAATTGGGATAAATAAATATTGAGTAAATTACATAAAATGTTCAGAAAAATTCGAAAGTAGAAAAATCACTAAATCAGAACTTCGAAAACTTCAAAAGTTAAAAATGAAAACATTGAAAAAACGAAAAACTCCAATTTTTCAAAATTATTACAATAATTATTAATGCTTGAGAAAATTCGAGGTTAGAATTCTTGAATCTTGATGATACGTATTCGAAATTGGGATAAATAAATACTGAGTAAATTGCATAAAATGTTGAGAAAAGTCGAAAGTAGAGAAATCAGAACTTCGAAAACTTGAAAATGAAAACATTGAAAACCAAAAACAAAAACCCCCAATTTTTTCAAAATTTTACAAAAACAAAAATTTTTTTATAAATAACGTTGACTTGAGAAACAATTTTTGATTTTTGATTTTTATCAGCATAAAAGGTATTCAACTATTTTAATTTGATTTTCGGATCTATATGGATCTTTGGTGGGATGATGGACAACGTTATTAAAATTAGAATGTTTCAATTTTATTAAAGACGAAAAGAGTACAAAACAAACAAAAAAAAATCAGAGATGAAAACCAAAAATTTCCCGTTTTTGAAACTCTGGAAATTGAATGATTTCATTTCGACTTCGACTTTAATAATAAATCTCTCTTTCTCTCTTCTGATTGGTTAATTGGCGCGATGATGAAATTTACTTTACATCGCACCAGATCGCACTGTTGTTGTGCTGAAGAAGAAGAAAAACGTCTGGAAGAACCGAGGTGATTTTAATAGGGTCCCCACCGGAAGGTGGGAACCCTAAAAATTATCATAAATACACTTCTACAAGATTGTAACTTTATGCGCCAATGAACAAAAAAATTCCTTCACTTCTGTTGAAATTAAAATTTTTTGAAAATAATGCAATTAAATGGTCATAAATCTGATCGGGAGGAAGTAGGGGTCCAAAATTTTGTGAACATTTTTTTTCTAATTAATATGCATCACTTGAGATGTTTAGGAGCCCAAATGCGCCTGAGGCCAAATTCACCCCTTATTCGGTCATACTAAAGGCCATACCCTTTTCCATTTTTTTTTTTTAGAAAATTTGGTACCGTTGTGATTGAGTTTTAAAATTATTGTAGATTTTGAGATTTTTTAACAGCGCCTGTTGAAAAATCCCCGTAGGTGCTCGAGCACGCAAGATCCTCCAGTAACGCCGACTATTGGGGAAGACCATTCGGTCCAAGGTGATTCATCATATCCCAGATTCCCTTAAGTATTGCAATAAAATTTAAACGATTTTTGATGTGGCAAGTCGAAACAAATTCTGCAAGTTCCAAAAGGCTCATTCTATGTCAACTCGACCAGGTTTTGACCTTGCGTCTTCTGATTTCGCTCAAAATTTTTTTACGGGTTCTCCTCGATGGTCTAATGAAGAAATCACCGTCTTTCCGATCCTAATCCTTCAGGGGGGGAGGTGGCCCTTGTAATTTTCGTATAATTGGGATTTTTTGCGAAAAGGCTTAACTTTGAAGGAGCATATCTTGAGATTGGTTAGGTCTAGGATAAATCCGTTTATGCTGTTTTGTAGAGAATTAAAAGGAGATTCAAAATTGATAATCACTGTTTGAAAAGTTCAAAGTTGAGCTTTTGTGATGAAAGCTCAACTTTCATGATAAGTACAAAAGGTGAAGGGCCCCATTAAAAAATCTGAAAAAATTACTATGAAGAGAACTTTTTATGTATTTCTCAAATAATTACTTTTCAAGATGGGATCTCAATACCCCTGGTGGGCACATGGGGTCCTAAATTTTAGTCAAAATTTAAAAAAATGTAAAAAGTGAAGTAATATATCGATTTCTACCAATTCAAAGGCGCCGAATTCGAATATGTACTTAGTTTTTCATTCGACCCCTCTGAACCCTCCTATCCGCCTCCTAATGAGGTCAAAATTCAAAAAAATGAAAAATAGCGGATGACGTGTGGTTTGTTGGGTTTTTGCGGGCGCTGAATTCGAATATTTGCTTATTTTTGGGATTCGACCCTTTGATGCGTCCCTAGCCCCCAATTTTGAAAAAACACATTGATTTTTTAAATGATTTAGTAATTTTGGAGTCAGTGTGGAGAACGAAGGAGGCGGATCGAGAAAGTAAGTTGATAATCGAGCTCGGCACCCTCGAATTAGTAGAAATCGATATGACACATGCTATTTCCATTTTTTTGCATGTGTTTGTTCAAAATTGGGAGCTAGGGACGCACTAAAGGGTCGAATCCCAAAAATAAGCAAATATTCGAACTCAGCACCCTCAAAAACCTAACAAACGACTCGTCATCCGTTATTTTTCATTTTTTTGAATTTTGACCTCATTAGGGAGCTGATAGGGAGGTTCAGAGGGGTCAAATGAAAAAACTAAGCACATATTCGAATTCAGCGCCTTTGAATTAGTAGAAATCGATATATTACTTCACTTTTTACATTTTTTTGATATTTGACCAAAATTTAGGACCCTTGTGCCCACCAGGGGTATTGAGATCCCATCTTGAAAAGTAATTAGTTGAAAAATACATAAAAAGTTCTCTTCATAGTAATTTTTTCAGATTTTTTAATGAGGCTCTTAATCTTTTGTACTTATCATGAAAGTTGAGCTTCCATCACAAAAGCTCAACTTTGAACTTTTCAAACAGTGATTATCAATTTCGAATCTCCTTTTAATTCTCTACAAAACAGCATGAACGGATTTATCTTAGACCTAACCAATCTCGAGATATGCTCCTTCAAAGTTAAGCCATTTCGCAAAAAATCCCAATTATACGAAAATTACAAGGCACCCCCCCCCCCCCCGCGCTTCCGCCCCCTGAAGGATTAAGATCGGAATGACGGTGATTCCTTCATTAGACCATCGAGGAGAACTCGTAAAAAAAATTTGGGTGAAGGTCAAAACCTGGTCGAGTTGACATAGAATGAGCCAAAAGTTCATTCGATATTTTGAACGTAAAATTTGTAAGCGACAGACCTACTGGTATGGAAAGTTGAACCGGACTAATAGGAGTTGCCAATGGGCATATAGCTACTCTTCGAATCTTCGTTACAGGTCAACTTAGCTGACTTTTTTTTAGTAGCCGAACAGTGGGTACTGCATACGACAGTCCCGCAGTCCGAAAGATAAAGATGATTAATTCTGCATACCTTTCGATACTTGTATCCGTAAAGACTGAAGAGTTGGGAGATCTCGACGCGACGAAAGAGTTCATACGGAATGATGATGAGAAGCTGTTTTTGGTGGTCTGTTGCCTCGCTGTAAGTTCAATGTCGAACCTTAGATCGCTGTCATGTTGATAGGCACTGGTTGGTAAAATAGAAGCCCGCAGCTTGGCCAACGAGAAAGATATACCTATGGATACGACTGTATGACTAAAACGCATCATTTATATCAAATTTAATTCGAGACATTATACAAGTCCATCTTGAGTGAAACGGTTTGTTATGTATCTGGGCACGTTACATGTGTAGTTGTAAAACACAATCGAAATGACGACGACGATTTTGCTTCATTAAACGATTATGTTTCGTTAATAGAAGCAGGCATAGGCATCGGAATACGAGCATTGGGTTACGTAATAGCTCAGCGCCGAGTGCACCTCGAACGATCCGTGTGCTACGACGATGCCGACTGTTCATAAATCAAAATATGGCATTAGATGTGCCCCACGTAATACACGAGGTACCTGCGTCTCTGTGCGAGGCTACGTACGTACGTGGATCTGGGTTGCCGAATATCGTAGGGCCAACAGTAGAGACATTCTAGAATCTCTCCGGGAATCGGCGTCACTCTAGGGGGCTTACAGACCCGATACGAAGAGAGAGCATTATGATGTAGCAGTCTGATACCATAAACGCGGTTATAGGGAAGCACAGACAGCAGCGAGAAAAAGAGTCTATTTGGACGATGAAGTGGAACCGTTTGGTAATCTAATAACTGGTCCGCGAAGCTTCCTTTAAAGCCGATGCCACGATGCCTCGGCCATAGCCAAACTATTAATTTCAATTTATATATCTGGCTCCCTCTGCGTGCAGTCTTGACTGTTTTAATTTCAGTTTTCCTCTCGCTCCGTCCGATGGTTTTCCAAAGACCAGCTACCATGTAGTTTTATAACTTGTATGGTACCCGATGGCTCTACTTGTACGATTTATCTTGTAATCGTTAAATACTTACGTAAAAGCGTACGTGTGTTGGGTAGAAGGCTGGGGCACAAGTGGAGCTCAGTATCAGCGAAATTAACAAACAATAATCGCCCGCTGCGTTTGTTTGTTAATAGTGCCAGTTTTGCTACCATTTGGTGGTACCTCGACGAAGAGATCGGTTCGGCGAAGATTTGCGAATTTCTGTGTATATGGCGAGATGTTGCGTATTAAAAGTGTTCATTAATCTTATACGACTTGATGGGTAATTAAATTGACGATGGGGATCTAATATCTTTATGGAATAGATACATAAGCATTATAGGAAGCATAGGCCTGTAGAATGCGGTGGTTCGCCCGAACCGAACAAGATCGCCTACGTTCGCGATACACAACTATCGCGCAGAATAGAAATTATGTGGCGTATGAGAGATGATAACAAGTTAAAAATGTGCACTTACATTTATAAAGCATTTACCTCTTTAAGACCTCTGCTCTCATAAGATGCATTTACCCTGCGCTTTATGATGTTGTGATCTCTCTATACCTATGTGCTTCGGAATAATATGTAAAACTAGCTCGTACAATACCCATATGTACGTGGGTGCTTGATAGATTCTTACGTAGACCTCCTATAGAGACTTAAGTAGCCACTGAAATGTATTATGTCGTATATTTCATCGTGCTGCGTCTTCTCGCGGCCTATTATGAAGGCTTATGGCTTTTACAGCTCGCAAATGATGGCTTTTGTCTTTATTTCCAACAGGTCGACAGATAAACCGATGCTACCGCAGATTTGCTACTTGTGTTGGTGCATGGCGATGGTGGATGCCTTGTGCATTGTTCCGGTCTATAGGTTAAGGATGTCCAGTCCTCCTGTCCCTAAGCGGAGTCCGGTGCGAAGCCTTGGAGATGCTGGTCGATGGTGAGTGCAACGGTGGTTTTATTGTGTTCGATAGTTTTATGCGGATTTTAGATGTGCTATGAATTATGAGATATTGTGTGCATATTATATGTTATGAGTTGCAGTAGCGGAGGGGGGAGGGATTGAAGAAAGTTTGTGCATAAACTTATTGGAATTAAACAGCATTTCATATGATTTGTTGAACGAACAAATTTTCAAATGAAATGACTACTCTGCTCATTCGATATTTACTTCTAACCTCGGCAAAATTCTGCCTTTTTGAATGAGTAGGTACCTAATATAAATTTTACTGTAGTGTAAATCAGTGGTTTTTGCTGATTCAGTCAAAAATCGTTCACTTTTCGGTCGAAAATCGATGATTTTTTCTGACAAAATCATTGATTTTTCAGTCAAAAGTCACTGAATTTTTTAAAGTTAAAATCACTGATTTTTCAATCTAATCGCTGACTCTTTAGATATTAGTCACTTACCTATACTCTTTAGTGAAAGTCACTGCTTTTTTCAGTCAAAACTCACCAATTTTTTTGAGTCGAAAATCACAAGGTTTCAGTCAAATCACTGATTCTTCAGTCAAAAAATATCACTGATTTTTTCAAGTCAAGAACCATCGATTTTTTGGACAAGTCACTGATTTTTGCAGTCAAAATCTTTGATTTTTGAAGTCAAAATCACTGATTTTTGAAGTCAAAATCACTGATTTTTGAAGTCAAAATCGCTGATTTTTGAAGTCAAAATCACTGATTTTTAAAGTCAAAATCACTGATTTTTAAAGTCAAAATCACTGATTTTTGAAGTCAAAATCACTGATTTTTAAAGTCAAAATCACTTATTTTTAAAGTCAAAATCACTGATTTTTAAAGTCACTGATTTTTAAGTCAAAATTACTGATTTTTAAAGTCAAAATTACTGATTTTTCAAGTCAAAATTACTGATTTTTAAAGTCAAAATTACTGATTTTTAAAGTCAAAATCACTGATTTTTAAAGTCAAAATCACTGATTTTTAAAGTCAAAATTACTGATTTTTAAAGTCAAAATTACTGATTTTTAAAGTCAAAATCACTGATTTTTAAAGTCAAAATCACTGATTTTTAAAGTCAAAATCACTGATTTTTAAAGTCAAAATCACTGATTTTTAAAGTCAAAATTACTGATTTTTAAAGTCAAAATTACTGATTTTTAAAGTCAAAATTACTGATTTTCAAAGTCAAAATCACTGATTTTCAAAGTCAAAATTACTGATTTTTTTTAGTCGAATCTCATCACTAATTTTTTCAGTCAACAATCACTTGATTTTTTTTTTAGTTGAAAATCATAAATTTTTTGGTCAAGTAACTGATTTTTGCAGTCAAAATCGCTGATTTTCAAAGTCAAAAATCACTGATTTTCAAAGTCAAAAATCGTTCAATTTTCAGTCTAAATTACTAATTTTTCAGTCAAAAGTCACTGATTTTTGAAATCAAAATCACTGATTTTTTCAGTTGAAAATTAGTGTTTTTGCAGTCAAATTGCTTACTCTTCAGTAAAAAATCACTGATTTTTTTCAGTCAAATCTCATCACTGATTTTTTCAGTCAAAAATCACTTGATGATTTTTTTTAGTCAAGATTCATGGATTTTTTGGTCAAGTAACTGATTTTTGCAGTCAAAATCGTTGATTTTCAACTTCGCTGATTTTTCCGTCAAAAATCGTGTAATTTTCAGTCAGAAATCGTGTAATTTTCAGTCAAAAGTCACTGATTTTTAAAGTCAAAATCACTGATTTTTTTCAGTCGAAAATTAGTGTTTTTGCAGTCAAATCGCTTACTCTTCAGTAAAAAATCACTGATTTTTTTTTGGTCAAGAATCATCAATTTTTCAGTCATTACTGATTTTTTCAGTCATAAATCAGTGATTTTTTAATCAAAATCACTGATTTTCAAGTCCAAAGTTCCTTGATTTTTTGGTCAAGTCACTGATTTTTTAGTCAAATCACTGATTATTCATTCGAATTGCTAACTTTTCAGTCAAAAGTCACTGATTTTTTAGTCAAATTACTGATTATTCAGTCAAATCGCTGACTCTTTTGTGAAAAGTCACTGATTTTTTAAGGCAAATATCATCACTGATTTTTTTAGTCGAAAATTACTTGATTTTTTCAACCAAGAGTCATCGATTTTTTAGTTGTCATTGATTTTATTAGTCATAAATCACTGATTTTTCAGTCAAAGCGCTGACTCATCAGTCAAAAATCACTGATTTCCCCGTCAAATATCACTTGAATTTTTTCAACCAAGAATCATCAACTTTTCGGTCGAATCACTGCTTTTTTCAGTCAAAAATCACTTATTTTTAAGTAAATGAACAAATTGTCAAGAAAAAAACATTAATTTTTGGTAAAATTAATTTCACTGGTTCAAAAAGCGAAGTTTTACCTTTGACTGATTCAGATTTAAAGAATATAGAATGAGAGAGGAGATTCTCATTCCCCAAGACAAAATTTTTTGCATCTGTGAACCCCATTAGAATTTGGGTAAATTTAAGATTGTTTGAAAGAAAATTTAAGGATATGGTGTTGGAGATTGAAAACGGAAATGTTTCGGAAGTGTTACCTAGATAAAAACGCCCTTTGAAATTTTTCAGATTTTTTCAAATTTCATTCATATTTCTTTTTCCATAATTTCTAAAAATTGGATTTGAATGATTAATCGACAGTATTTCGCTATGGGATAATCCGAACAGGAAGCAGAGAGGGCAGCTCCCCCCCCCCTATCGGGATACAATTGTATTTTTTGTCAAAAGAAATCAAGATTGACTAAGAAATATTATATTTTGCACATTGAGTGATGGCTTTTTTTCAGAAATTATCATTTCGAGTTGAAAAAAAATGGAGGAATCGTACCTACTTCTACTCTTTCATTTATAAAGCAGTGAAAATAATTGCAGTGCAGTAATAAATAAGAACTAAAAAAAAATTACTGAAAGCAAACAGTAAAAAAAATTGCTGGAAAATCAGTGGAAAATTCGCTGAAAATCCAGTAAAATCTCTGATATTTGCTGGAAAATCCACAGAAAATCAAAAAATGTTGTGGATTTTCCCTGTGCTGCAATTCTGATTATTCATCAGTGACTTTTTACTAATTCAAAATGCGAGAGTGCCTACTTTATGCCGAAAAAAACAGATAAAATTCGTTTCACTGTCCCTGGAATTAGTTGAGAAGTAGGTTCGTTTTTGGTTCGTATTTTGAAACTTTCTTCGCAAGTTTGGGCTATTATTTCATTGGTTTGGTTGGGTTTATTAGAAATCTGTTTAAAGTTGTTCTTTTTAAAAAAAAACTATTCGATCGTTTTTACCTGATTTATGACAATTTGATTCAAATTTTTTCAATTTTTGGTCAATTTTTTTGCATAAAAACGAACTTGAATTTTTCGTTTGATTTTTTCTTTCCGTTTTCGATGTCGATTAGGTATTGTTAGAATCGATATTTTGGAGATATCGACTTTAATATTCGACTGAAGGGATTTTGACGAAACGAAAAAAAATGTCAACAAAAATTTTGGACCCCTAGCGCAAATATTTTCGTAGGTAGGTGCCAAAATATGTTTTTCAAGTTTTATTTTTTCATTTTTCGTCAAATTTAAAAAATTTGGTGTTTTTTAAAATTGATTTCAGAAAGTGAGAGGGGCCCAAATTTTTTTTCAAAATTTTTCGCCAAGTTATGGCGTTTTAAAAACTTTGGGTAGTAATTTTGTAAAAAAGTTTCAACGGTTTTTGAAATAAATTATTCGCGAAAATTTTCCCAATTTTCGAACGAAAAAATTTTCTGCGTGTGATAGAAATTTCGCATTTATTTTTCATTTCGTAACCCAAGTTTTACGAAATCAGTGAAATTTTTCTTCAAACCGAGCTAATTACTCACGGTGAAGATGAACACGACTGAAACGAAAAAGGAGCACAGAAGGAAAGTAAAATACTACGTGTTAACGAGCAATTGAAATTGATGGCTCAGGTCTTCGGGTCATTTCGTCGGTTCGTCGTGTATAATTTATCTCTTCGGTTTACTTTTTTCGTACGCCGAAGCTGCCTCAACAGCAGCAGAGCCGAATGCTGCTGAGTTTCCTCTTATGTAATGTTCATTTGAGACAATCTAACCCTCCTCCTGTTTCCCATCCATCGTCACCAAAGTTCGAGCGGTTGCAAAAATATAAAACAAGACCCACCTCTTTATGTATTTACATGTTTTATTACCTTCTGTCGGCAAATATACAAAAGTTATTCGGTATTGTCGTCGTCCAGTGCATGAAAAAATAATACACACCGAAATTGATGACTGGGTTTACCAGCAAATATTGAAAGGTACGACAGTACGAGGACACCTGCCACAGTCGACGGAAAATTAGCTCACGAAGGTGTCCTACGTGCTCGGAATTTAAGAAATAGAGACGCTAAATATACGGTGACCGGGTATATTGGACCAATATGTGTAAAAGATATGGTACTGTTGAATTAGCGATCAGAGGACGTATCTGGATTGACAGAGCGACAGAGAGAACAGGTCTGTTTGACCAGTGCGATGATATTGGAGTTGCTGATATCGCCGGCGTATGCTGCTCCTCAGTCCTCACACCAGCCAGTGTCAATTCGTGCGTGACGTCGACTTATCTTTGTGGTCTTTGGGCGATAAAATGGACGAAATTGGACACACGATTACGTTCACGCGTCCGTCTTCTCGTAACACCATCGCCGGGCGGCCGGGCCGCGGCGAGATAGAGATGAATCTATACCGCGATATGTTGCTGCGGAGATGACGTTTTCATTAATATAAACTAAATATTGGAACGTATCCAAATACTAGCGTGGCGTATGTACACAATTTCATATATCCGAGAATACTAGACGTCTTGCCGCCGTCGCCGCCACCGCCGACGATGTCTCAGCAGCGGTCGCGTCAGCAATCAACAACCAGTTTTCATCACAGGTGTAAACTCGTATGTACGCGAGCGTATGAAAAGGTTCAATGTCAAAATGAAACCATCTTTAGACTTTAACAAAGTACACGCTCGTTAATTTTAATGAAACTTTTTCCTCCCCTGCCTCCCCGCCCGGATCTTGATTCTTTTCATACTTAGTCGTCTATGTGTTTATCGTGTAACTAATCGAACTGCTCGCGCTGGCCGGATCCAGCGCAACAAAATATGTACTCGGAGTCGTGTGCACGGTCGTAAAACAAAATAGAGTAGAAAAAACCACCAAACGAAACGCAATTCATTAAAGGGCCACTTCCGCACGACTGCGAATCTGCGGTAAACAAATCTGCCAAGGGGTTTGGTCGATGGACGTGTGACGGATGCGGGGTCTGTGCAGCTGGAAGACATTGTAAGAGATGATGTTTTTTAATGCTATTTTTAGTGGTCAGCGAGACTTAAACTAGTTTTTTTTTCGAGGCATGGTAACCCAAAGAGAGTTCGAGGAAGATGGTTGAGATGGAAAGTGATGGTCGAGTGGTCGTCGATGATGTTGATCAGTGGAGGATCCAGCCAATTTTTTTCTATTTTTTTGAAAGGGCTAGAAGGGCCAAACATATGGGGGGAGGCAATTTACTACGAAGAAAAATATTTTTTGAGGGCATCTAGGGAGGGGGTGGGGGCAGGGGTGCAGCCCCGAATGATTTCGTCTTCGGGGCTCGGGGCTCGGGTCTTGGGCTTTCCAAAAAAAAATTATTTGGGCTTGGGTCGGGCCCTGAGAATTTTGGGGTTCAGTCTCAGGGTTTACTGTGCGGAGCTTGGATGCAATTTTCGGAGCTTTTCAGGGCTTTTCGAGGCTTGAAATTTTTTCCTCTTAAAATTTTACCCACATTCAATTTAGTTTCAGATTTTTCAGTTAAGTTGAAAAAATTAAAATTTATCAGCTAAAAAAATTCAATTCCAGTTATTAATTAAATTTAGATTTTTTTTACCTTTTTCAATTAGCCAACTGCCAACTTCAATTTTTTTTTGCTGTTCCAATTTCTTAAGAACCTAAATATGTACATTGGAATAAATCCGAATATGAACTGAATTTTGTAATTATTCTTGAATAATGAAATATTATCGATGAGTGATCATTTCAGATCATTTCGCACCCTCAGTGTAATAACAACACATCTCAAAAAAAGTAAAAACAACACATCCCAAAAAAATAAAAAAATTTAAGTGATGAAAAAAAATTCACATTCAATTTTTTTGTTGAGATCCTTTGTAATTTTTCACGTACTTTCCAATTGTGACAACAGATTTCTGCAATTATTTTTGATAGTTTTTTGAGATGTGTTGTTTTTGAATTCATGATTTTTCATTTTGAGATGTGTTGTTATTTCACTGAGGGTGCGATTTAGGATTTAGGGATATGCGATTTTTTGTATTAATTAATCTTGTAAATTGAGAGATTACATATAACTTACTCATTTAATTAAATTTTAAATCTCTTTTTTTTTCACTGCGTTTTGTAATTCTACTAGGTATACTTCCTCCGTCAAAACTTTATAATCTTCAAAAATTTCTCAGTATTATGTCATAGATAAAATCAAAGAGAATTCTCAAAAAATAACCTGTAATTACGTCTGTATTTACGTCTGTATTTACACAATTTAACATTTTCATAGAAAGCCCTGAAAAGCCTAGAAAAACCCCGATGACAATACGGGGCTCAGGGCTCACATTTAGGGTGGAGGTGGAAAATGAAGTTTCAGGTAATATTTTGAGTGAACACACACCTGAATAATAAGTTACGATTTGCCTAAAATGTTTTATATTCAAAAAATATGATCCTTGGTGTCTGAAAACATGAAAATAGTATGAATTTTGATCATTTTACTACGAAAAGCATGAATTTTTAACATTTTCTCCTAGGATTTTTCGATCAAAAGATTGCTTTTAAATGATTTTTCAACTTGAATTTTTCATTAAAAATTTCCACTTCTGTATTCTTTTTCTTTGGAATATTATTTGACTTTTTTTTAGCTTGAATCTCACAATTTTGATTTTTTTGTCTGGAATTATCACTGTAGTCGTCTCTCTCTCCTTTAGGAACTCTTGATTAGCATTTTCGAGCAGACTTTACTAGTAAATACATTCTATAACTATCATCATTTTTCCTCCTGACGTTCAAAATTTATAAAAATGTTATAAAACTCATCCTGAATATCTATTTTTTGTTTTTGAAATTTCTGAATTTTTCCTTGTCGTCAATTCCCCCTAAAATTGATTATTGGTAAAAAATCCATAAAATTCGTTTAAAAAGTTTTTTTTCTGTCTGAAATTTTTATTTTCTAAAATTTTTGTCCTGGTATTGTTGAGGTCGAATTTATAGACGAATTGGAGTTCAACCTTTAGAAGAGGGGGACGGGGAGGCAATTAGAAGAGAAAACAGTTAAAATTTAGCAGTTGAAAAAATATGGAGACCAAGATGGAGGCAAAGCTCTGGGGAAAATTTATGCAAAATTCATTTAAAAAGTTCTGCTAAAATCCTGCCTGTTGATTTAGAGAATTTGTGAGACACTTGAATGTTTTTATTTTTTTATTTTGCTCGGGTTGTATCATTTTTTCTACCGAATATGTAATTAATAGGTGTCTCATGAGAATAAAACTGCGAGAAAGTGCCTGAAATTTCCTCTAAAACAAAAGTATATGCGGGGAGGGGTCTTTTTGAGCAAATTTGGAGCATGAAAAATTGTACAAAAATGGCATGTAAAACATGAAAATAGCATGAATTTTCATTTTGCAGATCCAGTAGACACCATGGATCGAGGTGAAAAATGAAAGTACGTTTTATACTTACTTAATGAGAGTAATAATAAATTATACCTAAACGATTTGGTTGTTTTTGTGAATTATACAGTAAATTCTTCAGCTACTCGGTCTAAATTCAAATTTTTGGCCAAAAACTTTTTTCAATGTAAAATATCATCGATATTTCTTAAATAATTTTTAATAAATCTCAGAAAACATGAAATGGAAAAATTTTTTAAACATATTGAAAAATGAAAAGAAACTGAGAAAAATTTTCGAGTCAAAAAAATTTGAAAAAATATGAAGTTGAAAAAAATTTTAAAAATCAAATCTGGAAAAAATGTTAATACATCTTCAAAAAATTTTTCAACTCTGATATCTTTGAAATTTTTGTCAATTTCATATTTTTTTATTATTTTTTATTCCAATTCAAAAATATTTTCAATAATTTCAAGTTTTTCCTATTAAAAATTGCTTAAATTTTCTTTACAAATTTGAATTAAAAAAAAATCAACTCCAAAAATTTCAAATTTTTCCAGAACGCTTTTCTGGTTCTTCAATTTTTAATTTTTTATATTAATTTGGGTACATATGAAGACCTCACGGGAAGAACGGGTTAATTGAAGGTTTTTTCAAAAATGACTTTTTTGTGCCATTGTGTACAATAAACCATGTACTTTTATGTGGTTTATATGAAAAATGTCAAACTTTTCAAATTTTGTCAATAAAAGCAAAAAAGAATTTTCAAGAAATTAAAAACACGGAAAGAACGGGTTAACTACTCTAAACAAAGAAAAAAATGTGCAAAAAGCTGATTTTTGTTTTTTAAATAGTTGATGTATTGTTGTGAACATGAAAAAAAAAAATCATACTTTAACAAAAGATAACTCATAGGTGAAAAAAACTGATTAATTTTAGAGAAAAAATATGTTAATTTCAAGAAAACACGGAAAGAACGGGTTAACTGTGTCACTTTACGGAAAGAACGGGTTAATTGGGGCACTTACACGGAAAGAACGGGTTAACTTCTCAGAATGTTGTTGAAACACGTCTTGTGTTGAGTGACTTTGAAGCTTTTAAAAAACTTTTGAGCAATATTTGCCGATGTAAAATGATTCTAATTGACATTTTGCAAGTAATAAAATCAAAACGAAACTTGAAAACCCATTTTTTTTCAGTTCCACATCAACATTATCTTTAAAACGTTCTCCTGCAAAATTTATAAAATTTCAGTTAACCCGTTCTTCCCGTGAGGTCTTCATATATGTTAATATAGTTTCGTTGAAAAATTGTCATGTTTCCTGCAATTTTCCATATCGTCCCTCAAATGCTGAAAAGTCCTAACTCCAAAACTGGCATTTTTTTTCAATTTTAAGGATTTATTTTTTGGATTGAAAACACGTTTTCACTAGATGGAGGGACGTCTCAATGTTGCCATTTCAGCAAAAAAAACAAAAATTGCTAAATTTTGAAGTTACGACCTTTTAGCTTTAGAAGGACGATTTTTTGAATAAATTAAAGATTAAGCGAGAATCAAAATTTGACTCATCTGTACGAGGAAATTGTGATGACCTTTTTTTTCCAAGACAAAACTCGAAAATTGTTTGAAAATAACTAATTCACTAAGTTTTTTTTTTTTTCAAAACGAGCCCAGCTCGTCCTGGCCCACCCTTGTCCTCATCGCTGATGTCGATACAGATTGTGGATATTTTGATCTACGAACCTTTGCACGTTTAATTGGAAACCAGCAAAGATGAGTTTTGAATGAATTTTTAGATAAGTATAAATGGAGTTTTTAATTTACGCAGATGATACGAGTGTAGTCATTTTTTTTCTGCTTAGGACGAGTAAAGAACAAAAGAGAGAACAGGTATTGTCGTGGGTTCATAGCCGAGGCTCTTTTACCTCTATATACCAATCTAATATTATAAGCTAATAAGTTAAACGTTGAGATATAGGACAGATGGGTCGACTGTTAAGAGGGAAGGGGTTATCGGGGTTCTAAACAGAGCGACGCGATGAAGAAAGAAAGCCTGCTGCCGAAGCCGTAGTACGAAATGAAATGATTTTCCCTCATAAATAACTCTTGGATTTCCAATTAAAGAGCCAGTTTGTGACCTAGGTCGCCTACCGTATTCGACCAGCAGGGGGTCTTTGGCTTTGGGCGCTACCTCATCGTGTATAGCAACAGAACCTTTTGACGGTTTTTTCGAAACCCTGATTTACGCTGAGGTGGGGGCGGAGGGGGCTGGAGAGACGATACCAGACGTATACACCAATAAGCTACTACACCCTAAAGCGAAATATATATTATAAAAGGTAATTTATCATTTCGGTATTTTTTTATCGCATTTTTTTGCGGCTGTGCCTTGGCAGCAGTGGCAGTTCACATAGACTGTGTGATGAGCACCGATGATAATTATAAAATTGGAATTTTTTCGCCCCGCTGGAATTCTCATTTGGAGGTATCGTTTGCAGTGGTATAACTAAACGGGATGGTTGAGTTGGTGGAGTGAACGAAGGTGATGGCTTCTGTGTGATTGGTGAGGTATAATTTGTTCTGGAATGTGTAATGTGAAAATTGAACTGGGATGTACTCTTTTTAGTCTTCTGTTTTGCCATATGATCTTATGCTATTTTTTATGAGTGCTTTGACTGATTTGAAAAAATTTTGGACGAAAATTGTAGATTGATAACCAAAATTTCTAGATATTGGAAAATTTCCAGTCGAGCTTTTCATTTCTTTCAGTTTTTGATGTTGAAGATTATTTTTCAAAAATTTCTTACAATTTGTCACTTGGAAGCAAAATGCTATTGAAATGACAAATTCATAATAAATTTTCAAAACTGAGGAAAAAAAGATATTATTGGAAATAAAATTCTCTCCTAAGTTAATTCATGGAAAATGATCGGGGCTTGCAATATCATCATGAGGGAGAAGGGGGTGAAGCTACAAATTTCCAAAATTTTGATGCTCCAGTCTCCTCTTCTTGTTTTGGTCTTCTTACCCTCCAAATTAATTCACATTTGTTCAAGTCCAGGTCTACTCGTAGAAACCCTGAAAATGTCAGGTTTTTGTAAAAAAGTGTATTTTAGCCATTTTTACCTAATTTGAAGGTCTTCTTACCCTTTCACTTATGAGATGAACCCCTCGATTTCAAGGTTCATCTTCAAAAATCAAAATTTTGGAAATTCATAATATTTTATCTTTTTTTTTTCGTTTGTGGCATGTTTTCCTTTATTAAATCCTTTAGGAAAAAGATAATGAACCACCATAGGAGGTAAAACCTCTAAAATTGAAAAAAAAATCCACTGTTTAATGAATGACGACTTAAATTTAGCATTAGCTTTGTACATATTTGTACGAAGATTTTTTTGTGCCTAAAAATCGAATCAATTTTTTTACGCTCAAAATCCAAAATCGAATTCATAAATTTTTATGCCTCTCAAAATCGGAACAAATTTTTTTGCATTTAAAATCAAATCAATTTTTTTGCACCTCAAAATCGAATTAAATTTTTTCCCCTTTAAAATCGAATCATATTTTTTGGTCACCTAGATTAATTTTTGATGGCATATTTCAAAAATGAAATCTTATAAAAGTTTTGTCTATCAAAGTGCAGTTGGTAGCCCAGGCATGAAATTTTTTGAAAAATTTCATCTAGAATTCTTCAAGATGACCAAAAAAAAATGTTTTGGCTCGATTTTATGGTGTCTACTCTCTCATTCTTAATCAGTGAGAAGTCCTGATAAACAGTCAGAATTGCAGCACAGGACAAAATCAGCAAAATTCTCTGATTATCAGCGAATTTTCGCTGATTTTTCAAAGATTTTCAATGACTTTTCTGCTAATTTCAAAAATTTTACTGACTTCAGTGAATTTTCACTGATTTTTCAGTGATATTTTTCTTTGATTTGTTTTTATTGGAAATTTTTTCACTAATTTTCTCCTGTGCTACAATTCTGACTGTTTCTCAGTGGTTTTCAATAATTTTCACTGATTTATGAATGAGAGAGTACTCTTTCATTCTGAATCAGTGAAAAGTCACTGATAAAGAGTCAGAATTTCAGCACAGATCAAAATCAGCAAAATTCTCTTATTATCAGCGAATTTTCGCTGATTTTTCAAAGATTTTCACTAATTTTTTTTCAAAGATTTTCAATGACTTTTCTGCTATTTCATAAATTTTACTGACTTCAGTGAATTTTCACTGATTTTTCAGCGGTATTTTTTCTCTGATTTGTTTTTATTGAAGATTTTTTCACTAATTTTCTCCTGTGCTACAATTCTGACTGTTTCTCAGTGATTTTCAATAATTTTTACTGATTTATGAATGAGAGAGTACTCTTTCATTAACAGTCAGAATTGCAGCACAGATCAAAATCAGCAAAATTCTCTGATTATCAGCGAATTTTCGCTGATTTTTCAAAGATTTTCAATGACTTTTCTGCTAATTTCATTAATTTTACTGACTTCAGTGAATTTTCACTGATTTTTCAGTGATATTTTTTCTCTGATTTGTTTTTATTGAAGATTTTTTCACTAATTTTCTCCTGTGCTACAATTCTGACTGTTTCTCAGTGATTTTCAATAATTTTCACTGATTTATGAATGAGAGAGTATTCTTTCATTCTGAACCAGTGAAAAGTAACTGATGAACAGTCAGAATTGCAGCACAGGAACAAATCATTAAAATTCACATATTTTCAACTGATTTTCAAAGATTTTCACTGATTTTCTTCTAATTTTGTAAATTTTACTGACTTTAGGGAATTATTGATTTTTCAATTTTCAGTGAGTTTTCTCACTGATTTCTCACTGATTTCTCACTGATTTTCTGTGATTCTTGCTGATTTTTTTCACTTACTTTTTCACTGATTTTTCAGTAATTTTTCTCACTCATTTGTTTTTATTGAAAATTTTTTCACTGATTTTCTTCTAATTTTATAAATTTTACTGACTTCAGGGAATTATTGATTTTTCAGTGAGTTTTCTCACTGATTTATCACGGATTTTCAGTGATTTTTATCACTGATTTTTCAGTGTTTTCAGTGATTTTTCACTGATTTTTTCACCGATTTTTCAGTAATTTTACTCACTTATTTGTTTTTATTGAAAAATTTTTCACTGATTTTCTCCTGTGCTCCAATTCTGACTGTTTCTCAGTGATTTTCGATAATTTTCACTGATTTATAAATCAGAGAGTATTCTGACAAGAAAAACAAAAAAATTTTCAAAATTTTTCTCTTTCAATGAATTTTCTAATCAAAGGATAAAAAAAATAATTCTTTTTTAGGTTCCTAAATTTAAAGAAAGAAAAATGACACGAAAATGGCGAGAAAAATCCAAAAAATAGCACGATTTTTCATTTTTCATACTCAGTTTACACCATGGATTTTGAATTATTTGAGTTAGCGATTAAAATTTGGTAAAAATCAAAAATTCGTTAAATTTACGATCTGCAACTTCTCTTCCCTCCCCTCTGATAGAGAAGGAAAAGTGATGTTCAATTTCAGAGTGAATCGTTCCAGAAGGGAAAGTGTAGAAACTCAAATCGCAATTTTTTAAGGCATGGCCGAGCTCAGTTCTCAGTAGGTGGCACTACCCAGAAGAGGTTTTCTCAAAAATGACTCCACTTTGAGGTTCCTAGCTCCATTCCCCTCTGGGCTGAGGACTCCGAATTTTTCTGGGAGGTCTCTTACTCATAGTAAAATGCCTCGCCAATTTTCGTCGAAATGCAGAATATATCCGTCCCAGTGGCAATTGTAAACTTCCAAATGAACCGGTAAGAATTTCAAACTGATTCTACTTTTCAGGAAAAACCAACTCACATTTCCCTATCCTGCACTTTGCACTTCTTCAAAGCACCTGATCCCACACCTCCTGCGACTCCGTCACTTCCCTTTGGCAGAGCTTTAATCCAGATCTTAATATCGATCATTTCCACGCACCTCACCGTACACAAAACCTCATTCCACCGGAACACTTGTCGACCGACCTTAAAATACTCGGGCGCTCGACCTCGTCGCTAAAATATCGTTTCCGCCGTCGCATCGTCTCCATGGCCGCTCTTGGTATTGTTCGCGAATACAGCAAAGTACAGGCATAACGTTATAATGTGACTACGGTGTTCGCTGTTGTTCGTACAACAACAACGACAACAACGACGACGAAAAGAAGAGGAAAAAAAACCTTTACATACAGAATTTACAAGTAATTATGCATCAGCGGCAGGTTATAGCGCGTGGGTTGCGCACTATACCAGCAACATCTTTTTCTTAAGCCATAGCCATGTGGGAGTTTGCGCGGATAACGTTATTATACCATTAGCATAATTCCAAGATGCATATTTCCATTCATACAAAGTGCGTCGTGACTGGCGATCGAACCTTATAACCTTTTGACCGAACCAGCCGTAACACGCCCACCATTTGGCGAATATAACGTCCGCCGTCGTTGTTGCAATCGCGAGTCGCACTCTTCCCCTAACACACTCTGTCGTGTATCTTTTTTTTTAAAAAAAAGTACGCGAAAATCATAATTACTACATACGCGTGCTGTGTATGTTCCTTGTGTGTGTGTCTCCTTGTCTTCTGTCTCGAAATACGCTTATATTATATTGAAGTTATCTTTCCAACATCTCGCTGCATACCTTACATACGTAATTAGTAGGTAGGTCCAGGTATCTTGGAAGATTCGAGTACGACGTTACGTATTTTTTAAAATAGGTCATCGAGTAGTTCCAGCTGACTCAGCGTTGTAAAGCTATTGGAAATGAGATTTCCCCGAGAAAGAAGAGATTATTGAAAGCATTTGAGAAGTCGTGGCGAAAAGAATGAATCGAATTTTCCGTACATTTTGACGTAAAATTTGGAGTAGGAAAATTCTCGATTTAACGGAGATTCAAACTTGCAATTGAGGAGAGTTTTTTCAAAAATTTGCAAGTCAATTTTTTCAAACATGAGAATTTCCTAGCAGTGGCGTCGGAAGCTTTTTTTTTGGGAGGGTACAAAATAAGTACCAAGAAATACCAGAAGGATTTTCGGGGGAGGGGTAAAAACATACATTTTTTCGCCAAGTTGCCTCAAATAATTCATGTAATTGCGATTGCGAAGCTTTGAAAAAATTGAGTTTTCAATGCCCAAAAAAACATTTTTTACCCATGTTTTAATGCTTTAAAAATGATGTGATTGAAGGGGGAGGGAGTGGTACAAATCATTCTTTGTACCTCTGTCAAGATTGAGGGGGAGGGGGTACAATGTACCCCTTGTAGCCCACTTTCCGACGCCACTGTTTCCTAGAATCTTGATCTAAAAGATGAATTTTCTCACTTTGAAGATATCTTCCAATGAGAATGAAAAACGATTTTGATTTTTCAAAAAGTCGCAAATCCATTGAAAATCGAAAAATTCTCTTTCGAGTTTTGATTAATAAAAATTGAAACTCGTTGGCTATATTTGTTGTCAAAAAAATTCTCACTTATTTTATTTTTGGAAACAACAAAAAGGGGAGAAGAAGAAGCTGTTTTTGTTGAAAAAATTTGGTTGAGATTCGAGAAGGAATTTTTTTTTGGAAATTATGCCCTTTTTGTGGAAGTCAGGGCTAAAAAAACAACATTTTGAGTCAAAAAAAATCTAACAATAATTAATTTCTGTCAAAAATTTTCAATTTTTGTACCCTCAGTTCGTTACTAATGTAAGTTATTATAGGTATCTGTAGAATTTAATCAAAAATTTCGAATTCAAATAACTACATCGATTTTTGATCGAAGAACATGAATCTGCCATTAATTTTTGTTTCGTGTAATTTTCTCGTATTGTGAAAGTTGATTCAAATCTGTAAACTGTAAAGAACGAATTTATTGAGAAAAAAATTACCAAATTGGAAGGAAAAACTTGTTCATGCCATTCAGAGTTTGTGCTGTACCAAAAAGCACCATGAAACAAAAAAGTACTAATTTTTGGCTATTTATTCCAAAATCACGAAAAAAAACTCGAATTTTTATAAAAAATGTCTAAAATCACGAAATGTTTACAAAAAGTAGGCAACGAAATGGAATTTTTACTTTGGTTGTGGACTTTTTCAAGCAATAAACTTGGAAAATGAATTTTTCTGTTCTGATGAAGCCGGAGCTGAAGCATGAGCTTTTTGATGCAGCATTACAGCTTCTCGATGAAGCCCGAACTTCCTAAATCCTGATGAAGTCCAAAACCTGAGCTTAATGAAGTCCGAGCTAGCAATAATCTGAATTTTTTCCACGTTTTTTCAAGTACAAGTTACACAAAAACGTTACAATTTTCAAACTGTACCCCGAGATTAAAAAGGGGATTCATTTTCGGAAAAACTGAATGCAAGAAAAATTATTTGAAAATGGCAAGAATTTTTATTTTTTAGATCCAATAGACATCAAGAAAATTTTTTGGCTTGATTTCGAGATGCTTGGGTGAGGAATTTGAATGAAGATCCCACAAATTCGCTCTACAATCCCTTCCCCCCTCAGTAGAAAGCAAAAAGTGATGTCCAATTTCAAGGTTGTTGGTTCAGGGAGGAATAGAAACCCGAATCGCAACCTTTTGGGGAGAGATCGAGATTCCCAGCGGAAGGTACTGCCCAAAAGTGGCAAAAAACTGTATTTTTTTTCGAAAATGACTCCACTTTAGGCTCGGTAGCTTTGTCTCCCTTTGAGATGTACATATGTCAGGGCTCAAAATTTTTTGGGAAGTTTTCCATTCAAAGTAGACTGTACTTCACCAATTTTCGTCAAAATCCAGCAGTGACGTACCGAAGGCGTTTCCCAAAGGGGGGGGGGAGAAGAGGTTAAAATACCAACCCAAATTTTCAAAATTTCCAACTCTATATAGGCGATATCAGAATTCCGGGGGAGGGGGTGAGATTCAAATTTTCAAACCAATTTTTTCAAAAATTTTCCGGCTCATTTCTTAAAATTTACATGTAGGTACTAATTTTTCCCAAAGCACGTGAGATTTATTGATTTTTTTACTCGTTATTATCATTTTTGAGAACTTTTGAAGTTTTCACAACCCATTGCAAGACCCTTTTTGAGATAAAAAATCTGATTGAATTTTTCATTGGTTACTCCAAATTTTTATTTTTTTTCAAACCTACAAGCAATATCATTGTTGTTGAAAAAATATACGAAATAGTTTATTTGCCTTGAGCGAAAAAAGGGCGGAGTTTCGAAGAAACATAATTTTACATCAATAAAATTTTGTAATTTGAGCGTAGCGAGGCCGAAGCTTTTGAAAAATTGGATTTTCAAATATCAAAAATATGTTTCAAGGAGAACAAGAACAGTGGAATTAATTGGAATAATTTTGAAGAAAAATGTGAAAAAATCTCTTTTAAATTACAACTGAAGATCTGCTTTCCAAAGTGGTCGAGGCAATTTTTGAAAAAAATTACTTAGTCAATTTGGAAGGGTCATAGCTTGTAATGATCAAATTTTTTGTTTTCGTTTTCTGAAAAAAATTTCTATCGTTTTGACTTAGGCCACTTTGGAAAGCACATCTTCAACTACATATAAAATTTTTTTGGTTGACGAGTGAAAATTTTCAAAATGCAAGGTAATTAGGTAATCATTTTTTTCCTAAAAAAGCATTTATTACAACGGTTTAATTCTTCGCTGGGAAAATGATCAATTTTCAGTTGGAAAAGGTTGGGAAAATGACTAATTTTCCCAACTAACAAGTGAAAATTTTGTTGATTTTCGACTTTTAAAATAGGTAACCATTTTATTTATTCATTTTTCATTTAAAAAATAAATACCAATCGTCCCAACTGACATTTTTACTCATCACTTGGGAAAATTACCAATTTTGAGCCGGGAAATTTACCATTTTCGAGTTAGGAAAATTACCAATTTTGAGTTGGAACAAGTGAAAATTTTGTTGATTTCCAACTTTTAAAATAACCATTTTATTTATTATTTTTCATAAAAAAAATGAATCCCAACTGTTCAATTTTCCCAGCTGATGTGTTGAAATGTTCAATTTTCCCAACTCACAAGTTAAAAATTTCCTCACAGGGAGGAAGCTCCCCCTTTCACCCTATCGGTACGTCACTGAAATCCAGGATATGTTTTTTATTTTCTCGATCCACCTTATTAAACAATTTGAGAATGTAACAACAGAACTTACTTTTTTGCATAACAACAGTGTAATCCAGACAATGGCTTTTGGAAAAATGAAAAAAAATCTGAAGCATTAATTCCGAGGAATTACTTTCGAAAATGTCACCAACACCTTCTTTTCACCAAGCTATAAGAGCCATTCTACTCTCAAACCTCTCCGGTCGTGATAATACTGATAATTATGTAAGTATGAATTCAATCGAGAAATCGAACCTAATAACCACGAAATGATCTCGAAGATAGCTCAGTTCATTCTTCGAGCAAACCAAGATCTGCCCAAAGAACCCGCTTCGGCTGCGGCAGAAAATCAATCAGCCTCCGCATGCACCAGCGCAGAATAAACCTCTTTAAAAAACCCGGATTTTTTTTCAACCCCTTCGAAAAATGCATTACGCGAAGATGACTAATGAGTCGGCTGAAAAAACGGCGGCTGCGACAGCACCCGCGAAGAATCATCGATCACAAATCCCTCATAGATGAAAGATCTGTGTGAACATCGGTACCTGCATTCAGCATTCATAGGCGACAACAGGATCGATATTGTCGAGGAGGAAGGTGAGGAGCAGGTCATGATTCATACTCGTTCATATTTCGTTATCAGTACCGCCGCTTATAGCAATTTTATGGACTCGATTATAGGAAATTTTTTTCCTCTTAAGACAGACACGACGACAATAGAGGCGAACAATTGAATAAATGGTATTACGATGACGAAAATGTATAAAGAATAAAGAGCTGAGTGAGAAGTGTTGATGCGTGGAAACAATATTAAAAGAAAACGTTTGACCACATGCTGATATCGTCAACAATGGTGCTGAAGTATGGAAAGACAGAGATGCGGAGAGAAATCATAATCGGAAGGTACAGTAAACCAGTTGGCGGCGCGGCGCGCGTTTATCGTTTCAGGAAACCGATTTAGTTATGTGTATGATTTAATAAATGATGAAATAGTCGCCGCTTCGGGATGATACGCGGTGCGGTGGCGTGCATTATAAATACCTATCGATAAATCATCGAGATCGCTTCAGTCTGCAGCATCCAACCAGTTGAGAATTTCGCGCCATAAACCACAACGGCGTGTAAAATTTAAGCTCGAGTGTAAACAACCGGTGCGATTTGGTTGATGAGCAAATTCGTCCATCAGGGTATCTAATATTGACGCGTGAATCATTGTCGAGGTCCGCTGCGATCCGGTGTATTACACGGCCGGAATATACTTTGAGTATGGAGAAAAAGTCATCTGGCGTAGGTGGTCTTACGGTGCGTTAATTGCCGCCGAGTATCCTGCTGTGGTACTGATTAACCTCGCGTTATAACCCAGGCTCCCCGAATCCCAACCTGGCCCAGGCGTAGGACCTTAGGACCTAAGAGAAGACGAAAAATATACGTCGAAATACATCAAAATTATCGTCCCGGAGGCAATATGGTTTTTTCTTTTAATTTTTTTCAGCATCTTTAGACCGAAGCTGAGGCAGGTCATTGGTTTTTTTTTTGAAATGAGCTACGGAGCTGAAAATAGTCACGGATGGTGATGGACTGGTTTGCGGAAAAGGAGACGCGGGAGCTATGATACGCGAAGATCCAAATGAGGAGGCAGAGAGGAAGAAAATCCACGTAACTGAGACGAGAGCTTAATTGTAATTATAAAATAAACCCGGGTCTGGAGGGGAAAAAGGGTGCCCATTGGATGCGATATTACCCGGCGAAAAAAAAAACAGGTTGTAAAATATTCAGCAGCAGCCCGGCGTAAATATTTAATAATAAAGCCAGAATGGCGATGCTAAAAATGAGAATATAACAGAACGGTATCAGATTTCAAATAATACTAATGGTATTTATATTAACTAGACGCGTTTATTTTTTTATTTATTAGGTGCAGAACCGCGAATCTACGTTGAAATAAAAAATAATAATTATTTGATGAGAATATCAGATAACTGAGAGCTGGAGCTGGTGTTTGTGCCAGCTCATCGTCGTACCACCACCACAACCACCGCACCCGGCGAAGGTTAACGTCATGAATTTTCTGTACTGTCGTCAGAAAATTTTTTTTCTCGCTGGTTTCTCTCTCGGACCCGGGTAATATTATATTCGAACGACGCTGCGTGGTTAATTAGGCGCCTTTTTTCGTTCAGGCGCCGCAGTGAAACTGTACCGGCATCATGAGACGTTGTGGGAGGTCGAAATGGCGAAAAATTCACACTTGAGGTGAATTTTACTCGTTTTAAATTAGCCAGAAGCACGATTATTTGAATTAATTTATGGATCGAGTCAGAGACGTATTTTTCGCCAGGACAGAGCGTACAATTTTCGCAGCCGAGTTATTTCACGACGTGAGGTTGGCGTTTCGTGGAAATCGGATACGAGCATATCTGGATATGGAGTCATGAAAGTATTTTTATCATAGATTTTGATGTACAGAAAAAGTCAGGAAGGAAAGCTTTGAAAAAAATTGTGAGATTTGCGAAAAGTTTCTTGAATGTTGTTCAATCGTTGAAAATGTGTTAAAATTGGCTTGCGATACCAATATTTTTCATCAAATTTCGTTAATTGTGTGATATCTCGAAACAGAATCATTTGAGCGTAAAATCATCATTGAATTCGAGTTCAGCGCCCTCGAAAACCTAGAAATCGATATACATGACGATTTTTTATCACTTTTTGACAAACTACCCTCACAGTGCACCCCTATTTATTCTCCTGTTTATCAAGAGGAAATTAGTGATGAGTGTCTGCTAATGATTTTTTTTTCCCATTGTTGTTGAGAAAGTATTTTAAACTCATCTGTGAAGAAAATCTGGGTGTGGGTTGATTTTAGATTTTGGGGGTAGTTTAGAGGGGGGGATTTGAAAATGGTTGATTCTTGATAGTTTGTATTGGTTTTAAATCGCCAGTTTCATTCTTCAAAGAAATTTGGTAATGGATTCGAAAGTAAATAATCACAATTTTCATAAATTTCCTTAAACTACCCCCTCCTCCCCCCTATTTTGAATTCATTTCCGCTCTTCTCCAAGGGTTGATAAAGAATAATCCAAGTTTCATTTTTTTGTAGTTCTTACGTGAAAGATTATCTGTTCCCTTGCATTTTAAAAATCCCTCTTTTTAGGAGTTTGATGAGAAGTAGGGATGAATTGCGGGGTGGGGAGGGGGGAGATGGCCAAAAAATGATAAAAAATCACCATGGGTATCGATTTTAAGGTTTTTGAGGACGCCGATTTCAAATCCAGCGATATTTTTCTGGTTAATTGCATTTGTGACCGAATACTTTAGGAATTTTCTGGATTTGTGTAGGAATCTGAACCCTTTGTTAGAACCAATTTCTTCCCTTATTGAAAATTTGATGGGAAAATAATTCATATCTATTTTTTCTGCGATGCCTCCCTTGAATCATTATTTCATTAAATTTTTTAAAATGAAAAAACAGTTTTCAGATGTTCAGTAGGGTGTAAAAGGGTGAATTTCAAGGGAGGGGAAAGGGGTAGGTTGTCAGATTGATAAAAAATCACCATGGGTATCGATTTCAAGGTTTTCGAGGATGCTGATGTCAAATCCAGCGATATTTTTCCGTTTATTTGCACCTGTGGCCGAATACTTCGGAAATTTGCTGGATTTGTGTAGGAATCTGAACCCTTTATTAGAACCAATTTCTTTCCTTTTTGAAAATTTGGTAAGAAAATAATTCTTATCTATTTTTTCTACGATGTCTCCCTTGAATTATTATTTCATTGCATTTTTCAAATGAAAACCCCCTTTTTTAGATGTTCAGTGGGATGTAAAAGGGTGAATTTCAGGGGAGGGAAAGGGGTAGATTGATAAAAAAATCATCATGGTATCGATTTCAAGGTTTTTGAAGATGCTGATCACGAAATCCAGCAATAATTTTTCGTTTTCTCTACACCTGTGACCAAATATTCGGAAAAACTCTCCATCCGAGGTAAACGGCTATATTTGGATGGAAAACTGAATTTAATGAAAGAAAAATGAATTTTGGCGTCATACCAAAATTTCTGAGACTGGGAACCATCCTCGCTCCCCCGCTCCACTGGAGAAAAGGAGGCAAAACTTGCAATTTTGAAAAAATTCCTAAAAATTAATTTTTTGTTATAAATGAAATATCTTGATGTCACTGTTGCATTTTGATCCGTAAATTTCATTTTCATCATTGAAATCGAAGTACCCTTTGGTTCGGTGTTTCCGACGTGTTTTGGCGTTATATCGGCAATTTTGAGTGTTTTTCAAGTTTTAAGGGTCCACATGGGAGGGGGGAGGGGGTGGAAATCGAAAAATGGACTACAGTAATGATTTGTACACTTGACGTGGTATATTTTAACAAAATTTAGATTTTGAGGTCGACTCCAATGAAATCTACATTTTAGGGGTTGTACCTCCTCAGGGTAGTGAGGGGGCAATGAGTTCCGGTCTCGAAAACTTTTTTTTGACCTCTAAATTCATTATACCAAAATTCACACTTTTTTCATGAAATTCACTTTTTTGGGGTTGCATTTTCACTGCCTCGTCTATAAGAGGGTGAGTTTCAGGGGTAGATTTTCAAAATGATGAAAAAACATTATGGGTATCGATTTCATGGTTTTCAAGGTCGCTGATTACGAATTCAGCGGTATTTTTTCGTTTACCTGCACCTGTGACCGAATACTCGAAAAATCCACTCGGTTCGCGTAGGAATTTTCACTTTGAATTTTAATTAAGCAAATTTCATTTCATTTCTTCTCTCAATAGATGTTGTATAATTGATTAATTGCAACATATTTTCTTTCTCGGTTATGAACATCTCGTTTATGATCGTATTTGAGATATGACTTAGGCTGTAGACATAGAGAGGTGTTAGTCATATACGCCGACGCATCAGCGAAGAAAAATTCGCATCCCGCGCAGTTCATCGTTCCATATTGTACCGATAAATATAAGCGATTAGTAATTAACTCTTGTATAAGAATAAAAGAATCGTCTACCAACGCTCGAAATATACTCGTACATTATAGGTAGTTGTTTGTGATGAAAAAGACTTACAGGAAAAAAAAATTATGACACGACATGATATTAAAATGGGCATCAACCGAACGGATATTGAACATGGGTCTGGTGTAAATTCCAACACGTATGTGTATAAATTTTTTATACGATTGATCGAAGGGAGGAGGAGGGAGGAGGAGGAGATGGCGAAATAAGTAAATCAAATCGATTGCTGTACGCGATGATGAGGCTACACGTCGTCTATATAGTTTTAAATCTGGTATGGTATTTGTGAAAGAGGCGAATACCGAGTTCCCACTGTTTGTGTTAACCAGAAAATGTGAATATAGGGCCAATTACCATTATCGCGGAGCAGTTGATATTATTAAGATTGTTCTAAAACGTAGCATTTACGATGCTGCGGTATCAATGTAGCAATTTGTATAGTAACCCGTATCTGTGTGCTCGAATTGAGTACTATAATCAATGGTAATCGATGAATAGATTGATAGGTATGTGCGGCGAGGTTATACCCTAGGTACGATTGTCTAAATTACGTTAAATAGACGATCGGAGGTTTATTTGGTATCAAAAGCGGAGGGAATTTACATTTATTAGCCTCGTATGAAAAACATCCTGGTCCTAGAAGCGAATTTACTACGAGAAGGTGTTCGATTGAGAGATTTTTTTACCTTTTTAAGAAGTTTTCACTTTTTTTTCATATGTGGCGTTCTATAAGAAAATGGTCACAAAATTTGAATTTGGGTCTGAAATATCGATTTTTTTGATGGATTCGTGTACTATGATCCTTCTATGTACTATCAGATGTGATTGTCCAGAACTCGTGAGATAAGCTTTAAACAGTATGAACACGTCACGCAATGAAATTTTGAATGCAAAAATGATTGATTCTAATAATTTGCGTTGGTTTTCTTATTTTTGGGGCTATTTTGGGAACACTTGGAAGCCTGATACGACTCCTAAATCAAATTTTTCGGATTCTACAGCAAATTTCCCATAGAATTGAAAAAATTTAATTTTCATTCCATAAAAACGTTTTTAATGAAAATTTTCACTCAAAAACTTTTTTAATGAAAATTTTCACTCGAAAACTTTTTTTCCAACATTAAATTTCAAATCTTTGTGAAACCGTCAATTTTTTATGATAAAAAGTCACCATAGCTGATTTGAAAAGTAATTTTATGTAGATTACAAAAATGCTGAAGATTTTTCGAATTTCAAAAATAATGTGATATTCGTGTTCAGCACCCTCAAATGGAATCGACACCCATAATGTAAAAATTTCTTGATTTAAGAAATGGGGGGGGGGTGCCCCTAAGTTGTGTCTCCGCGTCTTTATGACAAATTTGGACTCGACAATGGTCTTGGAAATGTTTATTCATTTTCAGCGTTGATCATACCAATGTTATGTTTTTTTTCAAAAAAAATCACCCTGCCTACAGTACACCCACATAAGAGGGTAGGGGTTGGGGTTGTTGGGAGAGGGGCGGAAATGAGAAAAAATATATTGAAGGTTTTGCTGTGTAGATTGAAAAACTACTGAGCTGATTTCATCCCAAAATTGAAATCTGAGATGGGAGAAGCAAAAAACCCATTTTGGAGGGCTTTGATCCACTGTGGGGGAGAAAGCAACAGGTCTGGCAGAGCCGGGTTTTCATATGTTGCTCAGAGCATGCTACTAGACCATTTCCAGCAAAAAAATATTTAATAGAATTTTTCGACGGGTCCACCTCTTTTTAGAGCTGTATCGACTGTACTACAAGTCTAGGAAATTAATTCATTAATTGCAAATATGGCCAATCGTGTAGTATACCTTGTCAATTTAGCTAAAAAATGGTCCCAACTCCAAAAAATTAGCAGAAGGGGGAAGTTTGGTATTTAAGTCCATTAAGGTATGTATTTCAACATGTCTAAATTTCCTTAAAATCGGCGAGTATTTTGTTCCTCTTTTGGGGGGGCAAGAGGGGTTCAAATTATGGGTTTTCAGCTATAACCTTCAAAATTATGCACTGACAAAAAAAAAGGTTGGAACAAAACCTGTAGATCATAAAATAACGAAAATTTTTGTTATTTACAATTTTTCCCTAGAATGCCATGTGAGGGAGCTGGGTCCTTCAGAAAAAAATCAATTTTGAAAATTTCTCATCAGCACAAATAATTTTTAAAAATCGGGTCCATCAACTTTTAGGAGCGATTCTTTTGCTTAGTACTTCATATTATTATGTAGAAAAAGAAGAATGTATAACCGACTCTTCATCTCAAAGGGAGAGGGGGGGGGGTAAACCCTCTGTAGAAAGTCGCATTTTCCCCCAAGAGTAGCTCAGTTACAGTGAAAAATTTGGAAAATTGGTTCAAACGTTGTAGAGCATTGAAAGACGAACATTTTCTTTTTTTAAATTCTTTCCCACGTGGTCTTGGAAACAAGCTATTGCAAAAAAAAGGAACATTCGGAAATTTGTGTTTTGAACTCCCTTTTTGGGGCCTAATTTGGGTTCAGGGGTCAAATTATTATAAAAATCGAGCTCGGTGCCCACGAAAACCCCAGATCTCCACTTGTTCGACTATTGGTTCGCTAGATTTCATATGTACACATTTTTTTTTCTTTTTGCAATATTAGCTCGCCCCCTAAACCACGCAGAAAAAATGTAAAAAAAAAAAGTTCTTTTAATACGTACTCTTCAATGCTTGTTTGAACCAATTTTCCGAATTTTTCACAATAGGTGAGCTACTTTTGGGGAAAATTCAAATTTTTCTACAGAGGGTCCACCCCTCCCCCATTTTGAGATGAGGAGTCGGTTATACAGTTTTCTTATTCTATATATTAATAAGAAGTACTATGCAAAAGAATCGTTCCTAAAAGTCGATAAACCCCATTTTTGGAAATTATTTGCGTTGATGAGAAATTTTCAAAATTGATTTTTTCTGAAGGACTCAGCTCCCCCACATGACTTTACGGGGAAAAATTGTAAATAACAAAATTTTTCGTTTTTTCATGATCTGCAATTTTTGTTTCAACTTTTTTTTCGTAAGTGTGTAATTTCGAAGGTTATAGCCAAAAAACCAAAATTTATGAACTTACAAGGTGTCTAATAGGTCAAGCTGTTCTGATAAGTCAAGCTTTTTTCAAAAAGGTCATGCCAGTCCTGAAAAGTCAAACTTTTTGGCCAATTTACCCTGATTTACTCAAAAGGTCAAGCTTTTTTCAAAAATCCAAAAAAACTCCCATTTACCTTTGAAAAATTGAAAAAATAAATTTGTTTGTTTGTTGAAATTAGGTTTGCAAAAATAGCTATTAAAAATTACGTTTTTTTGAATTTAATGTGTTTCTTAAAATTAAAATTTTTTATAAATATCTACAAGCACACAAATGTATAGATTTTTTTTTTTTGGGGGGGGGAGAGGTACTCTGGCGTACAAACTCCTAACTTGGGGGGGGGGAGTCATAGAAAAAGTCATTCCAAAAGGTCAAGCTTTTTGCTCAACAAATTTTGTTAGACATCCTGATATATGAAACTTCCCTTTTCTGCCAATTTATTTTGGGTCAAAACCTGAATTGACTGTACTATTATCAATCGATACTAAACATGAACCATCGTATCGTCATAAATCGGTATAAATAAATTAAAAAGAGGCCGGGTATTCGATGTTTTTCTACGTATATGTGCAATACTATGCTATTTAGGTACGACATGTACCTACTACAATGGTACATTTGTATCGTATATCCGCGTACGTAAAGGCAAGGACGCGACTTGTCTTGGACGAAGATGAATTGTAAATAGAGCTTCGGGGTTTGGGCGTATTTTATGTTTATAGGGGGATGGCTACCGATACACGGTGAAATATGTTATTATATAGGCGCCTCTAGTCTTGGAAAAAATAATTGGCAAACAATGTTGGACATTTTATTGGCTTTTTAATAATAGTGCAATGCGGATACCTGAATACGGAGAGTAAAACGTTGAATTTTGTCTGTGTGCGAGATTAGGGAGAGAAAGAGAGGGAAAGCGAGCATTTTATTCGGGGTGTTTTTCTCTTCTGTCGAAGAGTTTATTTCCTTTTATCTTCTTTTTTGATTTTTAGTTACGCGAGGTTGTCTATATATACCTTTTAAAGACTCTTCAAATATACCCAATAATTATTTTGAACGGTTTTACACAGAAAATTATATCATACGGATGATTAGGTATTAGATTCTGTACGCAAGCTGAAGGATATTTTTGACGGCTGTAAGTTGTACCCAGACCTACACACGTATGAAACGAAGATTGATATATATTTTTTACTTAAATATCGTTCCTAAATACGATACTTCTAAGAAGGAGCAAATTATTTATAGGGCATTGCCGTACAGCCGGATGCTGAAGCGAGGTAATGTGAACGAATAGGTATAAATGAGATATGATCTTGCGGTATGTTGCGTTTGTAAATTGTACTCGGAGATTAAATGAGGGAGTTCTGGGTATATTAATGTAATGAGATGGAAAAAATGATATTGGTTTTCCCATGGTGTGAATTTTATTACAGTTGGTGGAGGAGCAAGGGGGAAGGGGGAGATGGGAGATGATTTGTGGAAATTTTCGATATCGGTGATCGATGTTCGAAGAAGGTAGACGTGGGTGGCTCGAAAATTTGGAGTTATGGAAAAATTATGGGGTTTAAATCTACTCAGGAGAGGGTTGAGACGAGAAGTGAAGCAAAGTAGGGGGCTGTGGTCCATAGTATCGACCAAAAATGCAATTTTAGTGGGAAAATGTAGAAAAAAAGTATAAAAATCAGATTGGAACTTGAAAAATTGGTATAAAATTTGATGGATTATTTCATTTTGCTAAGAAGTCGTTAAATTTTTTAAAAATTGGCTTAAAATAACGTAAAATTCAATAAAATGTTATTAAAATTTCTTAAATTACGTTAAAATAAGTTCAGGTGTCATAAAAATGGTTTCAATGTGAAGAAAAATTGTTGATCAAAACTGGGTACAATTTCCTTTTTTAAAAAATACATTCCAGTTTTCAGAATTACTATCTAACAAAAAGCAAAAATATTTTGATATCCACTCAATCATTTTCCTACCTTCTCATTCCTATCTCGAAAAAAATTCGTCAAGTTACATTTTTCAAATTTTAACTCACCAAGAAAATAATTCTGTGCAAGATATGAGAAAATTTTGTAGCTTTTCCTTATGTTGCCAGACTTTGGAAAACAAAAAAAAAATTGAGAGACCTTTTTTTTGTACGTATATTTTTAATATTTTATTATTTTTGTAGGCTTTTTTTGACGACCTACCCCCCCCCCCCCCCTCCATCCAATTGCATAATTTGGTTTTTTTCGAATACTTACGGGTTGCTTTATTTCTGATCTACATATGATTTGTTTTTTCTGAAAATATGGTTTTTGAGGGTTTCCTGTGTATGATATCTGGGACTTATTTCTGAATTGAGTTGTTTTTTGATTTTTTTAAATTTTTACTCAATATGAGCTCGTGATTTTTTTAGGTATGGGTTGTTTTGTTTTTTAATTTTTTTTCATGTTTGGTTCAATTATTTGTTTTTTTTGAAATGATTTTTTATTATTTATTTTCTAAAATTAATTTGGATTTTTCGGGTCTCATCTGAAAATATTTTGATTTTCTTTCTAAATAAAATACATATAGGTTGATTTTTTCCCAGCATGGTGAGTTGATTTTTTGGTTTTTTTCCTGTTTTAAATTTATATGAAAATTCATGAAAAATAATTGCTAAAAAATTATCAAGTTCTCATTACATTGGTATAACAATACCTGCTGATATTTGATAGAATATTTGGATTATCACAAAATCTGCGTTTCAAAATCAAAAGTGCTTTCATGAAAATTTTTGATGATTTGGTTGAAATTTCAGTGAAATCGAATGAAATATTAAAAATATTATCTGCTTGAAATTATTCAAAAATTGTATGAAATGTGTGTTGAAATTCGAGAAAGTTTTCATTTTTGCATCAAAACTGACCTAAATAACGTGATAGGTGTTCAAGAGATTGCGAATAAAATATTGTCAAGAAAATTCTCGGGTTTTGTGTTATTTTTCCCAATTTCTGCAACATTTTCAACAATTTTTGCATTTTAAAATTTTTTTTATGGGTTTTACACGATTTATTGAACTATTTTTGCTGTACTTTCAATAATTTCCACAGCAGTTTTGACAGTGATCTCGATCTGATATGCATTTTGAACGATTTTTTTTCAATTTTATTAATTTTCAATCATTTTTCAACTGTTTTTTGCATTTTCGAAGACAATTCAGACAATTTTTGTAACAATTGTGGCAAATTTTGATAGATTTTTATCCATTATTTACCTATTTTTCCACATTTGACTGATTTTGAACCTATTTTAACAACTTTTACGATATTTTGAACTTTTTTCGCCTGTTGTTTTCGAGCACTCCTTCCAGAAATACAAACTATCGAATTTTGAGCATATATGATCCCATAACTCGGAGGGGGGGGGGAGGAGTGAATTTTTTTATGTGGTTTTACATCAATACCAATATTTTAAATACTTTTTGTGAAAATATGTAATTTTTTAAGCTTTTTGAATAAATTTTTTATTATTTATTTTGAACTTTTAAGCAGTTCTGAACTGGTTTTCTAAGCAATTTCTAAATGTTTTCACGTCTTAGTTTCTTTTTAAATTAAATCAAATAAATATTCGTCAGAATGACAGTTCTTGTTGAAAAATTGAAATTTAGAGCCAATCAAGCTTATCTAACTATGTTTGTGTGTTGTGAATCATAAAAATTTTTTTTTTCATTCTCGAAAGTCTTCCATCTACTTTTTTACTAAGAGATGAAAGTTTCGTGAATTTGCATAAGTTTTTTGGAGGCTTAGATAGTCTAATAATTCATGAACATTTCAAACGAATCGTGAAACATGTTAGCAATTTGAGTATATTTCCTCGAAATCCACCGCTTTTGCCAGTTTCAATTCATTTAACTTTCAGTTACCATAATAAAAGAACGAGAGAGATAAAACATCAGCTATTTACGACTCTGGGGTAATTGTAACAGAATCTAAATTCTTTTCCCACGTTCAGGTGGCTTGTGCTTTTTCGCTGGCACGTGAAAAAAAGAGTTAGAAAAATTGATAACCAATAAACCATCGAACCATCTCCCGTCACTCGGTCGCTCGCGGCACCGAGAAATTTCAAACCTGGCCGAACCATCTGAAAATAGTCTAAAACCGTATCAAGCCTCACCAGCTACTATAAAATTCTCAGGTAGTAATTTTTCGCCGATTCCTTGGTAGCGAATTGGCACAAGCAGGCGGTTCGTGGAACCGATCGAAGAAAATTTCCAAACTGAAAAACTTCACTTCTGTCCGCTGCCAGAGTACCACTTATAGACGATTGATTGCGCGCGTATATGTAATATCGAAGCGTACGAGAGAGAGAATGCTGTCAAAAAAACTGACACATATTTCAAGACAGCGTGGTACCCAGTTAAAGATGGATAGGTAAGGTGGCAATTATCGAAAGATAGCGGTTTAGCGTTGCGTTACTTGTGTGAGTTTTGAGTACGTACAGAAACAGATAGAGGTATAGAGTATTTGATGTGTGAGATATACGACGACAGAGGCGCAGGGGGTGGAAACGCAAAAAGGAGTAAATCACGATATCATCTGCGATGAAGTCGGATATATTATTATATACTTAATAATGGTTCTTATCAATACGATGCCGATTCCTTGGATGATGAGTCAAACTGTAACAGTGGGAAAATTTGTAAACGAATGGGTGTTGGAGGTATTGGAATGTACGATATGTTTTAGGTAGGTCTAGGTACATAGAGTTACCTAATGTATCGAATCGTATACTATAATTTAATGGTAGAACGTTTATATTTATACGAATCAAGGAGGGAATTTTTTTCGAGCATTGGGCTGCCTTTTTTGGTGTACAGATATTTTCCAGTGGTATACCTACCATTAAGTTTAGCACTTCGGGAGCAATTTTAATAGCAGTGGGTGAAAAATGATGTTTGTGGGAGAAGATGGTAATTTAATGGGTTTCAATTCAAATTGCTTTATGAGTGACGAATTGATTCATGAGGAGAAGAGAAGGGTTGATATGATTGTATGGAAAATTCTCTCTTGACCTTTTGGTGTCCACCTCGAAGAAAACTATCAATTGAAAACCTAATATTTTCAAGTTATTGTAGTGAATTTAAGTGTCGTATTCAAAACTACTTACCCAAAAAATTCGAAATTTGAGAAAAATTTCATTTCAAAAATTAATAATTTTTAAAATCTATTCTTTTTAATTTCTAAAATGGGAAAAATTGTTGGTATGATATCAAACCACAGTAAGAAAAAATGTCACCCCAAAATACCTACCGCAAATGACAAAAAAAAATCTATGGACTAACAGCTATTGCAGAATAAAAATTTTCACGTATTGAACCACTTCAGAGAGAAAGGAAAGAGGATTTCAGAAGAAAATTCTAATAAAGATATAACACATTTCGAAAGTCGAGTTTTATGGTTTAATTAGGTTCCGAAATCGATTATTAAAAAAAATGATAAATTTTTATATTTTGAAGACGTAAATTTTTTCACTTTGATAAAAGCTGTGCTTTCAACCCTGATAATACCCGGAAATTGATCATTTTAATTTATTTTCAACTTCGTATACGTGGAAGCTGATTCTCTTATGGAGTACGTAATTTCTACTAAGTATATCAATAATTGAAAAATTCCGAAACAATAATTTCAATAGTCCAAAATCTTTCCATTATAATAAAAATATTGCTTTCAAATTATTATAAAATCCCAAAAATTCAACCATTTTTTCGTACTTTTTCTAACACTAGGATTCTGACATGGGTAGGCCTGGAGGTTAACTTTTGAAAAGTGTACCTAACGTTTTTAGGTCAAATTTTACCCATCATTAATGTAATGACATTTTGTTAGACTTGACTAAAAAATTTGACATTTTCATACTTGTTTTTTTAAAAAAATAATGATATTTTATTCAATTTTTTTCATTTTCGACATTTTTTAAAACTTTTTCCAATTTTTTTCTTAATTTTTTAAAACACACATTTCCCTTTTTTTCAAGACGTAGGTACCTAGTACCTAACCTACCTACATTTTTTTCATTTTTTTCAATTTGTTTTTTTTTTTTGTGTAACGATCTGCGTAACTTTTTTTTCAGAGTTGCCAAATATGATTTTACGAAAATTATGAATTTGGCGTTTGAATTTGTATTTTTGGCTACACTGCTTGCTTAAATTGTAAAAATGTTAAAGTTATGATTTTTTTCATGTAGGTACATTGACATTTTAGTAAAAAATGTAGTTTTAATTCACGATGTTGGCAACAGTCTCCCTAAATTGTGTAACGAGCGTCTATAGTTTCATTCTAGAGTTGTCGGAAATGACGCGGCACGATTTTTTTTCTACGTGTTTGACGTCTGACTCTGAGTCCTTAGTTCAGAATATTTCCATTTTTTAAAAACAATTAAAAATTTTCTGAACGTTTTTTTCCAAGTCCAAATTTCTTTCATATTTTTCTCAACTCAAGTTTTTTTTCAGACGTAATTTTCTGAACTCAAATTTTTTTCTTTCAATTTTCTCAACTCAATTTTTTTCTTTCAATTTTTTTAGACGTAATTTTCTCAACTCAAAATTTTTTCTTTCAATTTTTTTAGACGTAATTTTCTCAACTCAAAATTTTTTCTTTCAATTTTCTCAACTCAAACTTTTTTCTTCCAGTTTTTCTCAGCTCCATTTTTTTCTTCTAATTTTCCCAACTCAATTTTTTCCTTTCAATTTTCTCAACTCAATTCTTCCAATTTTCTCAACCCAAATTTTTTTCTTCCAATTTTCTCAAATAATTTTTTTTCTTCTCATAACTTGTGTCATTACGTGATAAGAACTCGGAAAAGAAATTGTGCTGCTGCAAAATTTGAGTTGAGAAAATTAGTAGAAAAAAATCTGATTACGTCAAAAAAAATTTGAGTCGAGAAAGTTAGGTATAAGAAAAAAATTAAGTTGCGAAAATTTGAAGAAAAAAATTTGAGTTACACGCAAATAAGAAACATTACTTCGCCTCTAAAGTAATATTTGAACATATATCCATGAAATCTAAGGTTTTTACTCTTAAAGCGTGTTTTTCCATTGCTGGTAATTATCCTCTATGTTGGTAAACAATTCAATTTCGAAAGTTTTGCTTTTTTTCTCATAGTTTTCAAAATGGAAAACGTACGCTTTTCAATTGGTTCATCTGGACTACTCGATTCAGGATATCAAACTTGCGATATGACCAAATTTTCACCTACCGAAGTTGATTACAACGTCTTTTGGAGCGATTCTAGTGCGCTGAAGAAAAATAAGCTTTTGGTGGTGGCTCCAGATCGACTTGGAAATGGTCGCAATCGATTCTGAATGTCAATTTTAGTATAAACCGATTTTAAGAATATTACCTCATGATTTACCATTTTTATAAAAAAATTTGAACTACCAAAATGCCATTTCCGCAATCTTCGAAATTTCGTCCAAAATCGAAACATCAACTTTGGCAGCTAAAAATTTGGTTCCGTCAAATTTTGGCGCAATCAGCGAAGACGAGTTGTACAGATTTCCTGTTTGGTTGCATATTTTTATAGGAAATTGAACGGAGAATCCCAAGAAGCTGATTTGAAGTTCATATCACGCTGCCAAAAGCCCCAAAAAAAGAGCTCAAGAAAAAAAATAAATTTTGAAGAAAAATTTGTTGATGTTTTTTTGGTAAGAAATTTAACGAGGAATTCGAGAACAATTGGTTTGAAGTCTGTATCTTGCTTCTAGGTGTCCCAAAAATGACTCGAAAAGAAAATAATAAGATTTTGATGATGAAAAATTTTCCGTTTTTAAGTTTTGAGGCTCTATTTGGGACACTTGGAGGCTCTATTAGGCCCTAAAACCAATTTTTCGGATTAATCGTGAAATTTCTTACATAAATCAGAAAAAACAAAACAAAAATTGAATATTGAAGATTTAAACCATGTCCCATACCTACTCTCTCATTCCGAATAAGTGAAAAGTCACTAATAAACAGTCAGAATTGTAGCACAGGAAAAATCAGTGAAATTAACTGATTTTCAGTGATTTTTCCACCGTTTTTCAGTGATTTTTCACTGATTTTCAGTGAGTTTTCACTGATTATACAAAGAATTTTACAGATTTTTCAGTGAATTTCATAAATATCATTGAGTTTTCAGTGAATTTTCACTGATTTCCAGTAATTTTTTCACTGACCTGTTTTCAGTGAAAAAATTTTCACTGATTTATTACTGTGCTGCAATTCTGACTGTTTTTCAGTGTTTTTTGATAAATTTCACCGATTTGAAAAGGAGTGAGTATTGAAAATTTTTTCAAATTTTGTATCAAATTTTTTCGAAATTTAATCTTGAGACTTGAAAACTCGAATAAATGAACTTTTTGATTTTTTTGAAATTTTTTTTCAGAAAGCCAATTGTGACAGTTTGAAACGATATTTTTCTGTATTGTGGTTTGATATCGTATTGTCTATATGTTAGGATCCCCCCCCCCCTCCAAAGCAACTTTTCCCATTTTGAAAGTTGAAAAATATAAATTTTGAAAATTATCAATTTCCGGAATGAAATTTTTGCGATGACGAATTTTTTGGATAGTTTTAAATGTGACACTACATGCATTCCATCAACTTGAAAAAACATTTCGATTTCGGCCAGCAGTTCACTGTGAGGCACCAAAGGGTTAAACCGAGATCCATATCGATTATTAGGCATTCGACGTGGAAAAATTCTAATTCGACGTTAATTCTTCATTTAAAACGGCCATATTGCGGTTCTCGGAATGTACTACGTTCGAGTATTATCCCGTAGCAAAGTGAAAATCACCATGGGTGTCATAACTATGGAAATAAAATTTCTTTATTGGTGAAAAAAATCACGATAACGAAACCGCAACACCTCTGGATGGGATAATTTTTACGAACCCGAGTACACACAGCTTGGAAATAAATATAGGTACTTTACATATCCAAACCGTGCTAGATAAAAATCGCTAATAAAAGTATTAGGTACATAGACACGAGTCATACGTACTCGTTTATCTGTTAATAGTATAACATACGTAGACAAATAATATAGCTTCGGTTATCATAAATCCTGTACGGTTCGATATGGCTGATGGCGCTTTCTAAACCTGTAAATAACACCAATGGCCCTCGTAGGGTCTCGGAGTCGAAATATTTGGTATATTTTGACAATGAGAACGCCATCGCGACACAACATCTCCATCAGCAATCGTTGTCGAGCTGGTACAAAGTTATATATTTTTTAATTGGCCAACGACACGAAGGGTTCGGGGCAAAAAACAAGATGTATTTTACAAGCTGCATAAAAACCAGTAGGATAATCGATCCGTATCGGCTAATTGGGTCCGGCTGTGGGGACTGAGGCGGCGGCTAAAATTCTTGCATCGGAGAGGCAAAGAGAGCAGCGAGGCGTTGGAAAAAGGTGAGAAAACAACGGGTCCGAGAAGGCTTTAGCATGATTTCGTTATCAGATTCACTCGGGTGGCAATGTTGACATTTATAGCCCCACACACGTAGTCCCTTATTCTTTTAATCTGTTTTTCTGATTTACTTTCCAGAAATAATAACCTTCCCCGATGTCGGCAGTGCGATAGAGAGAGAGGCTTGTTTGTTCTAGTAAACGAAGCGTGCGGGGTGCGTCGACGGGTTTACATCGAGCCGCATAAATCAACCGCGACAAATTACCTCTTCGCTTCGGAATCGAGTATTTTACAACTTTTTCTGTATTATACGCGGATACCTTACGTGTATGTGGACTTCGCGTGCTGCGTCGCGTCGGTCACCGCCACGCCGCGGAGCCCATCAGGATGGGTCGATGTCGAAGAGGATCTTATATGTACACATGTAGAATGATAAAAGAGCATACTCGGTTGGCCGTATGGTTCGTTGGTACGTGTATTTATTGCGATCGATTTAATTGGATTATCGCAGATACGATGGAGATGCTTGATATTACATACTGATGCGCGAATTCTTATCCTGGTTCGGATTGGTTGCTTTGGCTTTGTATGGATGGTGCTGAGGGGGCAGGGAATGAGATTTTTATTGGATGGAATTAAGCAGTATAAGTGCCTATCCTTGGATGGTCACCTGGATCTAATTATGGGCTAAAATTCATCGAGTCAGTATCAGTATCCCTTCTAGATCATATTTGCATGCGAAGAGATCATCGGTGACGAAATTGCATATTTTTATTCAAATCAAAGATTTCCACTTCACCCCCCCCCCCCCCCAGTAAATTTGTTGATGTGTGCACATTTTTGAAAAAACAAAGAAAATCTGGAATTTTTTGAGAGAATTTATAAATCTTGCGAATCTAAAAATTGGTCTAAAGTAACCTAATACGACGGAAATCTGATTGTTATCATTAATATCAGAGCTGTACAGAAAAAATCTGGGTGCAATGGAAAAAAATGGAAGAGCAAAATAAAAGGATCGGTTGTTGAAATGGCCTGGTTAGGCCTTTATTTTTTGAAAGCCTTCGCGGTGAAAAAAGAATTTTAGCCCTGTCGGACCTCCAAAAAAACTCGGGCCCGGGAGGACCACCTTCCCCCTTCCCACTGCACCGACCGGCCTGATAAATATACTCTCATACCGAATTAGTGAAAAGTCATTAATAAACAGTTAAAATTGCAGCACAGGAAAAATCCGTGGAATTCACTGATTTTCAGTGATTTTTCACAGATAATTTAAAGAATTTTACAGATTTTTCAGTGAATTTGTACTGATTTCCAGTGATTTTCTTTCACTGACTGTCTTTCATTGAAAAAATTTTTCACTGATTTATTACTATACTGCAATTCTGACTGTTTTTCAGTGTTTTTTGATAAATTTCACTGATTCAAAAATGAGAGAGTACCACGAAACTTCAACAGAAGGGGATAAAATTTTGTAAGATGTCAAAAAAAAACGTAAAAATCGATAAATACCTACCTACTACTAAAAATGTCTAAATTTTTTTGTAATGAGAGAAAAATTTGTGAAAGAATTGTAATTGGTACTGAGTATTATTTAAAAAAGGGCTGGGAATCTGAATTTTCAACTCGAGAAGTTTATTTTCCTCAATTTTTTAGGCTTGAAATCGAACAAAAATCTTAGAACTGGTGCTGAGAAGAGGTGCGAAAAAATAATTTACTACCGAGCCCAAGTAATCATCTCCAGGAAGCCCATCAACTTGATAATTGAAAATTCATCCAAAAAAATAAAATTTTCAAATAAGTCGTTCAATTCCTGAAAATTTTTTTAAATTTTTGATAAAAATCGGAAAATTTTCAAAAAATTTATAAAATAACTGAAATTTTGTATTTTTTTCGACATTTTAGGCATGTAAGTTAGGGTGGATCGAAAAAAAAAACATATCTTGGATTTCGACCAAATTTGGTGGGGTGGTTTACTTTGAGTGGGAGACTTCACAAAAAAATGTTGAGCCCCCGAGAGGGAAGGGGAGGGGAGCAGGAGGGGCTCAAAGTGCACCTTGAGCCTCTCCTGCTTCCCTCCCCTTGCCTCTCGGGGGCTCAACATTTTTTTGTGAAGTCTCCCACTCAAAGTAAACCACCCCACCAAATTTGGTCGAAATCCAAGATATGTTTTTTTTTCGATCCACCCTAATGTAAGTATATTGTCTTGAAAATAAATATTTTTTGGTAGATAAATACCTACAAACTTGGTAAAATATTCTGAATTTACAATAAATTATGTTCAAAATTTTGGCTGTAATTCGATAAAATTTCTCAAATTCGGAAAAATTGACAAACTTGATGGTAATAGAAATTCAATTTGAGCTAAATTTTTAATTATTATACCTATTTAAAACCTGAATTGTTTTTATAAACTATGTAGATATGTACTATTTTTGATGTTTTGAGATGGGGGGGGGGGGGGCGAAACTTTTTCAAACTTTTCAGGAAAAAAGAAGGCTCGAAATTTTTTGTTCTGGAGCCTCCGATCACTCTTGTCGATTGAAAAACGTGTTGAATTTTATTTTTTGGAGGGCATATCCTTTTCTTTGCTTTCAATTGGTTTAATTCCAGAGTTGAATTTAACTAGAGAGACAAACTTGCTAGAAATTCATAAATTCCTACTCAATTTTTCACGAAAATATATACTCATTTGGAAAAATTGACGAGAAGAAAAAATGATTTTTGCTAAATTTCAAAAATTTCATGATGAGCAGTGGGTCTTACTTGAGGAATAGTGAAAACTGCCGTTTACCTAAATTGTGTCCTCTTCATACAGGAAAATCAAAATTCGATTGGCCGAGGTGCAAAGTATCAAATCCCCCCCCCCCCCCCATTACATCAGATAAGGATTTTCAAAGCATCAAAACATGAAAATATGCCTTTTTTGGGTATTAAAAATCCAATTTTTTAAAAGCTTGCTATAAAATCTCAATTGTATAAACCATTTGAGACGACAATGCGAAAGAAGACTCCATTTTACCCCCTCCTCATAGAATCGTTAGACGTGACGTCACTATCTGCCTCCCCCCTCCCAATTCTACAAACAAGGACGATATCACAACTCGAAGTAAAATTTTGAACCCAGCGAAAAATTAATCGAAAGTACATACATCATAAAAGAACCCCATGTCCAAAGTTTCAGGTACTTAAATTCATTTCTCGAATTTTGGCGAATTTTTGAAATTTCATTACTCTCTCATTCTTGAATCAGTGAAATTTGTCAAAAATCACTGAAAATCAACCAGAATTCACAGTAATAAATCAGTGAAAAAATTTTCACTGAAACGAAGTCAGTGAAAGAAAATCACTGGAAATCAGTGAAAATTCACTAATAACTCAGTGATATTTATGAAATTTATTGCAAAATCTGTAAATTCTTTGAATAATCAGTGAAAAGTCACTTTTTTCTGTGCTGCAATTCTGACTGTTTATCAATTATTTTTCACTGATTCAGAATGAGAGAGCACTGAAAAACAGTCAGAATTGCAGCACAGTAATAAATCAGTGAAATTCACTAAAAGCAAGTCAGTGAAAAAAAATCACTGGAAATCAGTACAAATTCACTGAATACTCAGTGATATTTATGAAATTCACTGAAAAATCTATGAAATTCTTTAAATGATCAGTGCAAAATCACCAAAAATCAATGAATTTCACTGATTTTTTCTGTGCTACAATTCTTACTGTTCATCAGTGACTTTTTACTGATTCGGAATGAGAGAGTACCTCATCGCCCCGCAAAAAAATAAAAATTTGATCTAATCAACGAAAAAAACTGAAATTTGGTATACCCTATTTTCAATCTGCTAAATCGACTGAAAGCGTTTTCAAGACGCTTGCTCTCTCATTTCTGAATCAGTGAAATTTATCAAAAATCACTAAAAAACAGTCAGAATTGCAGCGCAGTAATAAATCAGTGAATATTTTTTACTAAAAGCAAGTCAGTGAAAGAAAATCACTGGAAATCAGTGAAAATTCACTGAAAACTCAGTGAAATTCTTTGTATAATCAGTGAAAACTCACTGAAAATCAGTGAATTTCACTGATTTTTCCTAGTATCTACCAACTTGCAGATTTTTACCGCGATGCGTGCGCAGTGGGCGTATTTTTAAATTTTTTCCAGAAAAATTTTCTCAAAAACGTGAATTTGAACTCGAAGTTACGAATTTTGAAAAATTGTGCTTTAATCGACCAAATAGGTCATCAATATGGGTAATTTGCGATTATAGATGCTGAAGTTCATATGAACCATTTTTATGGGATTTTTCCAGCGCTGGAAAATTACAAAATTTTCTGGTGACTTTGAAACCTCTCGAAACCGCTTCCAATCGATTCGGGAAGTCAAAAATGGGGTACATATCAATTTTCAGCTTTTTTCGTTGCTTAGATCAAATTTTAATATTTTGCAAGGTGATGAGGTTATTTTGAAATTTCAAAAATTCACCAAAATCCGAGAAATGAACTTCAGAACCTGAAATTTTGGATATGGGGTTCTTTCATTATGCATTTTCAATTTTTTTTTGTTTTAGCTCAAAATCTCACTTTGATTTGGGATACCTCCCTTGTAAATTACATCTTTTGCGAATTCTCACCGTCTTCGTTATTTCCTCACATCGCTACATCACGAATCAGCCCAGCAGCTTTTCTCAAGCTACGCATATAATACGTAACCTAACCGCAGATAATTTCCTCAGCACGTAAACGAGCCGAACTTGTAAATCTAAACCAATAATACCGAATATCTCGGCTCATCACCACTCGTAATCTTCTACCACATCATCTACGTTGCTCGATTTGCGGATGGTACTTTCGCTAATTACCATAAACCTCTCTTCGATGGTAATCACTTATACCAACCCTGTAATCTACTCGCGCCAGAATCCGTTCTCTGTAGATATATTTTTTGCTTACGACATAGTTGCAAAAACAAATTCCGCAACCAAACTCGCGATCGCGTTCGAGTCGGAATATCCCAACGATGCGATCTAATAATCGTCTAATCGTCCGCACTCCTCTGTCTCTTTGCGGCTCTACGCTTTACAAACGAATCAATTTAAATTCGTCGAAACATTAGTATGGTCGTATATAGATACCTCGTACAGTCATACCTTTACCTATGTATATAGGTACTTATAAACGATAGTACACTATAGGCAGCTATTAAAAAAAAAACATCCAAAGAAGACAATAGAAAATGTGGGTGAAGACTGGACCGCTTAGAATGTTGGGCAAAGGTGCTAGACAGAGCGTGAGAAGATGCCTTCGGCAAACGTGTGGATACCTAATACCACGCGCTCTTCGACGTCGCCCCACCTGGCCACGATTCCAGCTCTGGTATTCTCTCACTCAATACTTACTCGAGTACGAGCTGCGTGGGTCGCCGCGCCGCCACAGCTCTAAAAACAGAATTGCGACGAGGAGAGGAAAAAAAAGCGATATTACGTATAATTGGTTCACATGAAACTCGGTAATAGTTAAAAGTGATTTTCGTGCATATCATGACTGCTGTAATGTAGCTCTGGTGAAATGACCGCACACGAGGGTCGAGCAGGGGTGAAGGGTAATTCGTTCTTTCGCGGATGCAACTTTCGCAGGCATGCCACAGAGTCACCTTTTTTAGTGACTTGTCCCCTATTTTCAGGGTTGGTCACTAAAAGTCCCTTTTTTGGCCCAAAGTCACTTTTTTCATTCAAACGGCATTCCGCTCTTGCATAAAATTTAAAAAAATACTAGTTTATTTTTTAGAACTCGTAATTTTTAGATGCAGAATATTACGATTTTTTTCAGCAAAAACTTATTTTAAACGGAAGTTATATTAATTAATAATTATAAATGTATTATTATAAAAAAAGTTTATTATTTTTTTCAGTTATTTGAAGCATATTTTTAAACTCGTAGCTTCAATTAAAGATTTATTAAGTGTAAAATGCCCTAATTTCGACCACCGGCCGATTTCGGCCGCTATAGACGCAATCTACCGGGAAAAAAATTTTCAAGCTCCTTTTTCACAGATGAACAATTTGAGACCAAAATGACAACCCTACAGGGAAAATTAGGGGTGAAAATTGACGAAATAGCATAGTAGTACAGACATTTTAGCTAAAATAAGGCCCTAACCCCAAAAAAATTAGCAGAAAGGGGAACTTTCGTATATAAGCTCAGTAAGGTATGTATTTTAATATTCCCGAACTTCCCTAAAATCGGCGAATATTTTGACCCCTTTTTGGGGGGTAAATGGGTTAAAATTTCCGTTTTTCGACTATAACTTTCAAAATTACGTGTTTACAAAAAAAAAGTCGAAACAAAAATTGTAGAGCATAAAAAAACAAACAATTTTGTTATTTACAATTTTTTCCTAGGACGTCATGGGAGGGAAGTAGTGTCCTCGAAAAAAAATCAATATTAAAAATTTCCCATTACCAGAAAAAATCACAAAAAAATCGGGTTAATCGACTTTTAGGAGCGGTTCTTTTGCATAGTACATCCTATTACTATGCAGAATAAGAAAAATTTATAACCGACCCCTTATCTCAAAGTAGGGGGGTGGACCCTCCGAAGTAAAAGTCGCATTTTCCCCCAAGCGTAGCTCAGCTGCAGTGCAAAATTCAAAAAATTGGTTCAAACAAACGTTGTAGAACATTAAAAGACGAACATTTTACTTTTTTTACTTTTTTTCTACGTGGTCTTGGAGGCGAGCTATCGCAAAAAGAAAAAAAAATCGGCGTTCGAAATTTTTTCATTACCTCAATAGAGTACGAGTGTGTAAGCCTGGTAAATTTAAAATCTAGCGAACCACAATGGTCGAACAAGTGTGGTTCTGAGGCTTTCGTGGGCGCTTAACTCAATTTTTATGATAATTGGACCACTGGACCCAAATTGAGTCTCAAAAGGAAAGTTTATTGAGTTGATGAAAAATTTTCCAACGCCGCGCTGCTTTTTTTCTTTTTGCAATAGCTCGCCCCCAAGACCACGTAGAAAAAAAGTAAAAAAAGTAAAATGTTCGTCTTTTAATTCTCTACAACGTTAGTTTGAACCAATTTTTCGAATTTTGCACTGCAGCTGAGCTACGCTTGGGGGAAAATGCGACTTTTACTTCGGAGGGTCCACCCCCCTACTTTGAGATAAGGGGTCGGTTATACATTTTTCTTATTCTACATAGTAATAGGATGTACTATGCAAAAGAACCGCTCCTAAAAGTGGATTAACCCGATATTTTGTGATTTTTTCTGGTAATGGGAAATTTTTAATATTGATTTTTTTTTCGAGGACCTTAGCTTTCTCCCATGACGTCCTAGGAAAAAATTGTAAATAACAAAATTGCTCGTTTTTTTATGCTCTACAATTTTTGTTTCAACTTTTTTTCGTAAATACGTAATTTTGAAAGTTATAGTCGAAAAACGGAAATTTGAACCCCCTCACCCCTCAGGGGTCAGAATATTCACCGATTTTAGGGAAGTTCGGGAATATTAAAATACATACCTTACTGAGCTTATATACGCAAGTTCCCCTTCCTGCTAATTTTTTTTGGGTCAAAACCTAAAATGTCTGTACTATAGTCGTAGTACAGTCATTTTAGGTTTGACCCAAAAAAAATTAGCAGAAAGGGGAAGTTTCGTAGTAGGGTATGTATTTTAAGATTCCTGAACTTCCCTAAAATTGGTCCATAATTTCCCTTTTGGGGAGTAAGAGAGTTCAAATTTTGCTTTTTCGTCGATAACTTTCAAAATTAGGCACTAATGAAAAAATAGTTGAAACAAAAGTTGTAGAGCATTAAAAGCCGAACAATTTTGTCATTTGCCATTTTCCCTCAGGATGTCATGGGGAGGAGCTAGGACCTTCAGAAAAAAATCAAATTAAAAAATTGTCCATTATACCTCAAATAATTACCAATAATCGGGTTAATCGAGTTTTAGGAGCGTTTTTTTTTTTACATCCCATTACTAAGTAGAATAAGAAAAATGTACAACCGACCCCTCATCTCAATATGGGGGGGGGGGCTGGTGGTCGAAATTAGGAACCCAAAATTTCGATAATCAATTTTTGAATTCCCTCAGAAAAAAAATCACAAAAAATTATCGTATCGGCTCAGAATTTTAGGGGGTGGTGGAGGAAGGATCAATGTAGGGTAGGTGCTCCACCTATGGCCATACCCCCATCTATGGCCACTTTCACATTCAATTCTAAATATCTAAGCTCTATCATGAGTTTATGAAGTGATTTTTTTTTTAAAGTGTAGTAGTAACGCATCTACATATCATACAAATCTTTATTTATTATATACCCCAGTGATGCCTTCTTTAAAATTTCATCTGTGGAAAACCTATTGTGCTATTGTTTATTCTTAGGCAGTTGCCTAAGAAATATGGCGAATTTCAATAGAGCTGAATCAATATATTTTGAAAGTTTTTATTGTTGGGGTGTATTTTTAGTGAATCATTACACTATAAGAAACTAAAAAAATATGTAGATACCAATTTTTTTTTCGTTTTTAATTAAATTATGCCTATGGCCAGTATAGGAACACTGTAATATGCAAAATTACACATCTATGGCCACCAAGTGGCCATAGATGGAATATAGCGGTTTCCATCTTTGGCCACCGATAAAAATTATGTAAAAATGATTCATATTTCTTTGGAGATGATAAAAATTACATAAGAATGATTGGAAAATCTTTGGCCACTAATAAAAATTCTGTAAAATCTTCAGATATCTTTGGCCACTACTTATAAAAAAAAATTCCGCTACAATACTCAGAGTTGTAGGTATCATTTTTCTATAGATTTCTATTGACAAATAAATTTTTATAATTTTGGCAAATATGGTACGAAATGTGGAAAACTTTGTTACGAAAAAAATACAAGAGAACCTTTCACCAAGTTCGTTTGCGGAAATATTTTCAAATCAAATTGATCCTTCAAGTCATCAAAATTCATGTGAAGATCAAAATACGGTTGATTTCCAAAATGATGTTTTTGCTACTATACCTGAAGGCACTTATGAATTTGAATTCCCTGAATTGGATTGCTCGGAGCTCGTATATGAAGATAACGATAGTTTTGACAATGTATTGATCAGAGATCAAGAAACTTTTGCTGTTCCAAATAATATACCAGCATCTCCAAACTCTCCGCAGTCATCTATAACTCTATCTGCAACTATATACCTAATCTCGCCACCTCCCAGGGCAATGTCTAGTTCTTTGACAACTCTGTCTTCAAATAATTCTGTTCAACCAAAAATAAAATGTCTGAAAATTCAGCTCTATGTACCCAACCTCTGACAAACTTATCTGCTACTGAGATCTCATATCCGACTACTCCAGCTGTTGCTGTTCTGTTATCATTATCACCAAACATTGTTAATCAACTAGTCATGCCAAGAAATCGAGGTCTATCTGTACTATTGCCAGTTCCATCTGTCCGAAATTCTTTGAATTCGTATGCGAAATTTCCTGGTCGTCAATCTTTATTTGCACCTAGAACACGAGGTGGGCGAGTACGTATGCCTAGTGTTATATCCCATCAGGAATGGAGACAGAAAAAAATTCAATTGGAGGAGAAGAAAGCTAACGAGGAACTGGAAAAACAGAAAATTAGAGATGAAAAGCAGCATTTACGAGAAGAAAAGCTTCGATTGAATAAAGAAAAACAGCAAGAGAAAGAAGAAAAACGAAGAATTAAAAAAGAAAAGCTGGTTGATAAAGAGAACAAAAAGGGTAGAAAACTAAAAAACCCAGTACCCAGTAAGTCCAAATGAAGCATTGACTTGAGTATCTACTTACATAAAATATTAATTTATCTAAGCAGGTACCTGTATTCACTAAATATAATTTTCAATAAAATTTTTCGAGTACCTATAATTTGTAAAAAAAATCATGTGGCCAAAGATAGAAACCTTTTGTGGCCATAGATGGAAAAAGTGGCCAAAGATGGGGGTTTTCGAAATTTTTTTTAAAAACCAATTTTTAAATTACTTTTTGGTTATTTAGGACTACGAATGAACAATATTTCGAATCTAGACACTCCAATTTGTCAAATAAAATTGAGTACACACTGAATGATTCATTCAGTTTATCGTAAACGTCTCTCAAAGTTGAAAAACTCTTAAAGTGGCCATAGGTGGCGCGGCTACCCTATTTTTTAAGCCATTTCTGACGTTTTTACCTCCATAAGTCTTTGATTGGTGGAAGTTTGAAAAAAATTGGTCGAAATATGGCACCCTTACCCTTGATGAAAAAATTTTTCAGAAAAAAAGTATTTTCAGCACTATTGCAGAAAGAAATACAGTTTGAGTTATGATTTTTTTTTTTTGGGGGGGGGGTGTATTTATTTATGAAAAAAAATGAAAAATTGGTCACTTTTTTCGAAAAATAGGTCATTTTTTGTCTCATAAAAAGTCACTAAAGTCACTATTTTCCCTCAAAATCTGTGTGGCATGCCTGCTTTCGCGATCAGCTTCGCCAAAAGAGTTATCTTTTGTAATCGAATTCTGTAAAGTAATTTATTGCCAACTGCTGAAAAGTCGACTTGAAAAGTAACTTAATATCGTTATCGAATCTATACGATGAGCCTCTTCTTTTTCCTGGTACGATATCGAAGACCAACGCGTACTAAAGATAGAACAAGGTGAAAAAAAAACTAGAAAATAATTCACCTCGAGTGGATTATAGGTAGATACAGATACGTTTACGTATACACGGAATTTCAAGTTGAAAAAAAACCACAGAAAAAATATCGGCAGGTATGTTCACAAAAGAAATAAATTTCCCGATAGAACTCCGGTGGGCAGACAGTTTAACGATTTCATCCTGCGGATGCTTCAGTTTTTAAATTTTTATTACTTTTAAAATATCCGAAAAAAACCAGCCATCGCCTGCGCGTCGCTGTATCGATATTACGATGTTTTTTCATCATCGTCGTCGTCTCTGGTACAGCTTCTTTTGAATATTATATTATAAGCGTTCATCTTCCGTACAGATACAGATATTCGTTTGGAGTACAACGTGATAGCGTAGTTCTCGTGTGCTCTTTCTCGCTCTTATAATTCTGGAAGTTGTCTAGTTGGTCAATTAGTTCATTTCAAACAGCCATAAATACTATGCTAATCAGTGGTTCGAAATGTACACCTTTTTTCATATAAGGAGATGTAAGGGTAAAGTTACAATGTATCGTGAATGAGATTAATTTTTAGGTACTCGATGAAGGAGATACCTAATGAAATTTTTTGTAAATTTTTGCTTTGAAGTTTTCTGCAGATCTTATAGCTCGATTTTTTTTTTGCGAAAGTGACAAATTGCAATTGCATTGAGAGCTGCAAAGGTTAATTTATCGCGTAATTAGTATTCAGTCGTCGTATGCTCGTATAAAAAACACCCTACGTAATGTCAAACAACTCGGAGCACATTTACGATCGACCATTAAGATTTTATTTATTTAAAACGATCTAATTTGAATTTCGTAATATTTTCCAGCGTTAGAGGTGTACCGTGGCTACGAAGTTTAGTAATTTGTTGTTTCTCGTCCCTTCTGGCCTTCGTTTTATGATGGAGGATTCATTTTTCTGATTTTTGAAATGATTTTTTTGATATTTTGGATGTTTTATCGTGTTTTTTTTCTGAATACCTAATTCTAATGAAATTTTACGTGCTTTTATTTTTGTAGGAGGGTTCCATACTAAAACAGACCAAAAATGAAGTCGGGTCTTCCGATTTCGCTAAATTTTTTTTTACGAGTTCCTCTTGGTGGTCTATTCACTAAACCACGATCATTTCTTTTCGAACCCTCAAGGGGATGGAGAGGCGGGACTCGAAATTTTTAGGAAATTGCGATTTTTAGCCAAATTACCCAAATTTGAGGCTCATATCTCGAGATAGGTTGTACTTAAGGAAAAACTGTTTGCGGGGTCTGAAAGATAATTGATAAGAGATTCAAAAACGGTGATCACATTTTGAAGAGCTCAAAGTTGAACTTTGGTGGTTAAAGCTCAACTTTCATGATAAGAACGAAAGATGAAAGCCACCATTTAAAAATATGAAAAATTACAGTGAGTAGACCTTTTTACCATTTTTTAAACCAACAAATTTTCAAGATGGGATCTCTAGATCCCTGGGGGGTGGAGGGGTCCACAATTTTGACCAAAATTCAAAAAAATCGAAAAAGTAAAGTAACACATCGATTACTACTAATTCGAAGGCGCTGATTTCGAATATATACTCAGTTTTTTCATTTGACTCCTCTGAACCCCTCTATTAGCCTCCTTAATAGAGTCAAAATTAAAAAAAATTAAAAATAATGTTTGACCTGTCGTTTGTTAGGTTTTTGAGGGCGCTGAGTTCGAAAATTCGCTTATTTTTTGGTTTTGACCCTTTAGTGTCCCTCCAGCCTCCCAATTTTGGGAAAAACTATGTTGAGAAACGAAAATATTGTGTGGCATATCGATTCTAACTAATTCGAGGGCATAAAATTAAAATATCGACTTACTTTTCGATCCGACCCTCTCCCCGTAATTTTTTGAAATATTTAATTCCATATTGATCACCGAAGACTGGTGAAAGGGGTCAGTTGGAGCACGGGGAGGGGATCGAATCAAAAAGTGTATGAAAATTTGATCCAATCAACGAAAAGAGCTGAAATTTGGTGTATACCCAATTTTCGACCTTCCGAATCGATTGGAGGCAGTTTTGAGGAGTTTCTAAGTCTCCAGAAAATTTTAGAATTTTCCAGCACTGGAGAAAATCCCATAAAAATGATCCAGTTTAATACCTGTAATCGCGGATTACCTAAATTAGACTTTCAATTTTTATCCTTGCTGTGTACGCTGTGAACGTATTTTTAAATTTTTTCCAGGAAAATTTTCTGCCAAAAAATATTGATTTTAACTCAAAAAAAAAGAAACCTAAATTTACGAATCTTTGAAAAATTGTGCATCAATCGATCAAATAGATCGCGAATATGAATTATCTGGGACCATTTTTATGGGATTTTCTCCTGTGCTGGAGAATTCCAAAATTTTCTGGAGTCGCCGAAACGTCTCGAAACTGCTTCCAATCGATTCGGGAGATTTATAATAGGGTATATACCAAATTTTGGATCTTTTCGTTGATTAGATAAAATTTTTATATTTTGCTGGGCGATGAGGTAATTTTGAAATTTCAAAGATTCGCCAAAATTTGTGAAATGAGCTTGAGCATCTGAAATTTTGGATATGGATATGGGGTTCTTTTATGATGAATTGTCAATTTATTTTTGTTTTGGTTCAAAATTTTACTTCGCGCTAGGATACTTGTCTCGTGAGAAAATCGGAAAATTAAGAATTTTCATTCCACTCACGAATTTTTTTATAGATACGAAATTCCAACTGAAAATCAGAATAACTTTTGAAAATAATCGCAATATTTGAGAAAAAGTATTTTTTATTTTTTTAAAATTCATTTTCTCAAATTTTTGTCTTTGTTTTGCGTAGGCCTATTCTAGTGTTTTAATCTTCGTTATGATGTTGAGGTAGTGGTTCATTATAGTTTTTGAACATGAAATTTTTAATGTAATGAACTAATAATAATAATTATGAACCTATTTTTCAAAATGTACGCATATGTATGAGATGAGGAATTTTTAACTTATCTTCGAGATTCGTATAATTTATAGTAGAATGGACCCAATTTCTAAGAGCATGATATGAAAGCATATTTTATAGGCATTAAAAAAATGTTTCTTGTTGAAATGTTTCACGATTTTAAGAATGTTCTCAAAATTTTTCAACTTCTTGTAGCATAGAAATTTGTATAATTTTTCAATTTTTCGTACGAAATTTGCAAAGCTGGTGCAATTTGTATTTTCATTGCAAAATATTCAACCCTGATAGTACTTTTTTCGTATCATTTTTTTTTTAATTATTAAAGAAATTTTTGTGTTTTTTTTTCAATTTTCCAAGACACCTTCCATTTTTTTCGAACGATTTTATGAAATAAAAGTTCAATAAGCCCATTTTTCACGTTTTTTGGAGGATGCATTCCCAAGCCTTGGTTATTTTCTTTGTGGAAAACCTCCTTGGCCTCCCTGACTACCTGTATTGAAAATACCTTCATCGAATTATGACACAGTTTCAATTAAATTTAATTTTTTTAAATCTATTTTCTTGTCCTCCCCTCTCAGTGTAATGTTCAAAAATTTGAAAAAAGACCTGTAAAATTTGAGTAAAAGTCCTACTTTTTGATTTTGAAATTTTTTAAACATTTTGGTAAAGTCTGGAAAACTTGAAAGAACTGTTTTCGGAAAACTTAAAAAATAATCCTGGGAAAGTCTTCGAAGGCTTCTTTGAAAAATTTAATGACAAAAATTAATAAATGAATTTCAGTCATGATGAATTATGGTCAGTGATTTTCATTTTGGAATTTCTGAACCCTGAAAGGGGGGGGGGTACAGTGTTTTCTTATCTTGGTCAAAATTTCAAAAATCTGAAAATTTTATGTGGCATGTCTTTTGTTGAGTTTTTGAAGTAGCTAAGTTTGAATATTATAACTTATTTTTCGGATCTGATCTTCTTGATCTTCTCCACAAGCTCCCAATTTAATTATTAAAACAAAAAATCGAAATATTTGAGTGGTAACTATGTTGTTCAATATGTTTTTAATGGTGTTGAGTCCAAAAATCGGATCATTTTCCGGCTACCATTGCTTACTCCCTTCCTTATCACCCTATTTGCCACAAATTTTGTCTATGAAAATTGAAAATATCATGAGGCATATCAATTGTGGTGTTTTTCGTCAAAATAATTTTGTAGTATAATTTTATGATACAATTTCTAAATGAAACTTTTGTTTTGTAGCATTGTCAGGGTGTCTACCGGTCGCGAAAGTCGCGAAAGTTGCGAAAAAGTCGCGAATTTAGATTTAGGTCGCTGAAGTCGCGAAAAAGTCGCGAAATTGACCCAAAATTCATCAAAAGTCGCGAATTTTTCCGAAATTACTTCCATTTTTTTCGCCTTTTACAAAACAGAAAAAGTAAAGAAATTTCACCTTTTTGAACATTTTTTTTTAATTTTCGCCCTTGCTTCGCTCGGGCTCATAACTTTTGAAAACCCATTCTTAAATTATATACCTATTCGTCCTCTTCCTTTCTATTTCAGACAATTGAATATTTTGAAGCGGAAAAATATGTTCTTGTGGGAGACTAAGTAGCGATCACGATTTGGAATTTCAAATGTAGTATTGTGTCCATTGTCAAGAAAATCTAAAATAATTGGAGAATTTTGGAATTTTCTAAGGGATGTTTTAAAGGAGAAAACCATTTGGAAATATGTCTTTTTTTGCTGTTTTTTAAATAAATTCTTCGAAAAAATTTCGCCCAAGCTTCGCTCGGGCCAAATCTGCTAATATTTCAGACTTTCCATGAATTTATTTCTCAATAATCATTTAACAATTTTATCCGTTCTAACATGATTTTTCTTAAAATTTTCACCCTCGCTTCGACTACTTCTCTTCTTTACCATAAAATAACTCACTTTTGGAAAATTTTTGTGAAAAATTGTATTTTTTCAAAATTAAAGACGTATTTCTTCCGCGTATATTTTTTCTATAATAAATTTGATCTCGTTGATTTTTTGGTGTTGGGGGGGGGGGGGGTGTCAAATTGAGAGGTAGATACTAGATACCTTAAAAAAGGTCGCAAAAAAGTCGCGAAATTTGATTTTTTAAAATTGGTAGACACCCTGATTGTTGAATTTTAATCTAATATTTATCCATCAATTAATTAGCAATTGTTTTTTTGTCTGTTCCAGGTGAGTCCGAAATATTGAATTTGCTGTAAAAATGAGTGAGTCATTTTCTTACCATTTATGAAAAATTTCAATTCAGTTGTCGTAAACAAGGTGTGTAACTGGTCATTAAAAACTGACGTGAAAAAGTCGCAACTTCGGGAGTAGGTGCTCAAAAAAGTAATAAAATTCTACGAATAAGATCCTGAAATCAGCTCAGAATTGAGTTCCAACAATTAAAATACTTACATCCATAAATCTATAAAATTGAAAAATTATTTTGAAAATGAATAATTTTTTTTTTGAAAAGTAAAGTTTATTTCAATTTATTAATCGAAAAAAATTGATTTTGTTCGGGGAAGAGGAGTTGATTCGTATGCCAAAGAAGTAGTAAACTTTTAAGAAAGGAAGGCCATGAGAAATTCACGAATTGATTTGAGAAAAATAACCTCTTCAACAATTTCTCTGGAAATTTTCAACCAAATTCCGGATCTCTCGTCGAAATCAGTGAAAAAAATCTGCAAATCTTCAAAATCCTTTTCGAAGCCGAAATATCGCTGAAAATTGCAATATCGATCGATTACATCTTTCTTACACTCGAATAGCTCTCGACGTAGGTACATAGCAATATTTAACGTATTCAAATTAGCGATATCAATCTTCCAAAGAAGTATGTACGATTCACCCGAATGGAGGAGGCGAGCAGGGGGCAAGATCGTAATTCAAAATCATCGTCGTACAGAAAAACTGCATCTTGGCGAGTTGAAGAATTCGCGCAAAAAATAAAGACATCGACATGAACGAATAAATCGCCGTTGATTTAGCGAGCAGGGAGGCTCGCAGGGTATGAAAAAAGAGATGAATATACGCGAGGACGAGGTCTGTGGCGATGAAAAGGCGCGATAATAAATCGCATTAATGACGACCAGTTTATAACGCTGTGGTACTGTTTGATGATGGAACTGTTTTTATGCGCTTATAGATTACGACGATGACGACTACGACGACGACTCCATTAATAGAGTTGGAAAAGTATGTACTCGGACTCGCGCCCGTACTTTGCCTATGTGTACTTAAATAAATTGAACGATGATGGACGAGAGCATTATCCCATCGCAGCTACATCTTGTAAGAAGAAAAAAGAAAACGGAACCTAAAGCGCTGCGTTTAGTGTTGTAAATAATAAATAAGGGGTTGGAAATTCTTCGGCATTCCTACAGATGGCGACTTGTGCGGCAAATGAGCTATGGGTCGATTTGTCATCGAGTTAACGAGGATAAGGCGAAGAAGCGAAGAGTCTGCGTGGTAAATGTGAATCTTGCCGAAATACACCGTGCGAGATGGACCATGAGGACAGAAGTCCGCAGGAGGAAGATTCATCGTGGTTAAATTGAAATTAAAATTCGTGGTCCGGTATAGTACCCGGACTCGTATCATTAGTTTATGCCTTTTAGGAAACTGGCCAGTAGACTTTATAGGTCTGTGTTTTATGGATGATAATTGCAGCAGCGATAAGTAATCGGCGTTTATGAAATATTGAGCAGCCGTTTCACAGAAATTCGATGGGAAAATATTTCAGAAGAGGAGGAAAAAAAAATACCAGCCGAGATACCTACATTAAGATCATTAAGACGGCCTCGCGAAGAGGGAAGCCGGACGCGGGTCCTTCTTCAGAGGAAAACATACCATTAAGAAGGCGGAAAACGAATATGAAAATTGCTCGCAGGCGAATCGTGGTCGGTTGTGTGTGAGAATTTGTGGGTAGCGCGAAACAAACAGGGCTTTATGGTCGACCAGGATTCGGTAGAGAATTACGAATGGAATGGACGAATCGAAGATGTGGACTGGAGCGCGCGCCGGCGCGATGATTTACGTACTCAGGGGGTTCTAAAAATGTGATGGATTGGTGGATTTTGTACCACAGTGGTGGGATTTTCGGGGTTTAGGAGGAAAGAGCTTTTAGAAAGGGGGTTTGTTCTATGGTTACAAGTGTGATTTGAATTGAAAAGCGAATTTTCGAGGGTAGAAATTGGTTTTGCTGTTCTAGGCAAAGTTTTGTTAGCGATTTTCAAGAAAACTGGCAAAAAATAGAATTGTAAATTTATCTTCAATTTTTTTTTTTTGAAAATGGTGAAATTTTCCTTTATTTATTATTTTCTGGCGGATAGCAGAAGAGTTTGAAATTGACTGTTGAGCTCGAAAAAAAAATGAGATTTACTGAGTCTCAATAATTATGTCTCTGTACTCTGCTTGACCGGATGTTGAAAGCAATTTTTTGATTGATTCTTTCTAAACATTAAAATAGATAAATAGAAACTTGAATTTTGCCTCAATGCCTACTTTTCTATTTTTCCTCTTTTCAAGACGTAGGTAGGTATCTTCTTCCGAAACTTGAAAACATATTTTTTTATCACCAAATTTAATAATCTTGCAAAAAAAATTTGACCAAAAGTGTTCTTCGACAGCTAAAAATTTTCGATATTTTTTAAATCCAAGTTGAAAAAATTCGTGTTCCTCGAAAATGAGAAATAGTTCTCAGAAAATATTAAAATCACTTCTCCAGTTTCAAGGGTTAGAGTACCCATCGCTCGATCAATTAGGTAGGTACGATAATGAAATTTTTTCTTTCAAAAAATTCCCCCAATTTTGCAAGAAAGTTTGAAAACACGGAGGAAATAATAATGCTTGCCTAGAAAAACAGTTTGAATAGTCAAAGTAAAATTTTTCAAAATTGTCAATTTTTTACGAGAATTTGGATGCCTTAAACCACAGGAATGATGGTTGGAGAGGAAGGAAGGAGAGGGTGGGGGTAAATTCAACTATGATATTACTTCAACCAAAAAAATGAATCCATGTTTAATTGATTTTGTGAAAAATAGTCTGTCTGTGAAATTATCCTGGTGTCTCTGGTTTTTTTCTTTTTATGTTGTCATTGGCGAAAATTCAATTCGATGTGTAAATTCGATTCCTTTACTTACTCCGAGGCTTCTTTTTTTTCTCCTCCCTTGTCTCTGGTGTATCGTTCATTTTTCCAAGTTACTTTATCGATTGATCTCTTGATTTTCTGTTTTCTTTTTTGCTTATAATTCCTTCTTTATTTCGTTTTTGTTTTTTTCTTCGCTCTGCCTTGTTACTGAACCATTTTTTAACTTTTTCAAAAATTTGAATCACCTTTTTTTTTGATTTTGAGTGTTGCCCTTGATTAAATAAAGGAAGTACTCATTCGATTGCAATTTTAAATTGAAAGAAGAGTAGAATATCATTTGAATTAATGAGAGGGAGGGGAGGGGGGGGGGGTAAATATTATCAAACGCCAACTATCATTTGTATAATGTGTTATGTAAGTACTTCAATAAATGTCACATGCTGTAAAAAATCATCTGCACTTGTATTTGAAGTGAGGAGGGAAGGAGAAAATTTCAGTTGATGTTTCTGATATTCAAATTTCGTTGGAAGTTTTTCTACCGTCGAAAGTTACGTCGTTTTTAAAGAGGAGGGGGGAGGGGAGATTCGATGAAAAACATTGTAAACCTCAAGTTCTTACTTTTTGTAATTTTTTTTACCATCAATTTTTTTAAACAAAATTCATCAATTTTGAAATTGGGACATTTTTGAGATAATTTTGGGTCCATTTTAAATTTTATGCATAATTTATTTCTTCACTCTTCTCCTTTTCTCTCTTCGCTGGTAACAAAATACTTAGGTTGCAGTTGAAACACTTTCAAAAATTATTAAATTGAAAAATTGCTCGTGAGTTATGGAAACTTGTAGAAATTCATGCCAGTTTTTTTTTTATTTTCAGTCACCTTGATCTGTTTTTATGGTGGCCATTTTCTGAAAAATTTGTAGAAATTTTAAGAATTTCGTAAATATGGAAAATTCGAAGAATTTTTGAATTTTCACGTCAAATTATTGAACCTTTCAAAAAAAATAGGTACCTACAATACAATTAAAAAATCGATTATTTTGTTTCTGAAAATCACAAATTTTTAAAATCTTGGCTGTCGTGAAGTCTAAAACATATGGTCGAGGTGAGGGTTGAAGATCTCATCTTCGTTTTGGCACTGAAATGTTGAAAAGAAAGATTTTGAAGGTGTTTTTTAGCATACATTTTCATCAAATGTGAAACAGAACATTTGCAATGTAGTTGCCTAGGGAAAGAGGGAGGATAAACTGTATGAAATCATTTTCGTTTTTTTTTTTTTAAATATCTATGGAAGCTCACTTATAAAAAGTTTTCAACTAGGCAATATTGTAAAGGAGACAATTTTCCATCAGAATCAGTAAACACTTTTGTTCATCTTAAGTTCGAGAGAAAAAATTCCTGGAATTGAAAACTGCAAATTTTCTGGGAAATGAACTGAAAAAATTTGAAATATCTCGTTTGAAAACCGAATTTTGTCTAAAGTGATCTTTAAAAGTGCCCTAGCCCTCAAAAATTCATGTTGTCTGCTGGCAAAAAAAAAAAACAGAAAACAGCAATAATTTTAATTATTTTGCTGTAAAAATAAGAAAATTTCAACATTGTCTCTTCCCTTGAATTTTTTTTACCAAAGGATAAAAATAAGTTATTTTTTGGGAAAATTTAAAACAAGGAAATTACATGAAAATGGCAAGAATTTTAATTTTTCAGATCCAATAAACACCATGAAATTGAAAATTTCGAAAATACATTTTCAGGAGTTTAGGCTCTCTTAGGGATACCTGGGGACATACTACGACTTTCAACTAAGTTTTTTTGAATTTCTGGTAAAATTTCCCATCAGACCACAATCAGTACCATTTCTCTCACAGGGTGTCCAACAGTCAAGCAAAGTCAAGCTAGTCATGCAAATTCAAGCTTTTTGACTCAAAAGTCGAGCTTTTTTCAAATATTTTGATGTTCAAAAGTACAAAAAGTCATTTTTGCTTTTCTAACATGATTTTTCAAAAAAAAATTTGCTCTTGTTTCGCTCAGGCAGTGTTTTACCAGTTACGTTTATAAAATATCTCTGTGTTTTGAAAAATTCCATCAAAAGTCGTAGGTATCGTGTTTTTTTTGGTTAAATTTTAAATTTTTGGTATTTCTTAATCGATTTACTGTGAAGTATTGTTGAAAACACTTCAAGGTTAAATTCACAGTTCAAGTTCGTAAAACATTAAATTTAGGAGTTCATTGTGATTTTTTAAAAATTAGATTTGATTGAAGTTGTTTGTTAAAATTTTTATTTAGGAGCCCATTGTGTTTTTTTAAAATTATATTTGTTTGAGATTGTTCGTAAAAATATATATTTTTTTTTGGGGGGGGGTGGCTCATAAAAAAGTCTAAAACAGTCATGCAAAATAGTCGAACTAAATCAATCTTTTTGCTCAACAAATTATGTTAGACACCCTGTCTCAAGACTCAAGATATACTCCAAAAGAGCAAGCAGTTTTTTCAAACTCATTTTTCTCAAAAAATTGATTTTGTGGTTTACTTTCCTTTCTTGAAACTTGGTCATGTTTGATTTTCAAACAATTTGATGAACCTTTTCCTCCACTTTCCTTCTCTTTCTTCCCCCCCCCCCTGAACATTTTGAATATTTTGAAACTGAAAAATTCTTTTTGTCAGGGGCAAGAGTTTAATGTCTGTCAGTGAGGTGTCCAGGGAGTCTCACCCCCCCCCCCCGAGGTCAATAATTTATGTGAAAAAATGCCTTCTGGGAGCATTAAAAATCAAATTTTCTCAAAGCTTCGGAAATCATAACTATACAAACTATTTGAGATGACTACATGAAAAAAGGCTTTCTTCTCGTATTCCAAGTCTTTAAAACATGATTCAAATTTTGAATACAGTGTTATTATAGTAAAAGGAAATTTAGTGGGGAGGAGGAGGAGGAGGGGTGAACTCAAAATTTCTTGAAAGATTTTGAAAGTTTGGACTTTCCTATGAGAAGTTCCTGGCTACGCCACTGATCCCTGTTGAGTTTTAGTACGGTCATTTTAGGTTTTAACCCAAAAAAAAATCCCGGAAACGGGAAAGTTCGTATATAAGCTTTGTAGAGGGTGTATTTCAACATACCCGACTTTCCCTAAAATCGGTGAATATTTTGACCCCCTTTTGGAGGGTGAGGGGGTTCAAATTTTCGTTTTTCGGCTATAACTTTCAAAATTACGTATTTACGAAAAAATAGTTGGAACAAAAATTGTAGAGAATAAAAAAACAAACAATTTTGTTATTTACAATTTTTTCTTAGGACGTCATGGGAGGGAGCTAGGGGCTACAGAAAAAAATGAATTTTGAAAATTTTCCATTATTAGAAAAAATCACCAAAAATCGGGTTAATCGACTTTTAGGGGCGGCTCTTTTGCATAGTACATCCTATTACTATGTAGAATAAGAAAAATGAACAACCGACCCCTCATCTCTAAGTGGGGGGGTGGACCCCTGTAGAAAAAGTTGGATTTTCTCCCTGAAATATCTCAGCTACAGTGAAAAATTCGAAAAGTTGGTTCAAACAAACGTTGTAGAGCGCTGAAAGACGGACATTTTCCTTTTTTTACATTTTTTCTACGTGGTCTTGGGGTCGAGCTAGTGCAAAATGAAAAAAGATCGACGCGAGGTTCGAAAATTTTTCATTAACTCAATAAATTACACGTGTGTAGGCCTGGTATAAAATCTAGCGAACCAATAGCCCAACAAAGTGGGTTTCTGGGGGTTTCGTGGTCACTAAAGTCAATTTTCATAATCATCTAACCACTGGACCCAAACTGAACCCCAAAAGAGGGGGTTTAAAATTTTGCGAGAAATTTTCGAACGATCTTTTTTCTTTTTGCATTAGCTCAGCCCCAAGACCACGTAGAAAAAATATAAAAAAAGGAAAATGTTCGTCTTTTAATGCTCTACAACGTTTGTGAGAACCAAATTTTCGAATTTTTCACTGTAGCTGAGATATTCTAGGGAGAAAATCCAACTTTTTCTACAGGGGGTCCACCCCCTACTTAGAGATGAGGGGTCGGCTGTTCATTTTTCTTATTCTACGTAGCAATAGGAAGTAGTATGCAAAACAGCCGCCCCTAAAAGTCAATTAACCCAATTTTTGGTGATTTTTTCTGATAATGGAAAATTTTTAAAATTCATTTTTTTCTGTAGCCCCTAGCTCCCTCCCATGACGTCCTAAGAAAAAATTGTAAATTACAAAATTGTTTGTTTTTTTATTCTCTATAATTTTTGTTCCAACTATTTTTTCGTAAATACGTAATTTTGAAAGTTATGGCCGAAAAACGAAAATTTGAACCCCTCACCCTCCAAAAGGGGGTCAAAATATTCACCGATTTTAGGGAAAGTCGGGTATGTTGAAATACACCCTCTACAAAGCTTATATACGAACTTTCCCGTTTCCGGGAATTTTTTTTGGCTTTTGGCTTTTTTTAAGCTAAATCGTCCGTACTATTTGAAAAGGTTTAGAATAGGTACTTGAATAAAATGCTGGAAAAAATCGAAGAAAATAATTTTTGAAAAAGATTGACAACCGTGTTTTTTCTCTGCCCAACCTCGATTACGAAATGTGACGGGGAAACGAAGGAAAAGAAAGCTGTGCTGGACCACGAGGTCGTCTTGGAACATCCCTGTTGGCTCATTGTACCAGAATGTGCCCCGGGTGAAGTATAGCACCATCTCGAGCGGATGTGAATACAGCACGCGGTAAAGACGAGTAGCCCAGATGCGTTGGCGCTCACGTATACTCCGAGCAAAATGGAAATTTTATTCATTAATTCAAAATAAAGGTACTGCACGCACGTTTACATAATGGTAATAACAGAGCATAGTACCTGGTCTGGTACTCGTGTGATGATGATTATGGTGGTGATGATGATGATATAGTGTAGCAGTTGTGACCATACGACATCGACGACGACGACAACGGCGACGAAGCCTGAAAAAGAAAAAAATCTAAACGGAACACACACGTAACACGTACACTCTCTCATCGCATATAATGGCGTATAATTCAAAGGCGGCACTATGTATATGAACTTGACGTGAAAGTCAACCCTTTTATTAGATTATTGTTGTTGAAAACAATCGAGTCATCATGGTCGTGTATATGGATATGAGACATGAGACACGAGACGAAAGTATACCCACATGGACTAATATGGTACGGTTTAATAACAGCTCGACAAAGCTGGGCTCAGGAAGAAAATCTATTGCCGAAATTTTGCCCCCACTGCACGGACCATCCACCTCATTTAGATATTTCGCTGGCTCACAGATTTTTGAGGTCGTGCCGGATCAATTGAAAAACAGGAAAGAAAAAATCATCTTCGGTGGCTATGGCGTGGCAGGGAGCACAGAGAGGAAAAAGTACCGCGCGAACTGATGGATAGTCATCAGCAGCCTTGCTGTATACGGTACGGTACCGTATCGAACGTACGCGCCGAGGATCAGTCGTTTAAATCATGGGAGATACCCGAGGCACTTGCTAACGATTGGCTCAACCCACCTTTCTCGTGTTTACTCGCGTTTGTGTGAACTTTTTTTTTCTATATCTTTCCTTATTCTTCTTGTACAGTGCCAGCGCTTCGAGACGTATGCATATAGGTAACATATTTTATGGAACGTGCTGCCCGACTTGGTGAACGTATGGCATCGCATAAATCTTTGATATGAGCACCCTTCTTCGTGCTACGTTGGTCGTCCTTCGTGTAGAATGCCTTTGGCGCAGTATTAAAGTCGGAGTGTCCCTTTTTTGGTCTTGGTGGGTTCAGGTTCGCTAGTGGAAAATCGGTGGGAAAAATCACTGAAAAATCAAAGGAGGGCACGGAAAAACTTGATGAAATTACTAGAACATGCTGAAAAATCAGTGAAAAGGGTAAGTATAGCCGGATAAGGGGTGATTTTGGCTCCAGCCCCGATTTTTGATCTAATGCTTCCAGATTGTGTACCTTGATGAAAAAAAATTCTGGAAAAAATTTTGGCCCCCCAACCCCCTCCCTTTCGAAGCCCATGGCCGTTTTATTGTGCCATTTTCAAGAATTTTTAATTTCAACGGAAGTGAAGGAAATTTTCTGTTCTTTGGCACAAAGTTACATCTCGTAAAGGTTTATTCAAGATAATTTTTTCATCAATTTTGGTGCACTCCTTCATGAGGTTTTGGCCATTTGAAATTTTCAACTGTAAAAAAGACGTTAAAAGCTAAGTTCGACTAATTTTTGAAAATATTCTAAAAATGTGTTTTTTGGCGTCAATTCACGTCATGTATTCAGTTTTGGCGATTGAGGTGGCGCAAGGCCCGAAAATTGGGAAACCCCGTAAAAAATGTTGTTATTTTGGGAGATTTTTTCAAATTTTGAGCATTCAATACAGAAAGAAATGATCAAATGGAAAAACCAATCCCGTATTCGTGTTCAGCAGGTCAAAATACCCCGATAAACACCCTTTTCGCGATCATTTTACTTTAAATCTCGAAATTTAATTTTATTGTCATGAAAAATCAATGAAAAAAGTGAATTTCGACATTTAAAGTAAAATGATCGCGAAAAGGATGTTATCGGGGTATTTTGACCTGCTTAACACGAATCCGACGTTAGTTTCTTCATTTGACCATTTCTTTCGGTATAAAATGCTCAAGATTTGAAAAATCAGCCAAAATAACATTTCTGTGAGGGTCTTTGTAATTTTTGGTCTTTCTTCCAATGAAATGGCCAAAATCTTTTCTACAAAATGTAACATTGTGCCAAAGAACAGATTATTTCCTTCACTTCCGTTGAAATTAAAAATTCTTGAAAATGGCACAATAAAACGGCCATGGGCTTCGAAAGGGAGGGGGTTGGGGGCCAACATTTTTTCCAGAATTTTTTTTCATCAAGGTACACAATCTGGGAGCATTAGATCAAAAATCGGGGCTGGGGCCAAAACCACCCCTTATCCGGCTATACCCTTTATTAAAAATCAGTTATCCAATTTTTTTTATTTTTTTCTCCATCTGATTTTGACTGTTTATTATTTATCAGTGATTTTTCACTGATTCAATATGAAAAAGTATTTACCTACTCATTGTAAAAATTGATGAAAATCGTGAGAGAATTTATTAGATGAATATTTCAATAATCAGCGTGCTCTCTCTTTCGAAAAAAAAACAACAAAATAAATTTTTACAGCAACATCGGAACATCGGTGAAAATTGACTGAAAATTCATTATTCAGGGTGTCCATTCTCTGGAAAACCGAGAAAAGTCAGGGGTGAGGGATAAAATGTGAGGAAATTTTTTGAATTTTCAACCCGGAAAAATCCGAATTTTCATTCGCCTAATGTGGTAGACACCCTGACATAATTTGTTTCATTTTTCAAAATTTAATTTTGCGTTAGGATTTTTAGTTTTTCCTTTTTATTTTTTCTGTAGGTTATAAATTCAAATTTTCAAATTTTTGTGGTGAGGAGGACGTTAAATGGGCTCAAAAATTTTCAGAATTTAATTTGAATTTTTTTTTGGCCCAAAGAAGTGCATCTAAAGATCTCGTAATAAGTATCTATAGTGATTTTGAAAGGAAAAATCGTTACACCTACGCTCACGTTTTAATGATCATCTCTCCTACTCTAGTCGGTGACAAATTACAATTTTTTGAAACAAATTCACAATGGTCTTTTACAAGATCTTTTTTAATGAATTTTTTCCGTTTTGGTTCTACAATAATCTACCCCCTCCCTCCCTCCCTCCCTCCCACCCCCAAAAAACATCAATAATCCAATATCCAAATATTAACTAAAATATGTACCGATTTGGAAAACCTTATCTAATATCAGATCGGATGAAAATTACTCAGAAGTGAGTTCGTGAGTGCTTATTCCACGTCAAATCGCCCAGGTTTGACTTTGGGTGTTTTGATTTTGTACCCTGTAATAATTTTTAATACTGAGTATTGATAGTGATTATTATTTTTACTGTAATGTCTATTCAGTTAGATTTACAATCAACGTTTGATCTATATTGAATCTACTTTTTGTGGTTTTGAGCTGCATCCCTATTTTTTTTTAGAAAACTTCAATTTTCGGTAATTTGAAGGGCAAGGAGACGTGAAAGTTGAAATTGAAAGTTTAAAATTTGAGATTTGAAAGTAAAGTCGAAGTTGGAAAAATTTTCAGACCTGTAAAGTATAATTTTTTTGCTTAAAAGTTGAGTTTTTTTTTGGGGGGGGGGGAGGTAATCTGTCCTTGAAAAAATGTGTTTTTTTCATATATCGGTTGATGATTTTGCTAAAATGAGGAAAAAAGTTTATGGAAAAAATTGAAAAACATTATTCTTGTGAAATTTCTGATTATAAAACAAAAAAAATACTGTTGTGGAAATTTTTGATGATTGTTGTAAAAAAAAATCAAAGTAAGTAGATCGAGAAAGTAAGTTGATAATTGAGTTCAACACCCTTGAATTAGTAGGAAATGATATGTCATATGCTGTTTTAATATTATTTTTATTTTTTTTTCATTTTTGTGGTGAGTAGGGGAGCACCGGGGGGAGGGGGGTCATATACAAAAAATTGATTAATATTTGGACTCAGCGACCTTGAAAACGTAACAAACGATACGTCGTCGTACGTCATTTTCAAGTTATTGAGATTTCGGGGGGGGGGGGGGTAAAGTCAAAAAAATTAGCATACTCAGCGTCCTCAAATTAGTGAGAATTGATGTCACTTCACCTTTTCCATTTTGTTGAATTTTGACCAAAATTGAAGACAGCTGTACCCTTAGGGGTGTTGAGATCCCATCTTGAAAAATAATTAGTTGAAAAATGCATAATAGGTTCTCCTCATTGTGATTTTTTCAGATTTTTATATGGTACCTAGCTTTAGACTTTGATGCACATTTAGGGTGGATCGAAAAAAAAAACATATCTTGGATTTTGACCAAATTTGGTAGGGTGATTTACTTTGAGTGGGAAACTTCACAAAAAAATTTTGAGTCCCCGAGGGGCGAGGGGAGGGGAACAGGAGGTGCTCAAAGTGCACCTCTTTTTGAAAAAAAACGCTGTTTTTTGCGTTTTTTAGTCAATCAAAATTGTGTGAGAAGCCTTCGTGGCACTTGAAAGGTGCGATTTGAGTTTCTACATCTCCCTAAACCATCGCCATTCTTCTCCGATCAAAACTCAGACTGCTACCAGGGGTTTGAAAAGTTGCAGATTGCAATATTTCAATAATATGAAATTTTCACTAAGCTGGAATGATTTTTTTTTTCATCAATTAAGTGAACAAAAAAATTTTCAATCACTGAAAGTGAATTTTGAAAAAAAAATCGAAAATTTTAGGTCTATGAAAATTTTATACACCAGTGCAGCCAACAGCAAATCATAAAATTCCAAAATACGGAATTTATATCGACTTAAAATTATTGATTATTTTTTCACCTGAAAATATATGAATTTTTTTTCAATCACTGAAAGTATATTTCGCAAATTTTTTTCGAAAATTTTGTCTATGAAAATTTTGTATTTCAGTGCAGCCAGTTACAAATCGTCAATCTGCAACTTTTCAACTCCCTGGTAGCAGTCTGAGTTTGATTGGAAAAGGATGACGATGATTTAGGGATATGTAGAAACTGAAATCGCATCTTTTAAGTGTTACGAAGGCTTCTCACACAATTTTGATTGGTTAAAAATGCAAAAAACAGTGTTTTTTTCAAAAGGAGGTGCACTTTGAGCACCTCCTGCTCCCCTTCCCTTGCCCCTAGGAGGCTAAATTTTTTTTAGGAAGCCTCCCACTCAAAGTAAACCACCCCACCAAATTTAGTCAAAATCCAAGATTTTTTTTGATCCACCCTAAATTGCTCATCTTTAAAAAATTGAGTTTTTTTTCTCAAAAGTTCAACTTCGAGCTCTTGAAATTTTAAATATTGGTTTTGAATCTCCTTTCAGCTATCTACAAATCCGGGACAAACAAATTCATCTTGGACTCAACTAATCTCGAGATATGAGCCTTCAAAGTTGAGCAATTTTGCAAAAAATCTCAATTGCACAAAAATTACAAAGAATCCCCCCCCCCTCCTCCATTCTTGAAGGATTAGGATAGAAATTACGGTTATTCCTTCATAATAATTTTGAACAAAACCGGAACTAAGATCAAAACCTGAACGATTTGACGTGAAATGAGCCTGAGGTTTCCTAACTGTCTTTACTGTCCTTGCATTCAATTTCACCCAAATAAATTTCATCTCATTTCAATTTTTGGATAATTTTTCAGTTTTATTGATTTTTTTGCCAAATTTTGATTTTTTTAAGCCAATCTCGAACTGATATCATGAATTTTCTATTAATTATAAGACACCCGGCCATTCTAGGTGATCCGCCCTTGTATTCAACTTCACCCAAATAAATTTCATTTTCAATTTTTTGAATAATTTTTCAGTTTTGTTGATTTTTAGTCGGATTTTGATAATCGTTGAAAATATCGCTCATAGTCATAACACATCGAAATTCGTTCAGCATATTTTTTTTAAATAGTAACAAGTTTAAAGTTTATTTGATGAAAATTCCACGAAAAATTTTCATTTCAGTTACTTATCTCAAAAATTTACTCGAAAATTTGAAAATATCACTAAATAGGTGTGGTACCTTAAAAAATTGTTAAATTTCTAGAAAATTGTAAGTTTCGAAACCAAGATTTTATGAAAACTTCTTCAACTCGCGGAAGTCTCAGTTTTTATTATCTACGGTAGTGGAATGACTTTTATGACATTTTATTTTCAATTTTCGAAATACTCGATTTCGGAATTTTCCTCCAGATTTTTCTGTCTCCAAACAATTTTTATAAATTCACCAGCGAATTTTTTTTATCTATACCTACGAATTAATCGAGTAATAAAATGGTCTCTTTCAAAAAGGATATTTTTAACCTTTCATCGTCAAAATATCAACCGAATAGAAAAAGGGGTTTCGACGTTCTCGATGGTCAATTTCGTAACTTCGTAGCTTTTCACACAGGTACACCCAGGTAGCCAACCTAAATACGTAGGTATTTTGAATAACCGCAACCAAATTAATTATCGGGTTCGTGTACCACGAGCCCGCTGCCCGCTAATAATCGACTATTACCGATGAGTTAGCCACATTAAGCATCAATCAGCAGCAGCAGGTACGAACCGAAGATCTATTCAATCTTCCGAAATGACTCCTGGTCCTACGGAGACTATATTTCGGGTCAGGGCCGCCAGAACTCCAGCAGACTTCCGAAACCCTAATCTGGAGCAATTTACTCGTCGATCGATTAATTTCACAAAATTACATTTTCTTCTCTTACCCTGTACCCTGGTTCATTAAAGGGAAGGAGGTGTAGTCGAGTCGCGACTGCACGTCTGCTTAATCACCATTCATTCGACTAATACCCCTCAACAATGGAATCACTTTAATCGAATATGTTTACAGAACTGCTCTACGTTTAGTCGTCCGGAGACCGGAGACCGTCGGCCGAGCTCGAGATAAATTAACCTAATGACTTTAACGGTTCTTACATCACGATATAATCATCTAGCTGCAACATTTGCCTTTAAAACCTATAAGTCGCTGATGCTGTAGCCGCCTATGAGCAGTTTCCGTATTTGTTTTATTCGTTATTCGCAATACAATCTGTGCCCGGTGTTTGGATTTTAAATCACGATACCTACAAAAACCTATATTCGATGATTACCAATTTACTCTGGCGCGAGTGGAATACGCGCACTATGGCAATGGCTTCGTAATATTCTCACGCTCCGGTTCGAATTCAAAGCTGTGGTAGTTGCAGTCGCGCAGAATTCGTTATATATTTTAATATCGATCATCGTATTTACACCCGAAGCGTCCTAAGCGAACTGGTATCGGGTTCGAAACGTGATTCGAGAAAAAAAACGTGAGCTTTTTTTTTCTTCAATGGGTCAACAATACGCTTCGAGCTTCTTGTATGTTCATGTAGCACTGGCAGCCGACGTAGAACGGCGGCGGCTACGCTTGTGATGTCAAATTTGATAATTTTTCTGATGGGCGATGTTCTCACGCCAGTGCTATGGCCGCGTATTGTCCGGCAAACCTCTGTATAATGACAACCAGCAATAGCTCCTAAAATATTTTGGTGTAAATGGGATTTCGACGATCTAAGTTCAAATTTCAATTTTTTTACTTTTATTTTTTTAATAGCTGTATCCAAATTTAAAAATTTTCCATCAGTAAAATTTTTTAATTTAAATCTCAAAATTGATCCAACATTGATTTTTACATCTTTTTTCGATTTCATAATTTTATTACGTTTTGAAATTTCTTCTATAATAACTTATTGAATTAAATTTTGAAAAAATGAAGTTAAAAATTTCTTCACAAATTCGAAGTTGAAATTTTAATAAATTTTCAATTGGGAAAGGAAAAATCTGATATAAGTACTTGGTTGGAACAAAAACTCTAAAATTATTCGAAACAATTTTAGATCTGGAGAAAAAATTGTTTAATATAAAGTTAAACCGGGTGTCCATTCTCTGGAAAACCGGGGAAAGTCAAAGAATTTTGGTGGTTTGGAAAAGTCAGGGAATTTTGGAATTTTCTCTGGAATTCGTCGGAAATCCAAAAAAAAAATAAATCATTTAAAAAAGTGTTTCTTTGCTTATTTTATTCTAAATTTTTCAAAAAATTTCGCCCTCATCTGATTTTTTTATTCATAATTTTTTGTTGATCATAATGTGCAATAAATTTGATATTCAAAATGCATGTCTTTGTCCATCACTCTTTCTTTCTACATATGTACAGAATTTGTTCAAAATTAAAATCTTAAGTTTTTTGGAAACTTTTTAATGAGTTGTGATGAGAAAATGTTGAACAAAAGGGAAGGGAATGGAATAGAATTCGAATTTATTGATCATGTTTTGGAAAATATGAATGAGGAAACAGTGATGATTTTTTTTCTTTTGATGATCTTTTTTTGCAAACATTTTTGCTCTCGAATTTGAGGCATGTAATTCTCCTGAGGGAGGGGGGAGGGGGGTGAAGAAATTTTTGAATTTCCAGCCCGGAAAAATCCGAGTTTTCATTCGCTTGATTTGGTAGACACCCTGGCATAATTTATTTCATTTTCAAAACTTAATTTTGCGTTGCAATACTTAGTTTTTCCTTTTTATTTGAAAATTTTCTCTGTAGGTAATGAATTCAAATTTTCAAATTTTTGTGGTGGGAGGGGGATAGTTGGATGGGTTCAAAAATTTTCAGAATTGAATTTGAATCTTTTTTTGCCCCAAAGAGGAGCATCTAAAAATTTCGTAAAAAGTTCTTAGTGATTTTGAAAAAAAAAAATCGTTAGACCCCATGTATTTTGTATCATTCTTATGAAAAATTCGGAATGTAAGTACATCACGTGAAAAATTCCCTCCCCCCTCCCCCCTCTGGTTCACGAATGTCATATTTAAAAGGTCTGGAAAATTTTGAAAAATTGGTCTGGAAAACCTGGAAAAGTCAGGGAAAATGATATCCGAGATATAGTGTACACCCTGTTAAAGAAATTGAAGTTGTTTTTTAATTTCAACATTTTTCCCCGCTGTAAAATTTTTTTAAAATAATTTTTTTAAATCGTAAAGTTAAATTTTTGTTAAACATTCAAGTCTAATTCAAATTTTTTCCAGTTATGAATTTCAAAATTCTTCCTCAATTTTTTTCAATTTTGAATTTTTTTTTAAATTTTCAACTTCATTGTTTGAAAAAAAATTAATTTAAAAAATCAACATTGAACACATTTTGAGGAAATTGAAATTTAAACGGTTGGAAAGATTTTAATGTAGGATACAATTTTGAAAAAATTAGAATGAAAATATTTTTTTTAATTTTGCGTTGAAAAAATTTGAACTTACAAGGGAGGTGCCCCAACTCAAAGTAAAATTTTGAGCCCAAACAAAAAAAAAATCGAAAGTACATCATAACAGGACCCCGTATCCGAAAGTTCAGGTGCTGAAGTTCATTTCTCGATTTTTCGCGAATTTTTGAAATTCCAAAATTACCTCGCCCTGTGAATTATGAAAATTTGATCTAATCAATGAAAAAAGCTGAAATTTGGTATATACCCTATTTTCGACCTCCCAAACCGATTGGAAGTAGTTTCGAGACGTTTCGGAGCCATCAAAAATTTTTAGAATTTTTCAGCGCTGGAGAAAAGCCCACAAAAATGGTCCATATGCACTTCAGCACCTATAACCGCGGATTATTGATATTGGTGACCTATTTGATTGATTGAAATACAATTTTCCAAAATGTGTAATTTTGAGTTCAAAATCGCATTTTTGAACAAGAAATTTTCCTGGAAAAAATTTAAAAATTCGCCTAATGCGCATACATCGAGATAAAAAGTTGAAACTTGGTAGATACCCTATTTTCGACCTCCCGAATAGAATGGAAGCGGTTTCGAGACGTTTCGTAGTCACCAGAAAATTTTGGAATTTTCCAGCGCCGGAGAAAGCCCATAAAAATAGCTGATATGCACTTCAGCACCTATAATCGCGGATTATCGATATTGGTGACCTGTTTGATCGACTTAAACACAATTTTCCAAAATTGGTAACTTTGAGTTCAAATTCGCATTTTTGGACAAGAAATTTTCTTGGAAAAATTTAAAAATTCGTCCAACTGCCCAAAAATTTGAATTTGAACTCAAAATTACGCATTTTGGAAAATTGTGTTTTAATCGATCATATAGGTCACCAATATGGATAATCCGGAATTATAGGTGCTGAAGTGCATATAGGCCATTTTTATGGGATTTTCTCCAGCGTTGGAAAATTCCAAAATTTTCTGGTGGCTCCGAAACGTCTCGAAACTATTTCCAATTGATTCGGGAGATCGAAAATGAGGTATATACCAAATTTTAGCTCTTTTCGTTGATTAGATCAAATTTTCATATTTCGCAGGGGGAGGTAATTTTGGAATTACAAAAATTCGCCAAAAATCGAGAAACGAACTTGAGCACCTGAAATTTTGGACACGGGGTCCTGTTATGATGTACTTTCGAATTTTTTTTGTTGAGGCTCAAAATTTTACTTTGAGTTAGGATACCTCCCTTGTTAGCATAAAATTTGGACTTAGATCCCTGAAATCCCATTTGTATCAAAATGATTTAGGAGCTAGTCAACCGGCAACGAAACGTAGCTCGATAAATCAGCGTACGAGTTGCTACATATTTGCTTCGAGTTACATATACGATCAAACGTCGTTCTCTTTGCGGTTGCCTTAATTTCCACGATCAAAAAGGCTCGTCTAGTTCGCCGCGACCTTTATTCTAATTCGGCTCGTACTAATTTAAAATTCTTTACGCTAGATGTGCTCTATGTGTCTCTGCGCCACAGACACTCGATTTAATTTCCTCCATAATCGTCGAAAGGCCTACGTGTTCACAAAGACAAAATATTATAAGGCATCTCATCGAACGCGTTTCGTGATAAAAACAACCCCTAATTGATTACACACACCCCCTTCGATACGCTTAATTAAACACCTAACCTGCGTAAAACATGTTTTCCTTCGGAGCTGTCGCGCTATGTCTTGTCGCCTGCGTTCGCGTCCTTTTCTCAAATGTACCAAAACAATCAACACCATAGCATTATGCCAAAATAGTGTGACCGTCGTACACGCTGAGATGGTAAATTATATACTTAGAATGGGTATTATACGGTTATGTGTGCGATACGTCGAGAGAACAAAACCCCTCTTTTTGGTGATATTTCCAAGTCGTGTGATGGTATTTTTACGGTCAATTTTCAATTTTATTTTCTCACCCTTTCAGTTTGTATACATTTTTTTGTCTTATTATTTTTTTTGTGCCTTTAATCGGCGTCACATTTCGGATATATTTTGTTGAGGATTTTTTCGGTGTAAGGGAACCTGAGGCAAGATGCGTCATCCTAAACCGAATGGTCTCCCGAATATATTCAAATTGGCTAAATCGTTTGATTTTTGCAACAAATCGAAGTTCAATTACTTTCCTTTCATTTCGCTGAAAAAATCCCTTTTTAGTGCGTACCTCAGTCCTACAGAATTTTTTGAAATTTAAAAAAAAAATTTTGCAAGATCCATAATGCCAAGGGGCATGATGCAAACTGTAAAGACATGATGAGAAATCATGCATTTTTTCGTTAAATCTACTCGAGTAAGTACATTTGAAGTGCATACTACAGATTTAAATAAAGGTGTAAGTTTTGGAAAGAAGAATTCTACAGCCTCCGTAATCAAAATTTCAACTGCCTGATTTGATTTTCCGATTTTTTTGGCAAAAAATGATCAAGTTTCCATAGAAAAAATGACTATAAAGATGATAAAATTTGCAAACATTCAATTTGCATTTTATTTCAATTTTTATGAAGTTCAATCACTTGAAATGTTTATACAAATTTTTGTACTCTTTGTACCATTTTGAAGTCTTATTTGACAATTTTAACACATTTCAAGAAATTCCAACGATTTTTACTATGATTTAGACAAATTTTGTTACATATCAAGTAATTTTCAAGATGTAAGGTTATTTCAACTATTTTTGAATCGTTATACGTAAGTTTTTCGACAATTTTTTTTTCAATTTCACGCAACTTTTAACCATAGTTTTACAACATTTTGGAAATTTTCAAATTATTTTTCAATGACTAGAGGGGGAATAGGTTCAAAAAGTTATCTTGACCCTCTCTCCCTCTTACGAGTCCATTCTACCTCACTCCTCAATCATATTGCCACTGCTAAATAAAAACAAATGGGTATGGTGTGGTGGGCACATGGGGGGGGGGTCAAGTGGGTATTAATACCAGCAAGTTACATTATTTTCATGGCCAAAACATACAGTTTAGTACGATTTTATACCTATTATCACGTTTTTAAATGATAGTATTTTTTCCATAACCCCCTTCCTTCAGGACTCTCTATCTCCTCAACTCGTCGTTGTATAAAAAAATGTTTCCCACAAAAAATGTTGGAAATTGACTGTAGAACAAGAAAGTACTGAACTATTTTTACCACAAAATCGAATCCAAAGGATAGAAGTGAAACCCCGTTTTTTAGGGGGTGGAACCCCCATAAAAAATGCTTTGCTGGCCAGAAATGTTGTTTTTTGTCCAATTTGCCTACACTATAAATTTTCCAGGATATTTTTATGCAATTTTAACGAATTCCACAATATTATTTTGAACAATTTTTTCGACAATTGAATCATTTTCCGAGCTGTTTTGAACAGTTTTTCGTTTTTAAAAAAATTGATGTTGTTTTCAGTCAATTTTAAGTAATTCGGAACATTTTCAAACAAATTTTCAAAATGTTGAAAACTATTTTCCGATCATTTTTAGCACCCTGAAATAATTTTCTTGGCATTTTAAACATTTCAAAGAAAATCAAAAAAATAAAAATATCTGTACCTTTGTCAATTTTAACGATTTTATCGAAACAATTTTCAAAATATTATTTCTGTTTGAAAACAAAAAGTGCTCTAGAAATCGAAATTAGTGTGCGTTTTCGCTGGACAGAAAAATCAGTTGGTTTATTGTAGGTATGGGTCTCGTAGTCTCAAAAAATCGCATTTTGGATTTTTGCTCTGGCACAATAGGGAGCTGAGGCCTGAAAACTCCCCTTTTTTCCCAATTTTTAAAGACCTTGGACAACAATTTTTTTCACATAAAAAATCAAACGCAATGTATTCTTGGGTTCATTCCGCGTCCAATGAGCCAAAGTTTGAGGAAAACTGTTGGCACAGTAAACTGTGGTGGAATTTCAAAGTTTTGAAAACGCGCGATTTTCTCCCCCTTTCATTAAAAAATAAGTTATGAAAAAATATCTGAAACTTGAATTGCGACTTATCAAAATGGGTTAAAATTTCACGAGGAGAACGAAATTATTGATGAAAATTAAATTTGAGTAATTTTAACTCATATTGAGCCTCAAATTGAATCAATTTTTGATTAATTTCAAAAAATTGACATGTGACTTATGAAAGTGGGGTAGAATTTTGCTAGAAATTCCAAAATACCATCCAAATTTTTTTGGGCTTATTTTGAGAATTTTAAGCATTTAGTAGATTTTTAGATTGACCTATCATGGATTGAAATTTCATAGAGAAACCAAAAATCAAAATCGAATAATTTTCTGAATGAAATTAAACCCACTTATTTTTTCAACTGATTGTAATTGATTTGAATTTCTTATTTTCCTTGTTATTAGTTTAGATTGGTCATTTTCGTAGGTCGCATGACTATTTTTTGAAATTATTCAAAAATTGACTCAATTTGAGGCTCAAAATTTTCAAAATTTGCTCAAAAAAGTTCTGGATGATATTTTTGAATTTCTGGCAAAATTCTACCCCACTGAAATAGGTCACGTGCCAATTCTTTGAAAATACTTAAAAATTGACCCTATTTGAGGGTCAAAATGGGTTGAAATTGCTCAAATTTAATTTTCATCAATAATTTCGTTCTGCTCGTGAAATTTTAACCCATTTTGATAAGTCGCAACCCAAGTTTCAGATATTTTTTCATAACTTATTTTTTAATGAAAGGGGGAGAAAATCGCGCGTTTTCAAAACTTTGAAATTCCACCACGGCCTATTGTGCCAACAGTTTTCCTCAAACTTTGGCTCATTGGACGCGGAATGAACCCACGAATACATTGCGTTTGATTTTTTTTGTCCAGGATACCGCGCATGACGCCTACAGAGGCAATATTGTGCCAAAAATGATCGAATTTGGCAAAAAATCGCACATGGGGGCCCAGCAGCCCATTGTGCTCGTGACCCAAGGGATGTGACATATATTTGGAGTTGAGGAAGTGTCTGCTACCAGAATGTGAAAAATTTTTTTTCCAAAGTCAAATTTAAAAATTGGGAAAAAAGGGGGTTTCAGGCCTCAGCTCCCTATTGTGCCAGGGCAAAAATCCAAAACGCGATTTTCTGAGACTATGGGACCCATATCTACAATAAACCAACTGATTTTTTTGTCTAGTGAAAACGCACGCTCAATGAACTCTTTGCCTCATGGACTGTAGACTATTAATTTTAGCAACCGAATTCAACAGAAAATTTCCTTCAAAAGATAAAAATATCAGGAACAATGAATCCAGCCTTTTTAACGCGTTTTTATTTTTCTGCATTTTTGTTTTAACCCCCCCCTACCATACAAAAAATCAGAAATTTTCTGTTCCATTTTGGAAGTTCAAAAAATCAGAAATTTTCTGTTTCATTTTAGAAATTTGCAAAAAATCAGAAATTTTCGACCAACATTTTTTTTATTGACTCAGAATTGAAAATCTATATGAAAAATCATCATTTTTGAAAATTTCTCGACTGAATAGGCAATTGCATCGTTATTAGAGATAATAGTCAGGTCTCAATCGTACAAAAAAAGGCTTCAGCGCGGAATTTTTGTTAAAATTGATTTTATGATTAATTCTTGTTTTGGACACTAAAACAAAGAAATTAAGCCCGTATGCCCTTTTTTCCTTCTCTCCCTTTCCCCGGGGTCCACCTCCCAACATTTCAAACGTGTGTATCGCCTTATCTACTCTCTCAATTATAAATCAGTGAAAATTACCGAAAATCACTGAGGAACAGTCAGAATTGCAGCACAGGAGAAAATCAGTGAAAATTTTTTCACTGAAGACAAATCAGTGAAAGAAAATCACTGGAAATCAGTGAAAATTCACTGAAAACTCAGTGATATTTATGAAATTTACTGAAAAATCTGTGAAATTCTTTGAATAATCAGTGAAAAATCACTGAAAATCAGTGAATTTCACTGATTTTTCCTGTGCTGCAATTCTGACTGTTTATCTGTGATTTCTCACTGATTCGAAATGAGAGAGTATGGGTTGTAATGAAAAAATTTTCAAACAAAAGTTGTTCCTCAACACCTAATGTACATTTTCATTTCTTATCAAAATCCATTTTGGAGCCACTCCTGCCCCCCTTTGAAAATAAAACAGTTTTCATACAACTTCAAAATCACGTTTTCTTCATTTTAAAGGAAAATTTTCGGAGATAGACAAACTTTGTAACCATAAAAAGTATTCAGAATTGAATTTCCTTTCCAATGAGCTTTATCGCGACCATTTTCGTCAACTTTTTTCGACAGGGTGGATTCTCCCCCTCCCTCTTATCTCAAATGTTGGACCCACGAAAAAGAATTGAACGATTTTTGTTTTTCGTTATTTGAAGCATAATTTTATTTATTGCCGGAATTCATTTTGGAGCAAATTTTGTTTGTGGGTCCAAATTTTGTGAAAACGAGGAGGGGGAGAGGTCCACTCGGTCGGGAAAAGTTAATGAAAATGGTCGCGATAGAGCTCATTGGAAAGGAAATTCAATTCTGAATACTTTTTGTGATTACAAATTTTGTCGTATCTCTGAAACGTTTCGTTAAAAATAAGGAAAACGTGATTTTAAAATTATCTCAAAAACATGTTTTGTTTCTAAATTTGGGGGGCAGGAATTGCCCCAAAATGGATTTTGATGAGAAATGAAAATGTACATTAGGTGCCGAGGAACAACTTTTGCTCGAAAATTATTGTATTACAACCCATAGATAAGGCGATACACATATTTGAATTGTTCGGGGGTGGACTCTGGGGAAAGGGGGAGGGGTAAAAAAGGGCATACGGGCTTAATTTCTTTGTTTTAGTGTCCAGGACAAGAATCAATCATAAAATCAATTTTAACAGGAATAGCGCGCGGATGTACGATTGAGACCTGATGACTATAAGGGAATATCTACTGGGGTGGAGTGAAAAAAATCGATGGTCTTCGATTTTGCTCATTTTTTAATGTTGTTCCTTTTGAGTTGAAACCTCCCCACACAAATTTCTAGCCCCCTAGGTCACTCTGGAGGGGAGCTAGGGGGTTTCAAAGAGGGGTCATTTTCGAAAAAAACGGGGTTTTTCGCGTTTTTGACCCCGAAAACCCCCCCAAACAAAACTCGTTACGTCGGTTTCTAGGTGCAATTTGAGATTCTGCGTCGATCTGTGCAATCGGTTTTTCGATTTGAAGCCATCTTCCTTTCCCCACCCTCGCTTTTACATGTGCAGATTTGTGTTTTTTGAGTATCATAAAATCGTTTTTCGCGTTTTATGCAAAAACTAAGCTTCCTACGAAAAAAGTGTAGTGACCAATTTTGTAGAGCGTGAAATTTGCCACCTAGTACATGTAGTAATATTTATGTCGACTCGATATTACGAAAAAAAAAACAAAGAAAACGAAAAGGTTCTAGTGCAATAAGGGGGTCATTTGGCCTCAAGTGGAACTTTGTAAAAATTTTTATGCCATTCGATTTGGATTGGTAGAAGATGATTTTAGAGCGCATGAGCGAATTTTTATCTCACTCCTGGGGGGCTGTGGGCCCAAAATACGTGATTTTATTTAAAGCTAAAAACTTCTAAAAATTCTCTCTCCGCGAGTTTTCAACCGATTTTTCTCAAACTTGGCTCAAAGGTAGAGGTACTAGAGGGGAGTGCTCTGAAATTTTTTCAGATTTTTTCGACCACTTTAATGACCTTGAATTTGACTTTGAAAATTTCAAATCGCCCTGGGGAGCACAGCTTTGGAGCTGTCTCAAAAATTTTTTCAAATTAAAATTTCCCAATGTATTTTACACTCTTGAGAATTTTTTCAGATTTTTTCACGTGGTGGAAAGTGGTTAAACATCAAAAAAACTGGTGTAATTCATCATTTTTTTTTGCTTAAAATCAGTGTTTTCCATCAATTTCTCATTTTTTATAGTTTCTTGCTTAAAATATTATTATTCACTCACCGTGTCCCATTTCGACCTTTATTCATTAATTTCTTACGACTATGATGTTTTGAGCGAATTTAATGCTCACACCATTGCAGTAGTCCGATGTAGTCCCTGCGGTTAGCTCAGGCATACCGCACTTTTTGAACACGAGTTGAAACCTGTTTTTTCTATTAGTATGTGACCCACAGGAAAATTTTTAAGAAGTAAAGTCATTAACAATTTCTCTTATGGGGTGAGCGTGGGGGAGTTTTGAGAAAGGGTTAACCCCGATTTTTCCACAAAAAAGGGTCGGGGTAAGTTTAATGTCATTTTCATTTAATTCGACCCCCTTGAACTCTATTCTGCGATTAGTTTTCCGATCAAAAGCGTAGAATCCGCTTAATCGTACAATTTGTATTGCGAAAAGTGGCCGATTTTGAGAAAAAAAGAGGTAAAATTGTGATTGTTTTCATTAGAATTTGAAACCAGTTTGTAATAGAATCCAAACCTTCTGAATTCGAATTTGTTTTAGCTTTAAAATCACGTATTTTGGGCCCCCAGCCCCCCCAGGGGTGAGATAAAAATTCGCTCATGCGCTCTAAAATCATCTTCTACCAATCCAAATCGAATGGCATAAAAATTTTTACAAAGTTCCACTTGAGGCCAAATGACCCCCTTATTGCACTAGAGCTTTTTCGTTTTCTTTGTTTTTTTTTTTTCGTAATATCGAGTCGACATAAATATTACTACATGTACTAGGTGGCAAATTTCACGCTCTACAAAATTGGTCACTACACTTTTTTCGTAGGAAGCTTAGTTTTTGCATAAAACGCGAAAAGCGATTTTATGATACTCAAAAAACACAAATCTGCACATGTAAAAGCGAGGGTGGGGAAAGGAAGATGGCTTCAAATCGAAAAACCGATTGCACAGATCGACGCAGAATCTCAAATTACACCTAGAAACCGACGTAACGAGTTTAGTTTGGGGGGTTTTCGGGGTCAAAAACGCGAAAAACCCCGTTTTTTTCGAAAATGACCCCTCTTTGAAACCCCCTAGCTCCCCTCCAGAGTGACCTAGGGGGCTAAAAATTTGTGTGGGGAGGTTTCAACTCAAAAGGAACAACAAATTAAAAAATGAGCAAAATCGAAGACCATCGATTTTTTTCACTCCACCCTAATATCTACCCACTTTGCTTCACTCCTTCAATCCAGACCTATTTCATTTTGATGATCTTCATTTTTCTTGCCACATTCTGATTTAAGGAAATATTCATTGAACTACATTGTTTACCTATCATATTCATATTTTGTAGGTACTTTTTATTAGCTTATTTCACGTACCTATCCACTTAGGTTCTTATATTTCAGGTGGCAACAAGAAAATTATTACCTGAATGGTATTATGGCATTAGGATTCACGATTAGGAATACGAGGTGGTGGGAAAAATTACAGGAGAACGATATCAAAGTATCTTACAAATACATCTACATTGACAATATCAAACATTACCAACAAATTAAATATTATTGTCATTGATAAGATATACTTTTATAACTACGAAACCTGTTTGAATTCTGCTTCTGCTTTCCTTTGCCTTTCTCTTTCCTTCACATCATATCGCTTTAGTGGTCCTATTTATTCACGTGCATGTTCCCACTAGATCAAAAATTTGGAAAAAAATCTTGTAATAATCATCTACCTATATATTTTATAGTTTTATCACACATTCTCGTAAAAATACCCATTCGTTTGGTACCTATCGACATCGAGTACTCATTAATCGATCCTCCGCTTGCCACTCGGCCTAATCTTCGATACGTAAAAACACACTCCCGCACTTCATCCCCCTTCACATCCAGACCTTCGTTAAATTAAAATTTATACATTGTATCAAATTTCAAAACCAGATTCGCCTTCTAAATATCTGGTAATCCTCATCTCGAGAGTCCATATACGTGCTCGCGTCATAAACACATGCGCCAGCAATGGACCAAGGTAAACAATCCTCATGCCATCTCGGTCTAATAAATTTCTCTGAAAACCAATTCCGAGTCGTAATAGTGGTCGAATTATCTAATTGAATACGCAATTAGTATCTACATAATACCTTATCCTTCGTGTACATCTGTTAGGCGCATTATCGAATCTCGCAGACATGATCCAGAGATGTTCGCAGGCTCGCACGTCGTCACTTCTCAGAACAGACCTGCTCTATTTATTCCCATTCGACTAACGAGCGACCGGTCATTGTAATAATTAAAACCTCCTTATCTGCGATCAATTAGCGGGTCAGTGTGAAATACACGGTTTTCTTATAATTTAATTGGCATCATTTAGAATAAAACAGCTAACCCTTTGCTTTCTGAAATTATGGGCTGATGGTCTCGAGTACTTTCCCACATCGTACTTAAAAAAAGACTACGATTCTCTCGAAGTCTCGATCTATTCCGCGAAACGAAAATATACGATTTAGGTATCCTCCTATCTCGTGTGAATCGTCTCGCGACAATAAAACCCCATAAAAGAAAAAAAAGAGGGTCGTACCGGGTTAAACCTTAAAATTCACGTATTCTCGATCAACCTTATCGTCGTATTTTCATATCTACGTCTACGTATTGATGCTGAGCCATCGTCGAACTGGTGGGCGCTCTACGCAGTTAATAAAATCACAGGTTTGTGTAAAAAAAAAATATTACCCTTATTTTGCTCTGCTCGTCCTCGTAGACTTAAGGGCGAGTCGTATTGCGCGCACGGTCAGTAAATAATATCGCTTAGCGCCCTGTTATTTGCTGCGAGTGAAGCCAACGGCGCCTTTGCAAACCGACAATTAAATGTGGCTAAGCCTACAGGTCGCCTTGGGGCCAAAGGGGTCGCAACTATCGCAATTAAACGCTATAATTAAGAGATTTGATACGACGACGCCTACGATCCGATGGCCGGATCGCTTATCGCGAGGCCTTTTTCACCGTTAATCGTCGTCCACCCTCTCAGCTGAGCTTTGAGAGAAACCTTCGAAAGGGTTGGCGTGAGAAAAAATTATCCGCCGGTTACGAGTTGGTAAGTATCAATTACTCGACAGCCAGAGTACCTATGATCTTGGGATATGATTTTTTTCACTGACCCTGGAAGTAAAAGTTTTTTCGGCGATTTTTTCTTGTGATGGAAAATTGGCTATTTGCAGCGATTTTTTACTTAATTTTTGAAATGAAGGATTTTGAAAATGAATTTTCATAGATTTTATGATTTTTTTCACAATTGCTTGAAAAAATATTGAAGGTTTTTATGATTTGTTTATATTTTGAGATAATTTTGCATAAGTATATATTAAATATTTTTTTTACTGCACTTCATCAATTTTTGTTCGAAATTTCATCAATGGTGATCTGATATCGGTTATAAAATGATGAAAATAAAATTATACTCTTACAGAAAAAACATTTTTTCAGAATTGTAAAAACAGAACTTCAATCATCACTTCAAAATGTTCGAACCGTTGAGAGTAATTTTATTAGTTATGGAGAATATAATTTTACATTTACTTGTTTTCATACTTCGTTTAATACCTACGTTTTTTTACAGGGGCGGACCCAGGGGAGGGCTCAGGGGGCTTGAGCCCCTCACTTAAGCTCGGCAAGGAACTTTTTTTATCATAAAAATGTCTAGGAAGAGTATGATTTTCAAAAAAAATTTCTCCCTCATTCGCTCGGGCAGTATTATAGTAACTATTTCTTAAATAAACATACCACTCTTTGAATTTGAAAAATTCTGTCTTTTTTAATCAGTAAATTAATTTTTATTGAAAATTAGAGATTTTTCACTGATTTTTCGGTCAAAAATTAACAATCTTTCTGTCAATGTCCCATTTATTAGAAAAAATCGATAATTTTGACCAAAAAAAAATCATTAAATCTCGCCATTTTTCAATTTTTCTTCGCTCAAATCTGTAGGTAAAGGTATAGGTATATTATTTGCCTACTGAAAATATCCTAACTACTTCAGCTCCACTGAAATAACAGGTTACTTCATTTTTTTTGACCCCCCCCATTTTTCTCATAATCTGAGCCCTTCTCTTACTCTATCATTTCGAATCAGTGAAAAATCAGTGAAAAACAGTCAGAATCGCAACACGGGGAAAATCAGTGAAATTTACTGGTTTTCAGCGATTTTTCACTGATTATTCAAAGAATTTCACAGATTTTTCAGCGATTTTCTTTTACTAACTTGCATTTAGTGAAAAAATTTTTCCTGATTTATTACTGTGCTGCAATTCTGACTGTTTTTCAGTGAATTTTGGTAAATTTCACTGATTCAGAAATAAGAGAGTACACAATTTCTAGTTTTTAAATATTTTTGAGATCTCCGGGTGGAAGCCTCAAGGTTTTTAATGTTCTATTGGGTTTTGAGCTCGAAGTTATATCACGACTATTGTCTCCCTGTCTCCCCCCCTCAAATGGACCCACCCACTTCCCTTAGTCTCATATACCTAGGTTCTACAAAAACGCACTTTTTTCAGGGTAAAAACTGTAGATCATAGATCTTATGTTTGAATGTTTTTGAGATAGAACAATATTCTTTAAAATTCATAATATTTCAAAGAATAGTATTGAAAAATGTCGAAAAAAATTAACAACTTGAAAAAAAAAATAAAAGATGAAAAAAAGTTTCAAAAAAGTTGGAATAGGTTTTGAAAAAAAAGAAAAATATTTAAAAAAATTGTTGTAAGTAAAATACTTTTTCCAATTTTTTTCTCATTCTTTAAAAATATTTCATTTTTTCTCAAAAAATATCTTACTTTATAATTTTTAAAATTAAAATTTCAATGTACATTGTACTGAGATATTTTTTAAACATTTTTATAAACTTTCCAGTTTTTTCTCATTTTAGAATTTTTCAACCCCCCCCACCATGTCTATGCTTTTGAGTAATTTTATTCAAATTTTTTCCAAATTTTGAAATACTTTTTCAAGTGTTTTTTTTTTTTATTTTAACATTTTAAAATATTTCATCCATTCTTTTCATCACTTCTAAAAACATTTTTTTTTTCAAATCATACATATTATGTTACGATTTAGAGAGACGACAGTGTTACCAATATTGCGAATTTAAATCACTTTTTTAAAAATCTAACTTCATAACTTTTTATTAAATGTCAATGCATTTTAATCTATGTCATCGATCATTCAATTTTTTTTCCTTTTTCCAAGTCTATGTAACATAATGCCACGGTGCATTGATCTAAAAACGTTACACTTTCAAATTTTACCCCCCCCCCCCCCCCCTCCTTTCGCCTCTAGACATATATATTCATGTAAATATGTTGAAAATGACGAAAAAATTGAATAAAATTGATATAAGATCGGTATTTATGCGTTGTTTCTTCTTTTCTAATTTTCAAAATAATTACTAAAAAACAATCATGACAAAATGTTAGAAAATTTTAAAAAAATAAAGAAATAAAAAAATTATTTAAAAAAATTAGGGTATGTTTTGAAAAAGTTGAAAAATATTTTCAGAAATGAAAAAAGTATTGAAGAAGTATTGAAAAATGTTGAAAATACAAATGAAATGTAAGATAATTATTTTCATGCTTAGGTACACATTATTTATTCTTTTTTAATTTTCAAAATTATTGAAAAACATGACAAAATGTTGAAAACTTATGGAAATGTCAAATTTGTCATCAAGTCCAACGGAATGCTATGGACCAATATGTCAGCGATCGCGATTATCCAATTTTTTCCCACATTTTTTCAAGTCCAACAAAATGTCATTATGTCAGTGGTGAGTAAAATTTGACCTTGAAAACGTTACGTTACGTTTCATGAAAAACTTCTCAAAAATGAACTCCCAAGGTCTAAGACATGTCCATGTCAGAAAAAAAAAGGTTGAATGCTTTTCTTCTATCATGGTGCCTAACGTAACTGCCTATTGGGAAGAAAAACAAGAAAAATCAGGAAATAGCAAAATTTTAATGATTTTACTGCAAGAAGCAAGAATCTTCAACATTTTTCTCTTTCTTTGAATTTTTCAATTGGAGGACCAAAAAGGCATATTTTTTTGGCAAATTTAACGCAAGAAAAATTACATAAAAATGATGAGAAAAATCCAGAAAAAGCAAGAATTTTCATTTTTCAGATACAGTAAATACCATGTTTATTTATTGGACAATTTTGATCATTTTTTAACGAATATGGAAATATTTTGAACAATTATTTCGACTTTTGAATTGATTTTATAATTTTTTATGTTGATTTTTGACATCAATTGATCATTTTCACCATATTTTTACGATTGTATGTCCACTTTCAACTTATTTCGCGTCAATTTTTCTCTCAGTGTTTTTATTATTTTCAAGAAAATTAAAAAAAAAAACAATAATTTTTTCCGCATTTTGAATAATTTATCATCAGGTTAACAATCTTGGAAAATATTTTCAAGGAATTGAAAATTAGGTCATATTTTGAGTCAAGTTATTTTGTGATTGGTTCATTTTAAAAATTTTTAATACATTTTTTGAACAATATATCATCGTATTTTGAACAATTTTAATCATTTTATCAATATTTTCAAGGATTCTTATGACGTCTATACTCTCTCATTTCGAATCAGTGAAAAATCACTGATAAACAGTCAGAATTGCAGCACAGGAAAAATCAGTGAAATTCACTGATTTTCGGTGATTTTTCACTGATTATTCAAAGAATTTCACAGATTTTGCAGTGAATTTCATAAATATCACTGAGTTTTCAGTGAATTTTCACTGATTTCCAGTGATTTTCTTTCACTGATTTGTTTTCAGTGAAAAAAATTTCACTGATTTTCTCCTGTGCTGCAATTCTGACTGTTTCTCAGTGATTTTCGGTAATTTTCACTGATTTATAATTGAGAGAGTATCTATTTATTTCTAGTCAAAAAAAAAATTTGTAATTTTTCGATATGTTTTTCACGTTTTCTGTTACACTTTTATAAACTTCAATGTCGATCTTTAAGGTATTTCGGCATTTTTCTGGCCTTTGTGATCTTCTCAGTAATTTTTTCCGAACAATCGAGCCAATTATGGTTTTTCATACAAATCCCGTAGAATCCAGCGCTGACTGTTTGCGGAAGGACACTTCAATACCGAATTAGTATCGCTATCGTTTCACATACGGCGGCCTCGATTTAGTCAAAAATTGTTCGAATATTCGTAGATAACCGTCTCGAGTAAAATATCACGTCCGAGGTGTGAACTATACCCGATGACAGGTTATGATTAGCCTGTAAAATCATATTTATATAATAAAAGGTTCGAACTTGAAAGACCTATGCGATGCGTGCAATTGGTCACGCAACATTACACGCGTGCTGATGCACGTGTCCGTGTCCCCGGTGCACATGCGAGTTCGACTGCGATTATCGCAGCACCTGTGCCCAGGTTCGACTTAAAAGGCGCCTATCTCGTATTATTATACTTCCCGCGTTACACGTAAGTAGTAAGTATTGATATGGGCAATTATTATCTTCTTTGACCATTGCTCAGCGGTGATACTTATTGGGCAGATTTTTTTTTTATTCTCACGATTCCTCTTACGTATACTAAAGTGTTTGTAGAAACAATATATCCCAAAGGCTTCACTGAGTATTGCATGCCTTCCCTGCCTCGCCCCCTCATGAAAAGTAAAACTTACAGATACTCATAAGGGAGTGAACGATTCGATAGCCTGAAGGCCTAAACTCGATTTCGGTGTATGTTTGAATCGTAGGCTAGAGTATTTTTCGACTGATTCGTATAATAATTTCATTCGAGATACTCGTATATGTATATTTACGTAATGATTATATCGGTTCGCGGCCGAAAAATATGGAAATTAAACGTTATAAGGTAATTGTGCCGCGGCTACTGTGTTTATCGCGATATTCAGGTACATAAATATGGGATTCGATCGAAAAAAATGGAGCATTTAGCCAAATTTAAACGTTTTTCGTCGTGGCTAGGTCGAGACGAAGAGGGAATAGATGGATGGAGAAAAATGTAGGATATGTGGCCAATGCCCCTGAAGCTATTGTGGTCAGATTTATTTGGTATTTTTTTTATTATTTCATTTTTTTTACGAAGAGCTAATTTTAATATCGCTTGAAAGCGGGATAGTCGATGAAAACAAATGCTCGGTGTGTATTAATGGTATTGTTACTCTATCGCACGAGAATACCGTGAGAAAATCGAATTGAACGAGGTGGAGTGCATATGGTGTGTATTTTTTCCGCAGGCTGATTTGAATTCGGCGTGGAATTCGAAGATTGCTGAAGAAGTTTTAAGGTGTATGATGATTATTATTTTATGAAATGTTGGATGAGCTCGGTAGGGGGTCATTTTTTGGAGGAAATTACCATCTTTTCAATAGTTTAGAAAATTTAATTGGATGGGAAAAGAAGTGGGAGAGGAAAAGGGAGGAATGGGTTAGAAAATTAGGAAATTTAAAGTCGAAGTTTGTTGAAAAGGAAGGAGGAGAGACAGTGGCGTAGCTAGAGGTCTGATCCTACCCTCGTAAAGTCAAGAATTTAAAAAAAATTATTATTACGTTTAGAAAAAACTTTTTTGGACCATAAAAATCCAATTTTTCCAAAGCTTATTACAAATATGTGAACTGTTAAAAGGGTTTCGAAGACGTTGAATCCATTTTTTTGGCTAAAAACTGAAAAAGGGCCTCAAAAGGGAAAGGCAAAATTCAAAATTTTTGATATGTGAGTTGGGTATCGAAAAGTATAGTTTTCGACCTGCCGAGTTTATTTCCGAAGTCATTTTGACCGAAAAACCAAAAAGGACCTCAAGGAGGGGGGGGGGGGAATTCAAAATTTTTGAGTTTAATGAGTCGAGTTTCAAAATGGATGGTTTTCGACTTCCTGAGTTCATTTTCGAGGTAATTTTGACCAAAAAACCAAAAGTGGCCTCACCGGGAATGGGCAAAAACTCAATACTCTCTCAATTACAAATCAGTGAAAATTATCGAAAATCACTGAGAAACAGACAGAATTGCAGCACAGTAGAAAATCAGTGAACATTTTTTTACTGAAAACAAATCAGTGAGAAAAATCACTGAAAATTCACCGAAATGTCAGTGATATTTATGAAATTTTCTGAAAAATCAGTGAAAATTCCCTGAAAATCAGTGAATTTTTGGTGATTTTTTCCTGTGCTCCAATTCTGACTATTGATCAGTGACTTTTCACTGATTCAGAATGAGGGAGTACAATTATAGACACATTTGAGTATTAAAAGTGCAACGTGAGCGAAAGATGCGAATAGTTGTACAAAACACCTATGGTGAGTGAAAACACTTGCTTGAGGGAAGAATTTTTATTTGAAACATTTTTATGACAAATTTTTGTAAAGCTACATTTTTCGTTAAGTTGCTTAAAGATTATTCATCATTTTTCATAAAAAATTTCAAATAAAATTTATTTCTTAAAGTAAGTGTTTTTACCTATCATATGTGTTTTGTGCAACTATTGGCACCTTTCGCTTATATTGCACTTTCAATAGGTACTCAAAGTCAAATGTATATGTATAATTGTATTGAATTCCCCCCCCCCCCACCCAGAGGCCATTTATAGTTTTTTGGTCAAAATGACCTCAGAAATGAACTCAGCAGGTCGAAAACTATATTTATCGATACCCAACTTGCTAAACTCAAAATTTTTGAATTTGATTTATTTTGCCCCTTTTCCTTGCAGTCTCTTCTCAATTTTCGGCCAAAATAATGTTGAAAATGGATTCAGGGGCTTTGAAACCCCCTATACTCAAATTTTCAGAATTTTGACGCGCTAAATTTTCAGGGAAACCTTCTCCTAACTTTTTGAAATATTCATCTTGACGTCAGGATTCCAAAAATGACCTAGTTTTTGCAATTTGGACAATTTTTGGCCGAGTTATGGACGATTTTGTAAAGACTATCATCTCTTCGGGCCCAATTCTCGTCATCCTAGAAATTGATCAAAATTCAATTGTGGTTATATGGTTCGATCCTCTCGACGTGAGGATTCCAAAAAGACCTAGTTTTTGCAATTTGGACAATTTTTGGTCGAGTTTTGAGCGATTTTCGAAAATGTTGGCCTGTTCTGGAAAAGCATTGGCCTATCAATGAGAAATTCCCAGCAATGCCACTGAAAAGAGAGTCCTAATTGATTAAATAAAATACGTATTTCGAAGTATGATGAGAGAAAAAAATTGTCCAATTGTCTTGGTAGGAGGCCATTTTTAGATAAAAAATTACCTACTATCAGAAAAAAATTAATTGGACGAGGAAATGGTGTTTGAGATGAGGAAGAGTAAAATGAGTTGAAAAACTAAAAATGAAATGAGGGGGGGCAAAATATTGTTTGAAAATTGTATTTTGAATTTTCGTATCTAAAGCTGTTTTTCAAATGCTTTTTGATGGGGAAAAATATTTAAAATTTCAATATTAGCCATGCTTTAAAAAAAAATTTCATAGTTTTTAAAACAATTTTGAAACCTTGATTTAATCGAGTGCTAATCAATACTGAACAGTTGACATTGAAGAAAAATCATCAAGTAGGTAATATATTCTCGTCGTTAAGTCTCAGATTGTGGTGAAAAAAATATATTCTTCTAATTTTACTTGGCTTCCGCTTCTCTATTTGCTTTTGAGTGGTAATAATGTGGAAACACAATTGATTGTTGATAATTTCAAGGACTTGCAAAAACTCGATTTTATATTTTATATGAGGAACGAAAACAGATTTTCTACAATGACTCGATGAAAAGTTTGTAAAAAGTGTTTCAAATCAATTTTTAGCTGGTCTTAAAAGTTTTGAATTTGCTAGATGAGTTATGGCAAAAAGTGGGGAAGCCTTTGGGAATTCATTGAGATCCAGAAAATACATTTCTTCTCTCTCCCCCCCCCCCCAATTTAAACATTGTAGTTCATTGCAATCATTGCAATTTTATTCGTTATACTTACTCACTTTACTTACTTGAACTTACTTGCGGTCAAAATTATTATTTCCTGGCCTCTTCTTTACTCGTAAATACTTTTCGTAAACCTTTGTCATAAAAAATTTTATCAAATTATATTTTGAAGTTTTTTTCTTCAGTTCATCTAATAATAGGTAATTCGTGAATTAGTATTTTTAGAGCTATTAGAGACGAAGAAAAACTGAAAATTGCATTATTAAAGGGGCAAAAAATATAAAATTTTGTTCAGATGAAATATTTTCCCAATTTTTCTGACTCAAATTGTAAGTTTCCTTTTAAAAAGAGGTCATTGGTTACACAGGATTTCCTTTAAAAATTTAATTTTTTTTCATTAGCGATTCAATTTTATGATTATTGAAGAAATCTTCCCCCCCTTTACCCCCCCCCCCCCCCCCTCAATCCGGCTTGTCCTTGGTTACTGAAGTTTTGCGACGTTGAAAAGGTAAAAATCTAAAAATTTTGTGAAAAAAAGAAGTATAATTATGAAATTTGAGTTCGAAAAAATTCCTCGTCCAATTTCTACTTAGATATCAAACCCTGGTTTGATGACGAATTTTTCGAAGTCGATTTTTTATATTTTTTCTATAATTGTATATTTCTCTCGTTTTTCATTTCCTGTAAAAATTCTTACTCAAGAAGGATTTTTCCAATTTTTTTCTCACTGTGAGTCACACTAGTGTAAGTAAAAAAAAAAAACACATAATTTTTACAAAATGTTTGACCGAACACAATTTCTCCAACAAATGACCAATTTCGTGAAAAGATCTTCCTTTTTTGCCCTTCCCCACCGATTTATTCTGATCTTAGATAGGTTACCTATTTACCATCAATGCAGCGATCAATGATTTTTTCCAAATAAACATTTTAAAGTATAAAATTTCCATTCCTGGAAAATCATATCGATGCTGAATTTTTTTTGTTAGGTATAATTCCGCGTTAAAAAATTTCATAATATTTCAAGTATCCTGGCAATTTTACCATCCTTGGCATTTCACTCGCTCGATCATTAATCCCATTTCGAGTCTCATCTAAAAAAAAAAAAATCAAAAATTCACCACCCAATATTACCTGAGAAAAAAATCAAGCCATTTAGAAAAGAAAAATGATCATTTATTTTTTACGAAAAAAAAAGTAATAATAAAGGAAAAACAATTGTTCAACTTATTTTTTTACATATCTATATGTTCGTTATACAAACGACAAAAAAAAGAAGAAAAACATAAAACATTATACAATCAGTCATCGCAATCTTTGGAGATGAATTTTCAAACTAACTTTCAAAAAAATAAAATATAACATAATAAAACTAATTAATAACTTTACGTGCCTATAGCAAGTGCTAATCGGAAACAGAATAAAATCATCTACGGATGTATTTCTTAAAAACAGATATTGAAGAGAGATGAAAAAAAATACACATTCATGCATCTTATGTACACCAACGAAAAAATAATTCGGTGAAAAAAGCAGTATTTTTAAAACTATTCAGCAATTCGTTCCTTAGGCGTTGAAAAAAAAAAGGAAAAAATTAAAAAGGATTGAATTATATTCACGAGGAATAGGTGGAGTGTGGACTAGAGGCTTATAAGGATGATGAGGTGAAGGGATCAAGGGAGGTAGGAGAAATAATTATATACAGTCGCGTATGATTTCAAATAAAGACATTTTTTTTTACCTAGGGATGAAACTAAAACTACGTAGGAACGAAAAATAATATTTAATATGGGAGAAATATACCTAAGTTAACGAAATTTTGGGCAAAATCAGGAACCGAATATTCTACGTATATAAATATAATCTAATAATCGTGACGTAAGGTTAAAAAGATGACGTAATTATAACAAACAAACAAACGTAATTCCTTAAAAAATATACAAATCCTAAAAATAATAAAAGAGGTAACTTCGAAACGAAAAAAAACTCTTATATTTAAATAAAAGAAACAAGAAGTAGGGGAAAAACAACGTCAAACAGACATACCAATCCGAATAAATATTCTATTCGATACATAGGAAATATATAATGAGATCATAAGCGTGTACAAAGGAAACAAGAAGAAGAAAAAGGATGAGGAAAAATATGAAAGGAAAAGATGGTGCATTTGAGAGGAAAAAATCCATAGTCACGTCGTATCGATACTTTTAATATTTCCTTAATATTTCGGCTATGGTGAATCCGGTCTTTTGTTTTATGGGTGTTCGATGGATGAGCAGATGAGCATTCAGATTCGATCGCTGGTTAAAAGGTTTGTTGCAAACGTTACATTTGTGAGGAGGTTCTTCGTTGTGGATGATTTTGTGCACAGCCAAGGTCCTCGCTTGGCAGAACCCTTTTCCGCAGATATTACACTTGAAGGGTTTATCTTTCGAGTGGATGTATCTGTATGGAGAAAGAGACCAGATTAGATAACCGTTTTGTGAACGCGTGAAAAAAAAATGCGGTCGGCGGTGCGCGAAAAAAGGCGTTTGTTTACGTATTATTTATGAAAATGCTCCTCGAACGCGCAGCGTCGCTGTAAACATTGTGAATCGATGGCGAAGAATAGACGAGAAGAAAAGGCTCGCATCGATGCGCTTTTGAGATTGAAAAATGACCCCACTCGATGTTTTGTGATGTAATAACACGCTATTATGGTATTCCCCCCTGCCCCCATCCCCCTTCAGCAATCATATTATACACGGTGGTGTGATAATTAAACGCCTTTGGTACATACCTGTGATCTCTGAGGTGGTCCTGTCTTCTAAAAGCTTTGCCGCAAATGTCGCACGAATAAGGTCGTTCGTCGGTATGCGTCCTTTCGTGGATCAGCAAATTGTACGATTTGGTGAATTGACGTTGGCAGTATTGGCAAATGAATTGCTTCTTGGGTCTGGCGCTTCGCTTGCCCGGAGCTGCCGGCGGAGGCGAAGGAGAAGGTACGGTCGATGAAACGTTGGGTAATTGAGTAGCCCTTGGGAAGAATTTGGGCCCGATGTCGCAGCCGAGTACGTTTAGATTCATGAAATAGGACGTGTTGTAGATGCAGCGGTTTCCAGCTGGCATGGAGAATACCGAGGGGAAGCTGTGGCCGAAATGGGGCGGTGTCAGGGGCATCACCGGAGGCAAGTTGAGCTTCGGGGCTGCGTAAGTCAGGCTGGCGTTGGTATCCGGACAGGGCATCTTGGAGGCGACGAAATCTTTCATTTTTTCCAATAGGCCTGGTTCTTCGTCTTTGCAGTCGTAAGGCGGTGTGTAGCGGTCGCATTTCGGCGGAGGTGAGCCGTTGTCGTAGGTTTTGTTCATGGAGAGGTCGATCGAGTAATCGGTTCCTGGGTATTCCATTTTTACTGTGGGCAGAAAAAAAAATGGGGTAAGTTTCGGTGTCGAAATTTTAGAAAAATTGGTATTTAGGTAAATAATAGTGTCTGTACAAGTGGATATGGAAATAGCACCACAAAATTAGAAAATTACCATAAAAAGTTCGAAAAACAGTAAAAATTATGCAAAATTTGAGAATTTAGTACGAAATTCGAAAAATTAGTACGAAATTAGAGAAATTAGTACAAAATTAGAGAAATTAGTAAAAAAAATTGGAGAAATTAATAAAAAAAATTGGAGAAATTACTGTACGTATAAAATTTGATTGAAAATTATTGAAAATTTGGGGGAAAATAATGAAATTTTAGGTTTTAAAATTTGTCCAGTGAAAAAATTGAGAATTTAGTACGAAATTCGAAAAATTAATACAACATTGGAGAAATTACCGTACAAAATTAGATTGAAAATTATTGAAATTTTGGGAGGAAAAATAATAAAATTTTAGGTTTAAAATCTGTTTAGTGCAAAAATTGAGAAATTAGTACGAAATTCGAAAAATTAGTACAAAATTGGAGAAATTGGTACAAAATTAGAGAAATTACCGTACAAAATTAGATTGAAAATTATTGAAATTTTGGAGGAAAAATAATAAAATTTTAGGTTTAAAATTTGTTTAGTGCAAAAATTGAGAATTTAGTACGAAATTCGAAAAATTAGTACAAAATTGGAGAAATTACCGTACAAAATTTGATTGAAAATTATTGGAATTTTGGGGAAAAATAATATAATTTTAAGTTTTAAAATTTGTTTAGTGCAAAAATTGAGAATTTAGTACGAAATTCGAAAAATTTGTTCAAAATTAGAGAAATTGGTACAAAATTAGAGAAATTACCGTACTATATTTGATTGAAAATTATTGAAATTTTGAGGTAAAATAATAAAATTTTAGGTTTTGAAAATTTGTTTAGTTCAAAAATTTTCGTCCTCGCTTCGCTTCAGGCTTAAAAATTCATTTTTTCAATAAAATAACACAGGGGTTGTTTTGAAGTGTTGTGGGTGATTTTTATAGAATTATTTGCACTGATTACGAGAAAAATAGTGGAAAAATTTCACCACCCGAAGATTTTCCCCAACTTGAATTTTTATTGAACATTTTGACACTTGACGTCAATTTTCTGAGCAAAAGAAGTGTTCAACGAAAAAAATGAATAGAACATAGATTGTAGAGCATAAAATTTCCTTTCTGTAAAGTCTAATTAGTTTTTTCTGAGGAGGCTTTGCTTTCGAGATATTTTAGTTGAAAATTGAAAATTCAACTTCTTTACTTGTATTGAAAATATCTCAAAAACTAAGCCTCCTAAGAAAAAACTAATTGGACTTTACAGAAAGCAAATTTTACGTTCTACAATTTATGTTCTATTCATTTTTTTCGTTGAACCCTTTCTTTGCTCAGAAAATCGACTTCAAGGGCCAAAAATTGAACCAAAAAATGTAAAACAAGTTCTCAACAAAAAATTCCGATTATAAAAAATTTTGACGTGATGGAGTAAAACTGAAATCATATTCGAACTCAGCACTAAAAAGTGGGTCAGAATCAATCAAGTACGCAGAAAAAAAATTGTTGATTTATATTTACGTGTTGCAAAAAAATGAAAAATGTTAAAAATGTGGTTCATTACAAAAAATTGATTTTCTGGGATAATCAAGCCTCAAAAAAAATTAATAGAACACGAATTTGTAGAACGTAAAATTTTCTTTCTGTAGAGTCCAATTCGTTTTTCTTTAAAAGGCGTAATTTTTGAGATATTTTCAACGAAAAAAATAAGTTTTTTGAATTTCAACCAAAAACATCTCGAAAGCTAAGCCTCCTCAGTAAAAACTAATTGAACTTTGTAGAAAGGAAATTTCACGCTCTACAATTTCTGTTCTATTCATTTTTTTCATTGAACCCTTCTTTTGCTCAGAAAATTGACTTACAATGTCGAAAGTTATCAAAAAGTGTAAAAGTAATACTCAACAAAAAATTCAAATTATGAAAAATTCTTGGGCGATGGAATTTTTTACAATTTTTTTCAAAGACCCATCCAGAAATTGTGTAAGGATGGGGCTCAGATTTTGAGAAAAAATGGAGGGGGGTCAAAATTCAATGAAAAAATGAGGTAATAACCTGTTATTTCAGTAGACAAATAATATATGGTAATACCTACAGATTTGAGCGAAAAAAATTCAAAAACATGGAGATTTATTGATTTTTTAAAGTCAAAATTACTGATTTTTTGTGATAAATGGGACATTGACTGAGAAATTAGTAATTTTTGGCCGAAAAATCAGTGAAAAATCACTAATTTACTGCCTGAGCGAAACGAGGGCGATTTAAAAAAACAATCATACTCTTCTTTGATATTTTTATGATTAAAAAATTTCCTTGTTGAGCTTAAGGGGGGAGGGGGGCTCGAGCCCCCCCATCACCCCTCAAGTGCGTCCCTGATTTTTTTTTCATTATCAGTGTAATCACCTATAAAATTTTAAACAGCATTTCAAAAGCTGAAAATGTCTATCTGTGTTATGTACTTATCACTTTTTTCGAAAAAAATTTTTTCGGTGAAATAAGATTATTTCCAAACACTAATGAAAACAATGTTCAATGGACATAACATGACATTTTTTTGAGGGAACCAATTTCACTTTTGGGAGGGCTAATCTCTCCCGGGACCCATCCTAAATCCGCCTATGGCAAAACGGCAGGAAGTTCAAAAATAATTTTACCATCAACGTACGAAAAATATACGAAAATATTGCGAATTTTGCTTTTTGAATTCCATTAAACGCCCTCATCCTATAAATAACAAAATTCTCCGGTTCAGTGAACTTGTTTCCAGAAGATATAGAAACGAAATTAGGCTGTTTCGTGTAGCCAGCCTAATGGTCCAAAAAGACTTCACCTTCTGTCGAGACTCGGAGTAATTCGGTAGAAAGCACACGTTTGGAATAAAGCGATCTAAAACTAGTCTAAATGCTGGAAAAGAAAAGACTATTCGTTCTCGTGGCACCACAATGACGCAGTTCTCAGGATACTAAAGGTATTCACGACCTGGCTACTGTGCAGATAAGATTTTGATGTCTAAATTATCTATTTGTATTGTTTGGGACGTAGGACGTGGTATAATTTACTCGACGAATCTCGCAGTTGCCAGAAATATCTATTGAAATTTTTACCCCGATGGATTTGTCGATTTATTCAAAAAACTTCCACGTATCTGCGCAGCAACCAGCCAACTAAGTGACTGCGTTATTAATGATCCCCGCTCGATCATTAATTACGCATCGTGCGCCATTGTCGTCGATATTTTCTGTAACTTTTTTTCAACGTATGCAAACTAGGGACGTGAGCAACAGGTTTTTAACGATTTAATGCACCGGTGTAGATCAAGTTTGGACTGACTGCTGGTGTATTCGAATTCGTTGTCCTACCAAGAATTATCAACTGCGTATATCGGGGGAGGTTTTTTACGAATTTTTACAAGTTTCTGCGAAAGTGAAAGGCGAACGAACTTGGGATGGAAGCCGCGAAACATCAGTTTGCTGGTGACAGGTGACGATGTTTTTACCTGTAGGCTCGCCATATCGTCTGTGTTAAATGGATTTCAATTTTACCAAGAATTTTTCTACACATTGTTGGGGTATTCAATGATGCGACGGGTACTTAAGACGAAGCTGCCTGAATTAGGAAGTGGCGTTGGTTTTTCATTGTCTCGAAATTCGAAAATGCACAGTTGATGGTTCAGTTCGTCATTTTTAAAGTGAAGTTGCTTTCCGAGAAGTAGCCAAGCGGGGAAGAGTAATTTTGGCCAAGGTTCAAGGACGAGAATTGAACTATGGGTAGAGGATTCTAGAAGGGAGCGTTTCCTGTGGTCGTTGACGTTGGAGGTCGATGGAAAAAATTCGTAGAATTTGCGAAGTGACGAAGTAATTTGAAAGAAATTGGGGTTCGGATATTTTTTGGCGCGTATCCAGATATCGTCCCAAAATGAATTTTGGGGATGAAAAATAACAGATTTTTGTTCTCTTTTTGATGGAGTTTTTCATTTTAAAGAAAATTTTAAAATGATTTTTCAATTGATCGAATTACTTGAGAGGTAAATAAATGTGAGTTTGGGAGGAAGGGGGAGAAAGGGTCTGAATATTTCGAATTTAGAATTTTGTTTTCAGATTTTGATTAATCGAATTATTTGAGAGGTAAATAAATGTGAGTTTGGGAGGAAGGGGGAGAAAGGGCCTGAATATTTCGAATTTTGAATTTTGTTTTCAGATTTTGATTAATTATTGCTCTGATGCCATAGAGAAATATGTAGGTACCCATTTAATCATTATTTTTGGATACCTACTTCAAACTGGAGAGAGAATTCATTTCGAAACGTTGAGATTTTTCACACACCCCCCCCCCCCCCGCCTACCAACTGGAATCAGTTGAAAATTTTTGAACATCGAAATCGATTGATAAAAAGTGTTGGATTTAAAATATACAGGGTGTCCCGTCTCAATATGGACACCCTTCAACCAGTAGTAGTGCAACACATACTGAGTCGATGTAAGTAGGTTTGCCTACCATTGGGATTGAAGGGGCAGAGTTATGCACATCGAAAAATTTTTTATTTTGAATTTTGCTTGGCATTTTCAACCGTGCGCTATTCAACAACCAAGATAGGTAGGAGGTTGCGCTTTGCGGCAACGTGTAGCCCACTTTCTCTAGAATTTTTCTATGCGATTGATAATTTTTGTAGGTGAACTAGGGTGGGTGTACCGCACCAAATATTTGAAAAAATCGTGTCAAAAAGTTGATGATTTTTTTAAAATTTGGTAATTACTAAAAAAGTTTCCCTCTTCTACTACCATTATTAGTAGTGTTTCTGGAAGAAAAAACTTCGATCTTTCCAATGGCGCTAACCCCACTCTTCTATCATGCTCCAATCAAAAGTTACGAGCGTCTAATTTGAATAAAAACACAAGAAAAACTTCACTTTTTTGGTTTTTCAAATTTCAAAAATTTATATCTTTGTGACAAAATGAGATAGGCTGATGGGGTTTGCAGCATTGAACTATCCAAGCATCACACTACACATTGTAGGAATGATATTTTTCAATTTTACAAATGAAAAAATTTTTGCCAAAATTTTTGCCAATTTTTTTCTGATAAGAAATCTTTTTAATGTAAAATTTGAAAATCCTATTAATATTTTGTGCGGTGTAATACTTGGTTAGTTCAATGCTGCAAACCCCATCAGCTTATCTCATTTTGTAACAAAGATATAAATTTTTAAAATTTGAAAAATCAAAAATATGAAGTTTTTCTTGTGTTTTTATTCAAATTAGACGCTAGTAACTTTTGACTAGAGCATGACAGAAGAGTGGGGTTAGCGCCATTGGAAAGATCGAAGTTTTTTCTTCCAGAAACACTACTAATAATGGTAGTAGAAGAGGGAAACTTTTTTAGTAATTATCAAATTTTTAAAAAATCATCAACTTTTTGACACGATTTTTTCAAATATTTGGTGCGGTACACCCACCCTAGTTCACCTACAAAAATTATCAATCGCATAGAAAAATTCTAGAGAAAGTGGGCTACACGTTGCCGCAAAGCGCAACCTCCTACCTATCTTGGTTGTTGAATAGCGCACGGTTGAAAATGCCAAGCAAAATTCAAAATGAAAAAATTTTCGATGTGCATAACTCTGCCCCTTCAATCCCAATGGTAGGCAAACCTACTTACATCGACTCAGTATGTGTTGCACTACTACTGGTTGAAGGGTGTCCATATTGAGACGGGACACCCTGTATATCTTGGGCCAATTTTCGAAATTCGAGGATTTAAATTATTTTTCAAGTACAAAGAAAACTTTTCAAAAATTGGTAAAATTCATCAAAATTTGATTTCCCCCCTCCCTCCCCTCTTTCTCTTGGTGCAATTGGTTTCTAAATCGTTTGAAATATAAAATCAGCAAAGTTGTCAAGTCAAGGATCAATTTTAGAGGTCATCAAATCGAGTAAAGATTTATTTTGAAAGGTATTAGTTTTTTCTCTACCTCGCCCCCTCCTTTCACTAATTAGAATCAATTTGAAAATTTTCAAATGTAGAAATCAATTGACAAAAGATGTTGAATTTACAAAAAGGATCCATTTTTACCTCTTGAAATTTCACTCCTCTCTTTCTCTTTTTTTCTTCGCAAAAATTGTTAGTGCTGGAAAATCTTGATGTCTTGAACTAATTTTTGAAATTTGAGTGTGCAAATCATGTTTCGAGTGAAAAGTGAATTTTTCAAAATGGGACAATCGATCAAAATTTTACCCCCTCCCCCCACTCTTCTTTGCTGTACAGTTGGATTTCGGATTTCAAATATTTCAAAATAAAGTCGTCAATTTTTGTATCAAGTCGAATAATAATTTTGGAGGTCATCGAGTTTTCTGTTTTTGGATGAAAAAATTGAAAATTCGTTGCAAAATGAATGAATTTTTCTCTTCTGCCACTCTTCCCCCTCCACCATTCAATTGGTATTAAATGAAATTAAAAATTAAAAATATCGAAACCATGATTTGGTCTTTGAAAAGAGATATTTACATTTGTACCTTTCATTGTTTCACCTCCTCTTCCCTCTTCTTTTTCATTAAAATTTTTACTTTTAGAAATCTTGAATGTACAAATCATGTTTTGTGAAAAGTGAATTTTCCAAAATTTGACAAATTGATGAAAATTGTATCCCCCTCTCTTCTTTGCTGTACAGTTGGATTTCGGGTTTCAAATATTTCAAAATAAAAATCGTCAATTTTTGTATCAAGTCAAATAATAATTTTAGAGGTCATCGAGTTTTCTGTTTTTGGATGAAAATATTGAAAATTCATTGCAAAATGAATGGATTTTTCTCTTCTGCCGCCACCCCCCCTCACCCCCCACTCTTCATCGGTATCAAATGAAATGAAAAATTTCAAATATAGAAATTAAAATTTGGTCTTTGAAAGGATATATTTACATTTTAACCTTTCATCGTTTCACTTCCACCTCCCCCTTCTTGTTCATTAAAATTTTTGCTTTTGTAAATCTAGATGACGAAAATTTGATTTTTTTATTTCTCCTGATTCTTTTACAAGAGGTTTCAAATGTGTATTTCAAAACATGAAATCACCATTTTTTCCTCATCAAGTCAAGAATCAATTTTTAGAGAATGGTGAATTTTTGGGTGAAAAATGATTGATAGCTACCTACCTAAATTGAAGAAAAAATTATGTATTTTTTTTCAGACTCTCATTTTTACCAATTCTTGCTTTTTTTCATTTTTAATTTAAAATGTCGAGTGATTTAAAGGTTTTGAATACAAACTGGAATGAAATAGGCTCAATTTTCATTTCCTTTGTTTCGTAAAATTTCAATAAGCTTTTTTCTCTCATTTGAATGATTCAAATAACATTTAGATCAGAAAAGCTCAGTCTCGGGGTGCCTTGAAATTGGTATGATAACCCCACCTCCCTCCTCATTCCATTTGATCAAGTACCTCGTATCGTAAATGTACCTATTTCAAAATACCTACTTTGCTCATATATCGCAGAAAATATTTTATTCAATTTTTTCATATTTTTTTTATAAAAAACACCTTCGAGATAGGAAATTTTGAGAAAAAAATTTAATTTTTTGAATATTTTTCCAATCATAAAAATAATGATTTTGTTTTCTGTGCTTTTCAGACGATCGAAGTGATATCACGAATCAATTCCTCAACCTCATCAAGATCAATGGGTAAGTCAAGAAAATATTTGAATAAATTATAATACTTGTAGATTGCTGATTCGACAAACCAAATCAAATATGTAAAAACTTCATCATATTTACATCATAATTTAAACCCATAACCATTTCAAAGGTCAGATCAGTGATGCAAATTCACATGCAAATATTAAAATATAACTATAACATCCCTGATTATCTTCGTAGCAATGAAACAGAAACTTTGAAAAAATTTTGTAAATAATTTAAACTCTCGAACGAACCTTAAAACTCATTCGAGTAATTCAGAGTCAAAAATTAATACCTAATTCTCGAACAACAAATTTTAAATTTTCAGAAGGGATCGAGTTTGGAAGAAGGGTCTAAATTCTTGCTTAAAATTATCGAGAGTTTTTTCATACCTAAATTATTAATTTTTGAAACGTTGGTGGAATTTTCAATTTCCAACGTGCTCTTTGAAAAATAATATTATTTACACGAATTTCATAAACTAAAATAATTACCTATTCGTATAAATTAGAGATTAAAAATACTCCGAGTACAAATTTTTAATCAAAATCAGAAATTTTCAACTTACCACTGGATAAATACGCAGAAGGATTGTAGCAATCGCCGCAAGGTAAAGTGATTTGCTTCATGGCTTCCGAAAATTGCTCGAACAAGTCTGTACGATGTCACAACTCGAAAAAAAATCAACTTTCGCGAAATTAATGCAATTTCAAAAAATCAACGAAATTGCATCTAAAAACGACGATAATATTCAGTTTTCGTGCACCGATCGTAGCAATACGAAATTCGAAAAAGTAAAGCAGCACGAGATATGGCAAACTGTATACACGAAAGTTAGACAAAGATAGCACAAATTTTTCTGATAAGTCTTCTAGAACAGACGTGATTAATCAAAACCCACGCATTTCAGTTTTGGTAGTACACGTCGGACAGATCACAATGATAATAAAGGTTAGTTTTCTGCTTACCGTGGTTAGTTGTATTTCGAGTATACTGTAAATGGTAGTAAAGTTGCAAGTCGAAGCGATGCGCATGCGCAACTAGGAGGAGCTTCTATGCCTCGCCTCAACAAGTACCTTGCTACTTTTGCCATTGGTAGATTGCTACGTATTGTGTAGAAGCCCTGGTATACAATTATGCCGCCGATTCGGTTCGTTTGTGAGATTTTTTATCGGATATATTGTCTAATACATCTACCAGCTTGTATAATGTGTGAGATGATTTCTAAATAGAAATGTTTATACAGAGAAGAATTTTTTAAAAGCGTTCTGATTTAGCGGAACTAACGAGTCGTCGTGAGAACGTGTGTGATGCTGAGCTCGGACACTATATGTCCCGAGCGGAGTAACAAGGATGGAAACAGGTATACGATGGTTGAATTAGAGCAGGACAGAGAAGGTGTTTTTTTTTACCGTAGAAATGCCTTAAAACACCAAATAGCCCATGGATGATTTTTTTCGCCCAGAGGCTTCGATCGATATGTATTGTATGCGGAAGTGGTCGTAAATATTTTTTAGAATAGGTTTTTTTCGATGAGGAAATTCTGTGCTGGGGATTTTTTATGCGATGACAGATTCGGGTATGCTATAATTGGATTCGAATTGATGTGTGGCTTTTGCGGAAACACAATGTGGTGTTTTTTTCAACTTTAATCGAGAGGTGGTATTTTTGTATTGTTTTGGCCATCGTTGACCTGCGGGACTGTAGACTGCATTATGATATTGTATTTTTTGGTTCCGGGTGTGGTTTTTTGTGTGTGCGGATTGCTGTGGATGCTGCGATGATGCAACCAGATGAGAATCTTTTGTTTAGGTGGTGTTTTGGGAATTTAGAGGAGTTTTGGGGCTTGGAGGTTTTTTGTAGTTGACGGATTGGAAGAGCGATTTTTATGGTAATTTTGATTGTTATTGGTTTATTGATGGTGAGGTATTTTTCGGAGTTGAAAAGGTAACTTGAGTGTTTTGACGTTGAATTGTATGGTGTTTTTTTTGGAGATGAAAGATCGATTATTCGATACACGATGGATGCATTTTTTTGTGTGGTTTGGTAGTTTTTTGAAAATTTTTTTGATATGTGAGCGTGTTTTTTATCGAGGAAATAGGTTTTAAAATGTTTTTGTCGGTGTTTTATTAGGATTTGAAAGAACGAGGGTAAAATCAGGTGCTTTGAATGTTTTAGAGATTGGTAGGTACTAGGTACCTACTTTTTCTGTGAAATATGGACAACTGACCAATTTATGGTACTACGAGTAATAAGGGAAGTTGATTATGTATGGTTAGAGAAAAATTGAAGTTGGCAACGTGAAGGAAGGCTAGGAATTGTAAATTTTTCACTTCGATTTGATTTTTTTTCACAACTTGAAGATACGATTCTACTCAATTTTTTGAAATCTAACGCAAATTAACACGTGTTTCTTGTTTTGGGGTTGTGGTAAATATATTTTCTGCAGGACGTTTTTATTTTTAATTTTTCAAGTAAAAAGAACACTCTTGCATAGGCGTACCCAAAGGGAGGTCTCAGGGGGCTCTAGCACCCCCCCCCCCCTTAAGCTCGCCAAAGAGATTTTTTTGTCATGAAAATGTCAAAAGGAAGTGTTTTTTTTTCACTTTTCAAGTATAATTTTTCAAAAAAATTCGCACTCGTTTCGAATCAGTAAAATTTGGTGAAATACGTGACTTTGATTTTTCACCGATCTTATAGCCAAAAATCACCAATTTTGAGTGAAATCTATTTCACTGATTCAAAATGACAGATTAATTTTCCTGAAAGCAAATAAGACCGATTCTGGTTTAGAAAGTACCTACCCACTCTCTTATTCTGAATCAGTGAAAAGTCACTGATAAATAGTCAGAATTGCAGCACAGGAAAAATCAGCAAAATTCGCTGATTTTCAGCGAATTTTCGCTGATTTTTCAACAAATTTCATAAATTTTATTCTTTTTTCACTGATTTTTTTCACTGATTTTTCACTGATTTTTTCACTTTTTTCACTGATTTGTTTTCTGTAAAAAAAATTCACTGATTTTCTCCTGTGCTGCAATTCTGACTGCTTCTTAGTGATTTTCGATAATTTTCACTGATTTATATTTGAGAGAGCATATTGATTGCCTATTCCAAAAATATCACAACTTTTAAATTTTTCTTTGCTCAAGTCTGTTTATGTATCATTCACCTGTTGAAAATACCCCGACTGCACCTCTGCTATAACAGATTACTAAATTTTTTCAACAATTTTTACCCCTCCCCACCATTTTTATCCAATTTATTCCCTCCACTGTAAAATTTCTGAGTGCACTTATATCATTCTTATCTCAAAATTTTCAATTCAAGTCCAATTTCTTAGATTGAAAGCGTAATTTTTGCAGTCTCAGATTTTCTTTTTTGAAACCGAAGTTTTTTTCAGCCAAAATGTAGGCAAATCGATAGGAACTTTATGTATTGTATTTGCTCCCCTTCTTGACCCCTCTACCCTCAAAAATCAAAACTCTGAATTTTCTTCAATATGAAATATTTTAAATTAATTTCGTATATATCAATTTATTCATCTTGATTATAAGTTTCGGATATTACGAATTCGTTGAATGTATTCATCGTGTAAATAATTCGAAATTTTGCTAAAATTCATTTTTGAAATATATTCAAAAATTGTTCAAAATACTTGAATTATAAAAATCACTGAACTTGAGTAAACAATCCTGTTGAAAAATTATTCAGAATGTTAGAAAAAATTACCAGCTTTGTTTGAAATTCGTTTTAAAATTGTCAAAAATCATCGAGATGACCTCGGAAATTTAGAAATGTTTTGAAATATCTGAAACATATTCTAAAAAATCATAAGCGATGTTGAAAAATAGTCAAGTAAATTTGATTCAAAAATTCAAAAATCATTTAAAATTCCGTCAAAATTATTTCCAAAAACCCCTTTTGTCATAAAATACATATACGATTTTAGTGAAAATTTAAATAAAAATGGTAAGTACGAAAGTAGTCAAAGAAAATTGCAAAAGTTGACCAAAATGTTTGAAAAAATCGACGTTTTTCAACATTTTCATCAATTTTTCAAACGTTGCAACGTTTTTGAAACAATAATACCTAATTCAATTAATTTTTCCAGATTTTAACGATTATTCAATAAATTTTTTATATTTTACTCTGTTTTAACCTCATTTTTACCGATTGGTGAATTTTTATCGAGATTTCACATAATTTTTTGACCTTTTCAAAAAAAATTTCCGTGTGCTAGTTTTGAACTATTTTTACTTTTTTGAAGTTTTTCATGATATTGACGTCATTTTTACTCAATTATTGTGGCAGTTTCAAAAAATATTGCCAAGTTTGAAGTACCTATTTTTATTTATATTGGTATATTATCAATTTTTTTTTACTGATTTTCGATCTACCTATACTTTACAAAAATTTCAATCATTGTTTTGGTATTTTGAGAAAATTTTTGGCCTAGTTTTGTCAGTTCATAGAATTACATCGTCGTTAATTTATCCAGTTTTACGTTATTAACGATTTCCATAATTTATTCAATTTTTTTGTAAGTAAGGTAATTTCATTTTTACAGCATTTTGGGCAATTTTTCAGTATTTTTTCTAAATTTCAATGCAGTTTCACTCGATTTTCGTAAAAATTTGACGAGTTTTTTTGGTGTTTGAATCTGTTTTGTGGCATTGTTCTGAAAATTCTGGAATATTTCATACATTGAATTTGACATTGTGGCCGGGGATGGGAGGGGGAATGATGATTTTTTTCCTTTTTTCCACTTTTTATAGTGTAAAATTTTTCCAAACTGAAAGAATTGAATCATCATACAATTTTTCTGACTGAAAACTGATTTTTGGTCTGAAAACGTAGTTTTGTTACCTTTTGGGAGGATGTAATATTTTCCTCTTCCCAGCACCCCCTCCCCCACAACCACCACCATTTGGTTTAGTGCTAACTTTTTAATCGATTTTTTCGTTATTTTCGACGATTTTCACATCAATTGAATTATACATCAGGATGACTACTCTCTCAATTATAAATCAGTGAAAATTATCGAAAATTACTGAGAAACAGTCAGAATTGCAGCACAGGAGAAAATCAGTGAAAATTTTGCTATTTGCTTAATGTGTTTTTTGTTTTTCTTGCCAGTAGGCACCATGATATTCCAACAACTTTTATGAAGAATTTTAAATTTTTCTAAACGAAAATAATTCATCAATATTCAAGATGATTATTTTGAATTTACTTGATTTTTAGATAAATATCAATACGAGTAGTAGCTCAGGATTCTGAATGATTTTTATCAGGTTTTAGACGATTTCAAGAATTTTTATTAGCAATTTCTGCGCTATTTTAAATCAATTTTACAGCGTTTTAACAGGTACGTTCTGGAGTTGGTGAAAATAAAAATGAAAAATCGAAAATTTTCTACTGAAATAGAATTTTTTCTGATTTTTCCATTTTTTTTCTGATGACTCAGAACAAAAATTTCTTAACAGAAAAAAGATCTTCACTTTTGAAAATTTTCGGACTCAAAACCAATTTTCCAAAGTTCTACTCTCTCAATTATAAATCAGTGAAAATTATCGAAAATCGTTGAGAAACAGTCAGAATTGCAGCACTGAAGAAAATCAGTGTACATTTTTTCACTGAAAACAAATCAGTGAGAAAAATCACTGGAAAATCAGTGAATATTCACTGAAAGGTCAGTGAAATTTATGAAATTTGCTGGAAAATCAGTGAAAATATTTGTAAAATCAGCGAAAATAGAATATTATAGCAAGAAAAACAAGAAAAACTTACAAGAATTTTACTTCTATAAGAAAAGAAAAACAGAAACTGGCGAGAATTAAAAATATTTTATTGTAAAAAGCAAGCATTTCAACGTTTTACTTCTCTTTGAATTTTTTAATCGAAGGGTAAATAGGGAGGGTACTTTTTTTTGGTCATACAAAGCAAGAAAAATGGAAACAAAATGGGAAGAATTTTCGTTTTCAAGATGCAGTAGACACCTTGTACATTTTTTTCGCAATTTTTACATTTCCTCGTTCGAATTTTACGTAATTTTCGAGTTTCGAAATCGATTTCTCTCAGCTCCATTCCCATCGCTCGCAAATCGATTCAATTGCAGCCTTCGAAATTGCCACATCCGGTGACAAAATCCCCCATCGACGAATAAACGAAGCTAATTTCGAGTCCTTTACCCGGGTACCGCAGCGATACTCGACCATGATCTCATTTACCTACTCGATATAATTATCGGTTTATCAATTGTCCTCTGTGCGTACTTCTGCAGGTACCAACTATGCATAGCGAAACTAGAGAGTTGTATAATACCCGGCCATATAATAGAGTCCGTCCGTGCTGATGCATACATCTGCGTACTTATTACTTGCCTATGTACCTGTAATATTATGTATTTCATCCTATTGTATGTAAATCGCGCCATCTTCCATATTTTTACTCTTTTCTTTTCCTTTCCCTGCAGTTTGTCCGCCTGCTTGGCGTACTTCTTAGGTAACATTTTCTTCGAAATTTTACCTAATGTTACACACACGTATAGAATAATAATATATTAACGTAAATATACGCGAGTACCTGCATTCAAAGTTTAAATGGTACCCGAATATGGACTTGGAGGTACAGCGTAGAAAATTTCTACCACCTAAGCTCTGCTTAACCTTTCGACTTATCCGGCTCATAGTTATGTTGGACCGCTTGTAGTGCGACCAAAAATGTAAGAAAGTCACAAACGTGACCAAGTCCGCCTCATGGCATTGTACTGTTTATAATATTCTGACATCCCCGGTGTCTAGATTAGACCTACACACAGGGCGATGGGCGCGATGATTTCGAAAAACATGGTACATGTCAAAATACAACATAGCCAGCTATCACTATCACCACCTATCTGTCGACAAGCCGTATTCTTGTACAAATAACCCTATCCGTGCTCTCGCATCTGGTATATGCCGTCCGTGTAATAATTTAAATACTTAATTAACTCGCCTCGCGCCTGTGGATTACTCAATCACAACTTCGATCCTTTACGATGGTCAATTAGTGTCAATGCGAATACCCTCGTTGCTTCAGATGGCAGTTTAAAATTAAGTCTGGTCTTGGAACGGAGACCGGATCACCCTGCATCGCCTTCTATCGTATTGATAGATACATTCTTGTGTTCTGGAGATAACTTCACCGAACATTATTACAAGTGTATGGGGTCAAATTGTCCATATTGTGTCGAGAATCGACGTGGACGACGTGGTTGACAATTTTATCTGTATAGGATACGTGTATTATCGGAAGTTATCTTTGGGCTGTCGTTGGGCTGGTATTTGTAGGCCACCGGGTGATTGGTGCTGAATTTGTGCCTTGTCCGGTAGATTTAAAGACATAAAGCAAATAAAATAGATTTACTATAAAAATTTCACGTAAGAAATACCCATCACATTTGCATAGTTCTTTGTACGTGTCAATAACTTCAAAAGCCGGAGAAATTAATTTTTCTCATGTGTAGGATACAAATAAGTACCTACAGAAATAGTGGAATTTGCATGCTGCCCCTTCCTTTATGCGATATAATTGTCTTTTTTCAACATCTCGTAGTTATTGATCAAAAGAAGAGGAAAAAAATATCTACTCACGAGTTTAATTTAAGGGGGGGGGGGGGGTTGTTATTGGGGTCGAAAAAATCGTTTTTTCAAAAAATGCATACAGTAATTCTACATAGTCATAAAAATGGAAAAAATTGAAAACCAAGTCAATCTAAGCACATCATCGAGAAAATAAATGAGAAATCGTCAGAGGAAAAATTCAACAATCAAACCAAATGTTCCTACTTTGAAGCCTTTTTTTGAAAAGTTCTTTTTTTTCACGTTTACCCCATTTTCTCCGGAACTGCTTGACCGATTTTCTTCCGGTTTGTTTTATTATGTTCAAAAATGCTTCCTTTTCAATTTAACCCGAGGATTTTTTCAGATTTCAATTTTCTGGATTTTTATGTGCCATTTACTTCTGTGATTGAGCACTGATTTGAGTAATTTTATGAAATTTTTGTGATAAAGTTGGAAATTCCGCAAACCCTATCGTTAAAATGTTACTGGGATACCCCTGAATAACTGGTAAAAAAATGAACGGGGGGGGGGTCAAGCCGTTTCGGAGAAAATGGGTCTTCAAGTGAAAACTGTTTTTTCCATGGAAAAAATGTTACTGTTTTTTCATTTTCTCATTTTATTTCAATGCAATTCCAAAAGATTTCCACAAAATTCAAAATTTCATGATATTTTTTATCATTTATGAACTGTATGCATTTTTTAATCAAAAATATTAAATTGCCCATTTCTTGAAAATAAAAGTGAATTCAATCAGATTTCTCAAAATTTTTCGGATTCCGGGGGCCCAAAATTTTTTTCCACATTTTTCCATTATATAAAAACGACTTGTTTACTACTGTATGCATCCAACTCAAAAACTTTGACCCCCCTCCCCCCTTAAAAGTGAACATTCTTGAATTATTTTTTGAAATAAATTCAACCATCAGTTTTGCAATATCGACTTCAATCTAATCTTGATGTATTTGCAAAACAGACAGATGATTCAATTGGAGAAAGTTTTCTTCAAATAGAAAAAATTAGAAAAAAGTCCATTTCAGTCAGAGATTTTCAATCCCCTCCCCCTCCCATAAGCCAATATTGGTTCGTCCCGGAGAATGTGTCCTTCTGTTTAGATTTTGAGAGTGCAAAAACATTGGAAGAGATTTTTAAAAATTTGAATATGAAATTTAAATTGAACACGAATGTTAATGAAGTTTCCGAACGGAGGAAGGGGGCTGATGGCCGATCAAAATTGCATTTTTAGTGGAAATGGAGTTGACTCTGAATTTTTTGAAAACTGCGACCTTTTAATGAAAAATTTTCGTTTTGTGTTGAAAAAAATCGAGAAAAATCGTATGTGCATACTATATACTTACGTACTTTTGGATCGAAAACTATCGGAAAAAATCCACTCGAGGGGGAAATTTTTAAATTCCCTCCTCCCACCCATTAGCTAATTACGGTTTTTCCATAAGAATATTTATTTTTTGTTTTGAAGTACATAAAATGACGAGAAAAATAGAAGGCTTATTAAAAATTTTGAGTATATAATTTCAATTGTCCCTGCTTGAATGATCCCTGAAAAAAAAGTTCTGAAAATGTTACTTTTTCCAATTATTTTTTCAGATTTTGATTGGTTTTGATGAAATATTTGGAGCCAGAGTGAGCAGAAGAGGGGCAGAGGGGATGATTTGCCTCCCATTAAAGGTAAAATTAAATTTCAGGCAGAAAAATTTTTGAAAGTGGTGATAGTCCAGTCAAATTAGCTCATATGAGAACCTAACTTGGAACAAATTGGTGGAAATTTTTTTTTTGCGTCAAAGTGCTCAGGAAGGGACCCTAATCAACATACAAAAACCCCACCAAAATCTGCTCGGAGCATTTCCCCCTAGGTCCACATTTTTGCCCCCAAATTCAGTTTTTTACGTTTTTCTCGTTTCCTTTCGTTTTTTTTGAAAATGTTGTTCTATACAATTTTAAAGGGCGTAAAATTTTACATAAAATTGATTCTATGAAAATTTTTGTACGACTCTCCTAACGCGAGATACGCCCCTCCCCATTATACCATTGATTCTTCATTATCTAAAAATTGCTGTTTTAGCGATGTTTTTTGAAAAAACTTTATAAAATAATCTCATTTCTTCAGTGTGGTTGTGTGGTATATGATGTTAGAAGCATTATTGTTTTTACAAGGGGCATGAGTTCATTTATTAACCCCTCACCCCTATATGAACAGTAATGCCTAACACAGATATGTAGTATAGTCGCAAACTGTAAATTTTTCAAGGAAGTGACTTTTGATAAAAAATTTTAGAAAACGGGAGCCACTCGAAATTTACCGTAGGGGAAGGTGATGGGTGGTATTTTGAGGCTCCATCCCCCCCCCCCATGTGGTAATGTTGAGCGAAATCGGCATTCTTAATAGAGTCGATTTCATATATTTCTACCTTCCACAAACCGAATATACCATTACTTTTGAAATCCGATAACTAGAAGTGCCTCAAACTTAAAACTACCCCCTCCCCCCTATTCACCAATATTTATGAAAAATATCCAAAAATCACAGTTTTTAGCCCCTACATGACAAGTCGACACATTGGCTAATAAATTTAGGTATTTGTGAGTACGCCCAGGATCTTGGTCGAGGAGATGTGGGTATCTAGAATTTCAAAATGTTTATGTCAGCGATTTCGAACCACCTATCTCCTCAACCACGATTCTGGGTGCACTCACACATACCTACTTATTAGCTAAGGCGTAGACTTGTCACTTCTGCAATTCTAAATAATTCAAAATTCTTTATGCAATGTTTAGAGATCAAAATATAAAAAAAAGAATTGTAGAAAACTAGAAATTATTAACAATATTATGACACCTCCCACTCCGCCCCATTAAGACGTGTGAAGCTCGAATGTGAGTCTGTAGAATGTGTTTGACTTCGACTACTATATCCGAATATAGTATTGAAAATTCGTTCCTGGCCGTTGCGCGAGGTGTTTGAGGTAGGGACAAAAACTGTGTTTTTCGGATATTTTTTATAAATATTGGTAAGAAGGGGGGAGGGGTAGTTTTAAGTTTGAGGCACTTCTAGTTATCGGATTTCAAAAGTAATGACAATAGCATATTCGGTTTGTAGAAGGTAGAACCAGGGCTGGTGAACGAAACGATTGTTTTGTTCCGTTCTGTTCTTTTGTTCAAGAAAAAATCAAATTTTTATCGTTCCATTCTGATTTTGTTCAGTTCAATTTTTCTGTTTTGTTCTGTTCCGTTCCATTCTGTTCCGTTCCGTTCAGTTCCGTTTCGTTCCATTCTGTTCAGTTCAGTTAGAAATAATGAAAAACATCGCCGATTATCGAAGAAATATCGAAAATGTTGAGAAAAACGTAAAAATTTAAAATATTTAGAACTTTTAAATGAACAGGGTAACTGAAAATCACAACTCAAAATTTAAAATGAAACGGTTATAAATTTATATTATTAAGCTGAAATTTCTCCTAATCGTAATTATATCATCGACCGACTCTACACTCATCGATAATCTCTGTTCATTTAAGATGAACCTCATTTCTGAAAACAAAACTTCCACCGAGATGACCGGCTGAGACTTCAGTGCAAACTGTTGGTCAAGTCATGTTGTGTTCTGTTTCGTTCCGTTCTGTTCCGTTTCATTTTCTTTTCGTTTCGTTTAATGTTCTATTCCGGTTTATTTGTGCAAAAAATCATTTTGTTCTGTTCTGGTTATCGTTCATGATGAACAAAAATTTTAGCGTTTTGAATCGTTCATTTTGTTCTGTTCTGTTCAGTTCAACCAGCCCTGGGTAGAACTATATGAAATCGACTCTAAGAATGCCGATTTCGCTCAACCTTACCACATGGGGGGATGGAGCCTCAAAATACCACCCACTCACATTCCCCTACGGTAAATTTCGAGTGGCTCCCGTTTTCTAAAATTTTGTTCTGGCCTTGTTGTTCATCATACCAACTTTCACGGTTCTTTTATCAAAAGTCACTTCCTTGAAAAATTTACAGTTTGCGACTATACTACATATCTGTGTTAGGCATTACTGTTCATATAGGGGTGAGGGGTTAATAAATGAACTCATGCCCCTTGTAAAAACAGTAATGCTTCTAGCATCATATACCACACAACCACACTGAAGAAATGAGATTATTTTATAAAGTTTTTTCAAAAAACATCGCTAAAACAGCAATTTTTAGGTAATGAAGAACCAATGGTATAATGGGGAGGGGCGTATCTCGCGTTGGGAGAGTCGTACAAAAATTTTCATAGAATCAATTTTATGTAAAATTTTACGCTCTTTAAAATTGTATAGAACAACATTTTCAAAAAAAACGAAAGGAAACGAGAAAAACGTAAAAAACTGAATTTGGGGGCAAAAATGTGGACCTAGGGGGAAATGCTCCACGCAGATTTTGGTGGGGTTTTTGTATGTTGATTAGGGTCCCTTCCTGAGCACTTTGACGCAAAAAAAAAATTTCCACCAATTTGTTCCAAGTGAAATCCTTATTTGACTGGACTATGACCTTTTTTGAAAAATATTTGTTTCAAGTTGGAGGAAAATTGAGAAAAATAATATTTCGAGTCGAAACAGTCCATCTCGTTTGAAAATTTTCAACTTTTTGCCTTTGCTGCTCCTTTAATAAGGCGATTTCAGAGGATAATTATCTTTGCAGTACGAAAATGGAAGAAACTTTGGAAAGTTTGGATATGAAATTTCTAAGAAAATATTGATTGATGATGAAAAGTAAAGTTTTTACAATTTTGTTCATTTTTTTAGCGTTTTCACAGAGTATTTTTAGAGCCAGATCAAACGGGGGGGGGGAGAAGGGGCAACTCTGCTTACGTTCATTCAATGATGGCAAAATTCGGTTCAAAGTTGAAAAATTAGGTTCAAGTTGAAATTTTTCGAAATGATAACCTTAATTTTATATAATGTAGTAAAAAACTGGGAAAAATTGAGCGTCGAGTCGAACAAATAAGGAAAAATTTCGTTTTAGTCGAGAATTTTCGATTTTTTGGACTCTGAGAATAACCCTTTATTGGAGAAAGGACGCAAATGAAATATTGAGGTGATGAAATTCGTAAAATTGGAAGAAAAATTGACAATTTTATGGTTCTGAAAAATTTGACGTCAAATGGGATTTCATCGATCGAAGTTCAAATTGAGGAGATTGAATTCGTAAATTTGGAAATTTTATCGTTCTGAAAAATTTGACGTCAATGGGATTTCGTCGAACGAAGTTCAAATTGAGGTGATGGAATTCGCAAAATTGTAAGAAAAATTGACAATTTTATCGTTCTGCAAAATTTGACGTCAAATGGGATTTCATCGATCGAAGTTCAAATTGAGGAGATGGAATTCGTAAAATTGGAAATTTTATCGTTTTGAAAAATTTGACGTCAAATGGGATTTCGTCGATCGAAGTTCAAATTGAGAAGATTGAATTCGTAAAATTGAAAAACAAATTGACAATTTTATCGTTTTGAAAAATTTAACGTCAATGGGATTTCGTCGAACGAAGTTCAAATTCAGGAGATGGAATTCGTAAAATTGGAAGACAAATTGACAATTTCATCGTTCTGAAAAATTTGACGTCAATGGGATTTCGTCGATCGAAGTTGAAATTGAGGAGATAGAATTCGTAAAATTGGAAATTTTATCGTTTTGAAAAATTTGACGTCAAATGGGATTTCATCGAACGAAGTTCAAATTGAGGTGATGGAATTCGTAAAATTGGAAGACAAATTGACAATTTTATCGTTCTGAAAAATTTAACGTCAATGGGATTTCGTCGAACGAAGTTCAAATTCAGGAGATGGAATTCGTAAAATTGGAAGACAAATTGACAATTTCATCGTTCTGAAAAATTTAACGTCAATGGGATTTCGTCGATCGAAGTTCAAATTTATTCTAAGTACAAATTTTTCCAACAGTTTGAACTTCAATTTTCTCAAAACTTGTCTAGTTTTAATTTTTTTTTTAATTTTATATTTTTTTCAATCTAGTTGGATGTTGGAAGAAATTTTGAAAATTCATGACGTTGAAATCTTTTAAAATCTTTTTTTTTTTTTAAATGAGAACTTTTAAAATTATTTGAAAATTTTTTTGAGTTGTAGAAAATTTAAAAAAAATATCGAAGTTGTAAAAATGTTGAGAAAATTTACGGTAGAAAAAATTTCAAACCTGGGAAAAATTTAAGTACCTAGGTACCTATTAAAATTTTTTCAACTTCAATCTCTTCAATTTTTTTCAACTTTATGAAATTTTTCCAAATGAATTTTCCACAAAAATACGTCATGGTCATGAACAAAATAATATTTACGTAGGTACCTATATGAACTATTTGATCCAATAGTGCAAAAAAATGCTTCCTTTTACTCCCTTCCCCTAAAATCCTTCCGATATTCTAACTTCTAAGCACCAAAGCACTCTGTACCCTTCCAAAAAAATACTTCCGACGCCACTGAATGGTCGTCGATTGATTCAATAATAATTTTTTCTCTTTCAACAAGTTACTTTTCAGGAAAAATTGCCTTCTCAATTTATTTTAAAATCAAAGTTTAAATTCCAGTAGTTCAAAAATTTCCTTAGAACAGCCACTGGCTTAAACGGATGATCAAATTATTAAAATTTACAAAATGACTTTTTTCTCTTTTTCCTATGCGTGGCAATGGCAACACTTGCTATACAGGAAACACTGGCCATGATTAACTCCATTGTATAGCGAGGTGTGTATTTATGAAAATAAAAGTAGCACCCGCGTTAAATATAATGAACGAGTCAGAGATACCTGCGAATACAAAAGGGATAAACCATCTTATTGTTTCAAACCTAATATCTCATTTCTTAGAATTTTACAAAGTTCACGTTTTTGTTGGCGAATGAATACCAAACCAATCCTACATGTGTTTAGTGACAAAATCACTTTAAAGAACCTCTTTTATTTTTACAACTCTCGAGAATTTATCTTACGGGAATTTGTTCATGAACAAATTCCCGAACGAAACGATTTTACCATTTTTCGGGAAAAAACGGCAAATCGTCCCAAATCTGTCAACATTTGAAAATAATGGATTTTTAATTTTACAAATTTCTTTTGCCAAGGGTGTTCTCGCCTTGAGGTGTCTGTTACGTATATTAGCTACGTGTGGTTTTTAATCTTTGAACATCTTAAATACTAATTTTTTCTGCTTAACCATCTGGTTTCAGGATTTTTTTGCTAGTAGTGTGAATTTATCTCGAGATGTCTCTTTTGTTTTGGGGTTTCTTTGTTTTATAATCCTTCTGTTCTATTGTAAAGACATATAGAATATGATAAGACTGTGGTTTCACCCTATAAGAGTCTAATCATTTTTAAAATACTTTTCCTATTCGAATATCGACTGTTGGGTTTTTATCATTGATGAAACGGTGAATCATTCATTGATAGAGAATTTTAAAAGCTAAAAGCAGTGCGAGATAAACGATTTCATGGAAAGCTTCTCTGTGCTTAACTGCTCAATGTACTTTTATCTAAATATTTCACTTCCGGCTTAGGCTTAGGCGGTCGATAAATTAGTATTTAAGTGTATATCGAGTAGATTTGGATATTTCTTAGTACATGCCTAAACCTACATATTTTCATGGTATAAGTATCTAGTCTGCTGATAACAATGTCGAATTTAATTTACCAAGTAATTAGATAGTGATTCATGTAAATTGTGTAGTAGGTATGAATGAACTGATTATTGGTTTTTTATCTTCGAAAAACCGATATGCTCGGATTTTCAATCTACTTATACTTTAAATCGATTTTGAGGAGGGATACGATATGATATGTGTTGCTAAATCAATCATAGAGTATGGAATTCATATCTAACTGCTGAAAAAAAAAAAGATAAAAAGGAAATGAATGAAATTGAAATTTTCTTGCGTATCTTTTGGGAGATTTGTCGAATTTTTTTTACGATTACGATAAGTGTTCAGTGAAATGGTCTGAAATGGAATTGAATAGATAATTATTTTTTTTAAATTTTATCGAGCAATTAGTTCGATTTTCGTGATCTTATCATTTTTTTTCGAAAAAAATTGTTAGTTAAATTAATTAAGATGATAAATGAAACTGAAGACGTGTAAGGTTGATTTCGAGAAAAAATGTGTGGAACCTTGAGCTCGTGTTTGAATTTTAATAAAATTGAGAAATGCTCGTACTAATTTTTGTCTTTTTTTTAAAACTTAATCGATGATAATAATTATTAAATTTTTACTAGAAAATGATGAGAGGTAAAATGTTATGAATTTTGGAAGTAAAATGTACATTTTCAAGATTTTTCAAAGTATTAGCAGAAAATTGCTAAAGCGTCATAATTTTTTCAATTTTTATCGTGAAAATTAAATTTTTGTGTTTTTTTCATTTTTATCTAGAAACGTTGATTTATATAAATTTTAGAATATTTCGAATTGAAATTCAAAAAATCTTGATTTTCTCATCAGATTATTTACCTATGTATTTTTAATCAGAAATGATCAATTTTTGTACCTATTTATACCTGTACCTACAGTTGATCGGAAAAAATCATTTTTTTCCTACATTACTTACTTGTTTGATTTCGATTGCAAAAAACAAATGTGACATATTTCCAGGTTATGTGAAAATGGAACAAATGTTTTTTCCATTCGTGAGATTTGTTGATAAGTTGTCTAAAAATGATCTCTAGGAGCAGATTCAATTCTAAAAATTATCGACTAAAAATGAAAAAGACCACGTACTCCACTGCCTATAATTTTTAATCATAATCATAATTCGATTGAAGAAATTTTGGCAAAGAAAATTAAATAGGTATATCGAAAAGTCACAAAATTAGTTCATTTTCAAAATACCTTCGTATGTAGATATGTATTTTGTCGAAAAAATTCCACGAAAAAGTGAATTTTTTGAAACACTTACGTACTACCGATTACGAACTCGTGTAATATTCTATCCAGTTTTCTCGTTCAATATTTACCATATCAGACTATTTTTTCGAGATAATCGTCCAAATATCAGCATTAAGAAGGAGAATCATTTGAAAAATTATTCGAATTCTTCGAATCACCAACCTTACGAATACCTCAAGATAAATTTTGTTCGAATTCATCGTTTTCGAATCACAAATTCAAATCATAATTTTTTTATCAATTTTTTTTTGAGTATTATGTAGAATTTTGTTGAGTTATTGTTTGATGACAAAACTCGAAAGGAACTGTAGATAGTGATTTATCGAGGGCTAAAAATTGCAAAAAATTGTTATTCGGGTGACATTTTTTCGTTTTTTTTTTAAATTTCAAAACGTAAAATTTTCAATAAAAATTGAAAGGAAAGATTTGAATCACGAACACGAATTATCGAAATTTTCAAATCGCGAATCATTAAAAATTTGATTCGAATCTTCTTCGAATTATGTTTTTTTTCTCGTAAATCCTTCACGAAATGAGAATACTGTCACAAATATGATCTTTTCGATTCGACTCGTGTCCATTATTTGATGTTAAATAAGGATTATTCAGGGCCTCGCGGAGAAAACCAGGGCCCAAGGGAAAAAAATGTAAAAGCAAAAAAAAAGCCTAACTCTCTCGTTTATAAATCAGTGAAAATTATCGAAAATCACTAGAAAATAGTCAGAATTGCAATACAGTAATAAATCAGTGAAAAAAATGATGGAAAATCAGTGAAAATTCACTGAAAAGTCAACAAAATCATTGAAATTGGCTGAAAAATTAGTGAGATTCATTGAAAAATCAGCGAAAATCCGCTGAAAATCAACGAATTTCGAAGATTTGCCGTTTACTGCAATTCTGACTATTTATCAGTGACTTTTCATTGATTCAAAATAGTGGCGTAGCCAGGAATTTCTCATAGAGGGGGTCCAAAGATCCGAACTTTAATTATTTTTTGAGAAATTTTGAGTTGACCCCTGACCCCTCCCCCCACTAAATTTCCTTTTAATATAAAAATACTATATTCAAAATTTGAATCATTTTCATGGTGTTATAAAGTTCTTACGCGATTTGCATGTGGAATATTCAAGAAAAAAACTTTGATAAAAAGATAATTTTGGAACAAGCGACTTTCATACTAATTATTTCGACCTTGAAAACCAAAAATAATAACAAAACCAAACAGTGGCATCGAAAGCTTTTCATGAGAGGGTAAAAAGTGGGTTTCGGAGGCTTGGAATACTAGAAGGGGGAGGGAAAAAGGGAGAATTTTTTCGCTTAATCACCTCAAATACTTAGTTCATTATAATTGTGATTTCGTCTGTGCCTGAAGAAAAGCGAAGGTGAAGCTTTGAGAAAATTCGATTTTTAATGCCCTAAGAAGGCATTTTTTCATATAAATTCTTAACCTCATGAGGGGGTTTTCGGATCACTGGACTTCCATGGCTAGTGGTTACGCTGATTCAAGATGAGAAAGTTATAGGTACTCATTTCGAATACAGAGTACAAAAAAAACTAGAATCACGAAACAACGCAAACTAAGGCAATTTTTTTGTTTGAGAATTCTCGCAGTGAAGACTGAAATTTTTTAGCCCTAACGAGTTCTCGCAGGTTCTCAAAAAAAAATACTCAAGGTCGAGAGGAAACCCCCTCCCCCTCACTGCGCAGGCCTGGGGCTATTACGTACTTAACTACTTATCTAATTTCAAAATCTCAATTTTCGAAAATTCTGACCTTTTTTTGTGCATTTTATCAGATCACATCGCGAATTTGAAATTTATAAAATCACGTAGGCATTTGGCTTCCAAATTTCCATTTATTTTGTAATGACATTGCATAATCATCTGAATCATCAAATTCACTCGCTCGTGAAAATATCACAATTTTCATCCAAAAATACAATTTCATTTTATTTAAATTTTCATTGGAAAATTTCGATGATTTGATTTTTTTTAGAATTTTGGAATTTTATTAAGTATTTTAACTTTGAAAATTTTTCAAACCTTGTGTAATGAAGAAAAATGCATAATAGGCCTGTATTGATACAATATTTTCATCTTTTCGATCAGAAAATATGATTTTCGATGAACAAAACGATATTTGAAATTTTTGAGATATTTTTCAAAGACTTGCTTATTTTTTGCAAAAAGTTGCGAAAACGGCCTTGACGGGCAATTTCCGAACAAAAATACATGAAAAATCACATTTTTAGCATTTCTTAACTCGTGTTTAAGTCCGCGTCAGTCCCCGTTTGTAGTTTTTATTGTATAGTTTTAAGTGTCCGGAAACCGAATTTGGGATTTTTTTTGAATCAAGTTGATACACGGGCAGTTTCCGGCCAAAAATTTGAAAGAAATCCTCATACTTTGGCGTAATTCAACCGTTTAGGTATGAAAATGAACTGCTGAAGTGATCAAGGGCATTTCTGCGGAGTAGAACACCTAGTCTAACAAAAATATGATCGAAATTTACGTCATCGATGCCTTTAATAATCATCTCAAGTAATAAAAAAATATAAATTTCACTTTTTCAGCTTTTAACAATTTGTTCAAAATTATTCAATTTCTGAATTCATTTTGGGAAAATATTACACAAATTTTGAAAAAATATTTCACATTTAGGAAGAAATTATTCAATTCTTGAAAAAAGGGTCTTATTTCAGAAAAAAATTCGATTTGGAAAAAATTGTTGCATTTTAGAAAAAAAATTGAGAAGAAAGTACACAAAATTTTTGACAAATTAATTCATTTCAGAAAGAATTTATTCAATTTTTGAGAAAACAGTCTTATTTCAGAAGAAAAAATCGTTTTGAAAGAAAATTATTCAATTTTATAAGAAAATACTCATTTAATTTGGGAAAAAAACTGATCAATTTTCAAAAAAATACCTATCTTCTCGTTTGGGAAAAATCTAATTTCGAGATGATATTGTTCAATTTTTTAAAAATTGTCCCATCTTGGAAAAGATTTGTATTTTAGAAGAAAATTGTTTAATTTTTAAAAAAAATGTTCATTTCGGAGAAAAATGGTCCAGTTTGAGAAAAATGTCCAATTTTTGAATTTTTTTGAATCGTTCAACATATTAAACGACATTATTGTGAAATTTCAATTTTGACCCCCTCTCCTGCCCCACCCCACACTCCAAAAATTTTTTGAGTACGAAATTCGTTATCTACGACCTCGAAAACATATATTTTGACATATTACACGATATTGAAGTGAAATTTTGATTTTAACCCGCTCTCCTGCCCCACCCCTCACTCAAAAAAAATTTTTGAGTACGAAATTCGTTATCTACGACCTCGAAAACATATATTTTGACATATTACACGATATTGAAATGAAATTTTGATTTTGACCCCCTCTCCTGCCCCACCCCTCACTCAAAAAAAATTTTCACCTCAAAATTTGAAATCTACGACCTCAAAAACACAAGGTAACCACTTTTTGAACGACTTTCAGGGCTTTTGTGCAAAATGAGCGTTTTAGAGGGTCTCCTCGCCTACTGTGGGTCGTATCGAAGTTATTATTTGAGAGGGAGAGGAAGACTAATTGCCAAAAAATTAGTTCATTTTCAAAATACCTTCGTAGATATGTGTCTTGTCGAAAAAATTCCACGAAAAAGTGAATTTTTTGAAACACTTACGTACTACCGCGATTACGAACTCGTGTAATATTTTATTCAGATACCCATCACTCATAACCCTTTCTTTGTGCGCAAAACAAACCCCACCCAAACGAGCTGAAATCTTGATTATTTTACAATACACCGAATACCTACAAAAGTAGGTACACGAGTAGTGATATCACGCATCGAGGCATCACAGGCCTCAGCCGGCTCGGTACGATGGCGCTTTCGTAATAATTGCGTAAATAAATCACTTTTCCGTCACGTTGGTGTAGGTACACGTTTATCTTATTGTATACAAATCAAAAAAAAAAATCAAGAAATAGTAGATACCTTGGTCGTTGCTCTAATATTTTTCTTAACTCATGGTGAAATTATTTCAAAAATTTTTGATTACGATAATTCTGCGATAAAAACGATGAAAAAGAAAAAAATGATTCATAACCTCCCTCCACCGATCCACCCGTCGTTGATATTGTGTTTTAGCACGTCTTAGCATAAAAATGTCACATATTCCGAATACAATTGGTTTTATTGGCCGTAGCACGCATGATCAGCTCTGTAAGGTCGGTTGTGTCGTATTCACTTGTACCTTACGTAACGATGAATGACGGGCAATAAAACCCAATAAAGAAGCTTTTAGTCGACCTAAATTCGGTGTGTAGATTACAGATACGAAATTTTTACTGTGTAGACATTGGACAAGGATCAGGAGCAGGAGCACTGACTAAACGCTTCTTTTTCTTTTTTTACGTGTAGTTTAGTAAAAAAAAAGGTCATTCGCGTTATAGTTTCGTATTGTTTCCAAATAAAACGTGTTTTTTTTATTCGAGTGACTATTTTACCAGCTTAAATGTTTTTCTAATGTACGTTTGCGTGTGTAGGGTTTTTTTTTTGTATCGGATACCTTTTTTTTTCGGTCTGCGATACGCCTGCATTAGTTTTGGCTTTTTTTTCTGCAGTCTCCGCAGTTGTATATCATTCGAGTCGTATTTTAAGGTACCGTTACGCGAGTTTTATTTCGAACGTGATGTTTATTGTTTATTCACTCGGTCATGCTATTAATTGGCTTAACGATTGCGTAACGAATACTGGTGAAAAATTAGGTCCGAAGAGGTCTGCGGGATGGCGAAATGTGTACCGGTCGATGAATGAGAGAAAGAAACCATCGAATCGAATCCTTTGATTGGTAAGTGTTGATTTTATACGTGGTTAGATGATGGAGATGGTTCTCACGCAAGTGGGTTGTTTAGAATTGATAATAGTGTGACGAATATTTGAATTTGAATTTTTTTCTAGACTGTTTTTCTTATTGATGGGTTAAAGTTATGATGTTGAATTTGGGAAATTTAATTTTTATAGCAAGATTTTCTCCGTTGATGTGTTTTTTGAGACTGTTTTAGGCAATGAAAAAGAGAAAAGGGTAATTTTTATGATTTTTGAATACCATTGGCTATTGGAAGGAGTGAAAAAAATGTCCAGGATTTTTACGAAAATTGGCGAGGTAGTTTAATTTGAGTAAAGACCCTCTCAGAAAAATTTGAGCCCATCAGCCCGAAAGGAGATGGAGCCAGAGGATTTCGAAGTGAAGTCATTTTTGAAAAAAAATTCTTTTTTGCTATTTTGGGATGGTGTTGGGCTGGGAACCTAAAAAAGTACCTACCATTCGAGCTTCCACGTCTTCTTGAATCGTGGATTTTGAAATTTAATTATTTTCTTCTTTTTTTCCCACCAAATTTCATACAGGGGGGGGGCTAAAATTTGATGATTTTTTTGATTTTATCAAAATTCAACTTGTTTGCTCAAACAACTAAAAATCCAGGGCGTCTACCGGTCGCGAAAGTCGCGAAAAAATCGCGAATTTAGATTTAGGTCGCTGAAGTCCCAAAAAAGTCGCGAAATTGACCCAAAATTCATCAAAAGTCGCGAATTTTTCCGAAATTACTTCCATTTTTTCGCCTTTTACAAAATAGAAAACGTAAAGAAATTTCACCTTTTTGAACATTTTTTTCTAAAAATTTTCGCCTTCGCTTCGCTCGGGCTCATAAATTTTAAAAACTCATTCTTAAATTATATACCTCTTCATCCTCTTTCCTTCTATTTCAGACAATTGAATATTTTGAAGCGGAAAAATATGTTCTTGTGGGAGACTAAGTAGCGATCACGATTGGGAATTTCAAAGGTAATATTGTGTCCATTGTCAGGAAAATCTAAAATAATTGGAGAATTTTTTAATTTTCCAAGGGGTGTTTTAAAGGAGAAAACCATTTGGAAATATGTCTTTTTTTGCTGTTTTTTAAATAAATTCTTCGAAAAAATTTCGCCCTCGCTTCACTCAGGCCAAATCTGCTAATATTTCAGACTTTCCATGAATTTATTTCTCAATAATCATTTAACAATTTTATCCGTTCTAACATGATTTTTCTTAAAATTTTCACCCTCGCTTCGCTCGGGTAATAACTACTTCTCTTCTTTACCATAAAATAACTCACTTTTGGAAAATTTTTGTGAAAAATTGTCTTTTTTCAAAATTAAAGACGTATTTTCTTCCGCGTATATTTTTTCTATAATAAATTTGATCTCGTTGATTTTTTGGTGTGGGGGGGGTGTCAAATTGAGAGGTAGATACTAGATACCTTAAAAAAAGGTCGCCAAAAAGTCGCGAAATTTGATTTTTAAAAATTGGTAGAAACCCTGAAATCGAGCCAAAATTTTTTTTGATCACTTGGAATAATTTCAATTGGAATAATTTCACAGACCTGCATTTTATCAACTTTTTTTCGCTTAATCAATCCTGATGGTGATTCTAATCTACTTTTTAGCGCTGATTTCGAATATTTCAGTTTTTCTCCATCACTTTAAGAATTCTCATAATTTGAATTTTTGTTTGTTTTACACTTTTATGATGACTTTTCACACCTTGGGTCGATTTTTTGGGCAAGGAAAGGGTCCTACGAAAAAAATGAATAGAATATAAATTGTAGATCGTTGAATTTTTTTCTGTAAAGCCCAATTCATTTTTTCCTAGGAAGCAAAGTTCTCGAGATATTTTTAATAAAAAATAAAGTTAAACTTTAAGCTTCATAGGAAAAAACGAATTGAACTCTATACAGGAATAAAATTTTACTCTCTACAATTTATGTTCTATTCATTTTTTTTGTAGGACTCTTCTTTTGCCTAGAAACTCCACTTCAAATGTCAAAGTTATTAAAAAGTGTGAGACAAATTTTCAACAAAAATTTCAATTGTGAAAAATCCTGACGTGCTGAAATGTTTTCACTATTTTTCCCACGATCAGCGTAAAAAAATCCTATAAAAATCACCCTTTAAATTTTAGACATCATTTTTCATGTTGATCTGTGTGTTTCAATGAAATTTTTCAAAAAATTCCATGCCTCAGTGCTGTCTACTGAAATTTTATCTAACTGCGAAATATTCATGAAATTCAAATTGCTAATTCAATGGCTTAAAAAGTGAGCCACAAATTTTTTCATTATTGAAATTAATGTTAATGAATTTTTTTTTGGATATTGAAATGAAATTTTTTTTGAAACATTTTGTACCATTGCTACAAATTAAAATTAATTCTCAATATGTAATATTTCAATAATTTTTCTGCTTAATTCAAGTAATTTTTCTGCTCTTTAGGTCTCAATGATGAAGTGAATCCAAATGTGAATCATACGAATATTTTTGCATTTTAAATTACAAAAGTATAGGTATGCGAATAAATTTCGTTTGAAAACTTGATTTTTATAAAACGTCGATAGAAAAAAAACACGGTTGAGAGGTGAGGAGGGGGGGGGGTGAATTTTTTTTCAAAACAATCGTTGGAAATTTACCAATTTTTTCCAAAATGCTCATTAGACTCTGGAATTAATTTCAAAAACAATTCAGGTTTTTGAATCGTTTGAGCAATTTTTATTTAAAAAATTTCTACTCATTTTCTTTCAATTTTGAACCGTTTTCGAGGTAATTTTTTTCACTTATACCGTACTCGAAGAATATTACGAAACGCAAATTCCTCTCGAATGAAACACACAATTGATATAAGCCTAATCTGGCACTTGTATTGGTATTTTTTGAACGGAAATTGTATCAACACGTTGGATCACGAATGTATACCGCGATTAAGCGATTAATATACTTAATTGTAAATTAAATACGCTTTCGATTTCGAATAAAGAAGAATCCCGCGGATTATCAATGTAAATATGTATTATCTCGATTAACTCGTAGGTACGTGTAATTTGTAAGCCATCGAGGCTTGCAAAATACGGTGGCAGTTGTAAAACTTGATCCGAAATTGAGTGAAATTAAAATTCAAATATTGGTAAAATTTCAGAAAAAGAATCGAGCCTTAGTGAGAGAATTGGTAAAGGAGGAAATTTTTTAGCTTGCAGTTGGTAAAATGGGGAACTTTTACTTCCCTGTTCCTCTCTCCCAAACGGCTATATCGAAGCTCAATGCATAGGCAGAAGCACCAGTGTTTGAAATCCTGGAAAATCATTTTGTTTTCAAAATTATAGTGTAATTTAATCAGTTGTGGAAAAAAATCAGGATCTTACTGAACGGAGGAGGGGTGGAGCAGCTACGCTTCAAATAATGGTGCAATTATATATTTTTAGAAGAAAAAATTCGATCCGAATCGAAAAATTTGTAAAAGTAATGGTCTTTTGAGAAAATTTTCAAATTAAACTGAAAAAATTGAGGAAAATTGTACCTATTTGAAGGGGAAAAATTCAACTCTGGTCAGAAATTTTCAATTTTTTGTCCCTTTGCTTTCGAAATGTCGATTTTAATTCGTTCCTCTTCCTGATAAAATTTTATTCATGAAAAAATATTATTTCCAATTTTTATTAGGTAGGTTAATTTTTTAAATCCTGATTTTAGATTATCAAATTTATTTTTCAATTTCTATGGCTCCCAAATTCTATTTTTTTTCGTATCTTGAATCAGTGGTGTCAGAAAGTGGGGATGCAAGCCATTGTACCCCCAGTATTCCCCCCCCCCCCAATTTTTTGGTGGGTACGAAGTATTATTTGCACACCTCTACACACACACGAATTACATCATATAGGAATTTTCAAGGTATTGAAACATAAAAAAATGTATTTTTTGGGCATTGAAACCCCCCAATTTTTTCAAAGCTTTGCCCTTGCTTCGCTCGAGCATGAACAAAAACACAAAATTTTATTTACTTAAGAGGATGCTCTACATATTCCGGGTGTTCCTAAAAAAAATTGATAAGGGAAAAATTACGTTTTGAATTTTCATTATTTTTTGAATCATAAAGAGGTACCTCTACCTATTATGAAAAAACATTGACAGGCTGACAGAGCCCTGTTTTCATTTCTTTTTTCAAATTTTGAAAAATATTCTCATTAAAAACTATTTTTTGAAAAAAAAGGGCTCTGTCAGCCGTTAAGAATATTTTGTGTAAAAGATATCCAAATTTAATCAAATTTGATTCAGAAGTCTCAGAGAATTCTTGCAAAAACCGTCATCAAACCTAGCATTTCTTCAAAGTTTTATAAAAATAATTATTGTGGCAATTGAAACTTTTCAATACTTTTATATTCTTCATTTTACGTAGGTACTAAAATCATATTCATTCAATGTTTTCTCATAATACCTCTTTATAATCAAAAAAAAAAAAAAAAAAAATGAAAATTCAAAATGTAATTTTTCCCTTATAAATTTTTTTTTGGGACACCCGATATATGTAGACGTAGAGCAACCTCTTAACACATAATTTCAAAATACATGAAAACTGAAAATCTGTTTAAAAAATTAAAAATATGGGCATTGATTTGTTCAAGTAGAGGGTTTAAAGTTCTCAAGATACCAAAAAGATTACTAGGTTGTTTCGTCTTCGTTGTGATGTATTTTTTTTTCTTAATACACGCTATGAAAGTTTAACATTACTCCCGCTACGCAGCATACGAAAGTACACCATTTTAGAGAAGGGTACTTTTCATCACACTGCGATGAAAAGTAGTACTTTTCATCGCACTACAATAGCGCACTCTATGAATTATTTGTTTTTGATTGAAAAGAAACTTGCATAAATTTTGATAGAATTTTTCAAAAACGCTTCTTTATGTGTATTAAGAAAAATATCTTACAATGTAGGAGGTGAGAGTGAACTATTTCTTGTCTCGTGCGATGGCTTCACTCGCCTACGGCTCGTTTCGCCAACATTCGCACTCGACAAGAAATGGTTCACTTTCACCTCCTATATAGTAATATACTATTACGACAGCCATGTGGCCAATTTTTAGCAAATTTTTGAAAATTTATGGTCTTTATCGATTTCCTTTGCCATTTCGTTTTTTTTATTTCCAACTGTCAATTTTTTCAACTACTTCACAATTTAGATAACTTTTATTGAAGCTAGAATTTATCGAATAGGATATGTAGCTGTCATGCTTGCATTGACATACGAAAAATTGCCCCTCTCCTTGCTCCTCTGCTCTCCTCTGAAATTGATTTTGCCCTTGACAATTTTTTCAGACACAGGATTGCATAAATAGGGGCAATGTTGACCTCTTTGAAATATTTCTTCGTATAGATCAATTTTTCACGTAAAACTGATCACCAGTGGAGGCAAATTAGCATCATTTGGAAGAATAAAAAAACATTTTTGCCTAGCAAAGCTTTCATTTTGGAAAATTGTCGAGAGTGGGCCCCTGAATAATTCCAAAGAGTTACCACCCCACAGACCTCAGGCTAATTTTTCTAGAGTGGTTAACCCCTCCAAAAAGACGTTTTTTCACATTATTTCCTTGGGAATTGATTTTAGGATAAAAATAGTTCAGTACTTTTTTGTTCTACACTCAATTTGCAACATTTTTTGTATAAACAATTTTTCAGTAGGAGCGTAAGCAGAGGAGATAGAGAGTCCTGAAGGAAGGGGGTTGGGGAAATATACTATTATTTGAAAACGTGATAATACGTATAAAATCGTACTAAACTGTTTTTGGCATGGAAATAGTAGTATTATGTAAATTGGTGGTGTTGATACTATTTGACCCCTCCCCCCTTATATGTGCCACCACGCCTCACCCATTTGTTTTTTATCACGTTTTCAAATAATAGTACATGTATTTCCCCAACCCCCTTCCTTCAGGACTCTCTATCTCCTCTGCTTACGGTCCTATTGAAAAAATTTTCATACAAAAAATGTTCGAAATTGAGTGTAGAACAAAAAAGTACTGAACTATTTTTATCCCAAAATCAATTCCCAAGGAGATAATGTGAAAAACCCCCTTTTGGAGGGGTTAGCCTTCTCTAAAAAAGGTTAGCCTGAGGTCTGTGGGAAGGCAACTCCTTGGGGTTATTCAGAGAACCACTCTCGACAATTTCCCGAAATAAAAGCTTTACTAGGAAAAAATATTTTTTCATTTTCTAATTTGCCTCCACTGCACATCTTGTTTCTAATTCTGAGGCTGGACGAATTAATGTGTTTTTTTCTATGCTAATTTAAAAATTGATCAACCTTTCCTCCCTTGCCATATTGCATTTTTTACTCCTAATGAAAGCCCATTTCACGGTACATTATTCAAAAAACCATCTATCCATTCAGCTGGATCGGGGATGAGTGTGAGAAAGTGAATTGATCAAAAATGAAAACGAACGTGAAAATACGTAGGTGTAGGATAATGACGATGACCTACCATATAATACGAACAATCGACGTGTGTACTTGGAAATACGTTGTCGCGGCGCGTATTGTCCAAACAGTCTCATTTTGTTGCCGGCTCGGCCCATTAGGGGTATTTTTCGCCTCGGATCGCACATCCCGCTGATTTATTTACACGTTATTTTGTACACTTGCCATAGACGTTCGTATAATTCCCACACGTCTGCTGACGGGCTACGCAGCGTTGAAAATTGCTATACCCGAGATCGATCAAGGCCGTGTAAAATCGCGTTCGCTTTTTAACTATAAAAAAATCCATTCTTGGGTATTCGGACTCGAGAAAGGATGACCAATATATCGAATACGGGTCAATAGAGTACGTGTTTTTTTTTCATCCCTCTCGCTAAGGGCCGGACGAGTGACGGAGATGAAAAAAACTGTGTCAGGGTTAAACACGATGACATACCGAGTGAGAAAAAAAATCCTGCGTCTGAATGACCACGTAACGATTCACTTTCACATTTTGGCTCGGTCGTTGTGGAGAAGCAGAGGGCGAAGGATTTTTTTATATTGAAAGAGAACGCGTATTGTTTGTGCAATTCAATCACTAGGTCAGGGGGTAAAAAAAAATTACCGGATTGTTCTTTCTGTTTTAAATATTTAACCATTTGGACGGTTCGGGGTTTCTTTTTCTATTCTGCTGCTGTGGTATGTTGAACAATGCCATTTAAGGAGACAGACCGTCAAAAGTACAGTTAGATTTTCTTCTTTATTTGTCCTTACCCAAGAGGATTTTTTTATCCAACGAGAGTGAATCGAATATATTTTGACAAGAGCTAAAGAAAATGCCATGCATAATGTTGGCCTAATTCGGTGGAACGATCGTGGCTTTGGCTCGTGTCCTTGACGTAAGAGAGTAATTGTATCGTGTGAGGTGGCATGGCTGATTACTTGGGTGGAAATTTTCATTTGTGCTTTTCCCCCTCGTTCTGCTCCGTTGCATGGTCGAGGTGTAATAAATCGATACGAACGAGGTACTCGAGTGTACTTCATAGGTGCCCCTATTATGTAGATATATCGGCAAGGTGCAATAGGTGATAATCCCACGGATCATATAAAACCAGCCAAATTGTTGGTTAATTTGTACACAAGCGACAAGGCGGTAGGATTTTCGAGCTCTTTGATGTGAGGTTGTGTGCTCGTGTGGAATACGAATTATGAACCGGAGGAAAGCATCACGTTTCGACTTTACAATATTTATTAACCGGTTGTTATCGTTGCGATTAGTGTACAAGTAGTGGCTGTACACTGTCGTGTCATTCGTACTGCACTGTATACCGATGTGTGTATTGTACCCGAGTCTGTGTACATTTAAGGTGTAATATTTGTACTGAATGTACCATCAGCAGGTATTACGTATATGGTACCTACACCTATGAGGTATACTTACCTACCTAATACACAAATAGACGCGTTTATACAACGTCGTATGTACAGTATCTTTATACCTATTGGCTTCGTTTACGTAGATCGTATTTATACGAGTATTGTATCCGAATGTAAGTTCAGACCGCTACTTGGAAAAGTGATGGGTATATTTTGTAGATAAATACCTATGGTAATAAAAACGACGTGTGTGGTGTGATACCCGAAATGTGTTTTTTTTTCTTTGAAGATCGTGTAAATTTTTTTGGTGGATTTTTGGAAATTTTGGTATTGAGTGTTGATGCAAAAGGATGGAAAAGTTGTCGATTATAGATGAGAATGCAAAAAAAGTACGAATTTTCGAAAGAAAAGGGTCATAAATAGGGATGAGATTTCTATGTCATAAAACTAGTGTTTTATGCGCATAAAATATGCTTTTCGCAGTCTGAAAAAAGTTTAAATCAAAAATATTCCTAAAAAATCGAAAATACGTCAAAATATGTCAATAATTACGACAAATTCAAAACGGAAACTTCAGGGCTATTCCACGCTAAAACAGACCAAAAGTGAAGTCGGGTCTTCCGATTTCGTTCAAATTTTTTTTACGAATTCTCCTTGGTGGTCTATTCACGAAACCACGATCAATTTTTTTCCAACCCTCAAGGGGGGGGGGGGGGGGGGGCTCGTAATTTTTATGCAGTTGTGATTTTTCGCCAAACTACCCAACTTTGAAGGCTTATATACCTTAAAATAGGCTGTACTTTGGGAAAAACCGTTTGCGGGGTCTGAAAGAGAATTGAAAGTAGATTCAAAAGTGATAATCATATTTTGGAAAGCTCAAGTTGAACTTGGGTGGCGAAAGCTCAACTTTCATGATATGCACAAAATATGAAAGCTACCATTTAAAAATCTGAAAAATTACAGTGAGTAGACCTTTTTACCCTTTTTTCAACCGATAAATTTTCAACATGGGATCTCCAGACCCCTGGGGGGGTGGGGGGTACAGGGGTCCGCAATTTTGACGGAAATTCAAAAAAAATCGATAAAGTCGAGTAACACATCGATGACTACTAATTCGAAGGCGCTGAGTTCGAATATGTACTCAGTTTTTTCATCCGACTCCTCTGAACCCCCTTATTAGCCCCCTCGATAGGGCCAAAATTTGAAAAAATGAAAAATGACGTGCGACCAGTCGTTTGTTAGGTTTTTGAGGGAGCTGGGATCGAATATTTGATTATTTTCTGGATTTGACCCCTGAGTGCCCCCCTAGCCTCCAATTTTAGGGAAAAGTGAGTTAAGATATTAAAATGGCGTGTGACATATCGATTCTCACTAATTTGAGTGCATAGAATTCGAATATCGACTTACTTTTTGATTTGACCCCATTCCTCGCGCTTCAACCTAATGAAAAAATACGAATTTGAGGGGAAGTAGTCGGTTAGATCACGAGGAATGGGGTCAAATCAAAAAGTAAGTAGATATTCGAATTCTACGAACTGAAATTAGTGAGAATCGATATGCCACACGCCATTTCAATATCTTAACCCACTTTTCCCCAAAATTGGAGGGATAGGGAAGTACTCAGGGGTCAAATCCAAAAAATAATCAAATATTCGAACTCAGCTCCCTCAAAAACCTAACAAACGACTGGTCGCACGTCATTTTTCATTTTTTCAAATTTTGGCCCTATCGAGGGGGCTAATAAGGGGGTTCAGAGGAGTCGGATGAAAATACTGAGTACATATTCGAACTCAGCGCCTTCGAATTAGTAGTCATCGATGTGTTACTCGACTTTATCGATTTTTTTGAATTTCCGTCAAAATTGCGGACCCCTGTACCCCCCCCCCCCCAGGGGTCTGGAGATCCCATGTTGAAAATTTTTCGGTTGAAAAAAGGGTAAAAAGGTCTACTCACTGTAATTTTTCAGATTTTTAAATGGTAGCTTTCATATTTTGTGCATATCATGAAAGTTGAGCTTTCGCCACCCAAGTTCAACTTGAGCTTTCCAAAATATGATTATCACTTTTGAATCTACTTTCAATTCTCTTTCAGACCCCGCAAACGGTTTTTCCCAAAGTACAGCCTATTTTAAGGTATATAAGCCTTCAAAGTTGGGTAGTTTGGCGAAAAATCACAATTGCATGAAAATTACGAGGCCCACCCCCCAGCACCCTTGAGGGTTAGAAAAAAAATCGTGGTTTCGTGAATTGACCACCAAGGGGAACTCGTAAAAAAAATTTGAGCAAAATCGGAAGACCCGACTTCACTTTTGGTCTGTTTTAGCATGGAATAGTAGCCCTTCATTTATTCGAAAAATGTAGAAAACCAGATGTGTAAAACATATTATTTCATAAATTATGAAATTATTTCATTTATCCCTACCTCCCAGGAGCTCATTTCGGCAAAGTCAATTTTTCAATTTTTTTTGTCTTTGAAAAGGTGGATTTTCGAGTACCTATTTTACGAAATATGTGATAAAAAATGAAAAAAAGTGTAAAATATGCTGAAAATATGTCAAAAAACGGGTAAAATCACCAAAAATATGTCAATTTATGCTTTTTACCTGAAAATATGTTAAAATATACTAATCGAAATTTCATGGTTCGCAAAGATATTTCAGTGTGTATTCCAAGATTTTTTTGAAGCTGCCTAAATCGGAAAATTGAATTTTTTTATCATTTTTTTCCTACCTGATTACCCTCACCCCTCTCTCTCTTCAAGGAAAAAAATGTGCAATCCAATTTCAACTTCCTGTTTGATGTGAAAATCTTCAGTGATAGATACTTAAAAATTATGAAGTAAGAATCAGGGACAAAACTGGGGCAAAAATTTCGGAGGGGGAGGAGGGTGAAAATGAAAAATTTGTTGACTAATATTATTAAAAAAGGAGACATATTCTGACTCATATTAAATGAAAATTTACCGACTAGTCGTATTGAAAATAAAAAACCAAAATTCGTGCTTTTTCGAGCTACTTTTTTGAATTTAAAAAACTAATTATTACTTAATGACCGCCTACCTTCTAAAAAAAAATTAAACAAATTTTGAAAATCCCATTCGAGATTGCCCTTAAGTCCCCTGATGGTTTCAAAATATTCAATTATTTGGAATGGAAAGGCATCATTTTGGAAATTAACTGTGTACATTTATTGAGCCTTGGCGAGGCGAGGGCGAAAATGTTTGAAAAAAAGGTATCCAAAAGCTGAAATTTCTTCATTAAAATTCGTGCTTTTCTGTGCTAGGTACTTATTTGAATTCTAAAAAAAAAACAACATTCCTAAATGAGCTCCTTTCTTTCTAAAAAAAATCGAAATTTTTTTGAAAATTCCATTCAAGATTATCACCAAGTCCCCTGATAAATGAGGACAAATTTTTTCCCCCTTGAAAATATTCAATTGTCTGCGCTAGAATAGAAGAAGATTCATAATATTTTGAAAATGAATTGTGAGCGAAGTGGAGACGAAAATTTTTCTGGAAAAAGGCACCCACAAGGTGAAATTCCTTCATTTATTTAATCAATATTTCAATACTGAAAGAGAAGTTTTTTCACAACTTTTTTTGGAGCTGCTTAAATTTTTTTGAAGCTGCCCAAGAGATTTTTGGAGCTACACGAACAAAGCCTAAAACACCCTTTGGATACACACTGAGATAATGTAAATATTTCTATCGGCGATAAACCAAAAAAAAAAAGTAAAAACTTGAAAATCCCATCTCTATAGTTATAAAGAATGAATTTTTGAAGAAGTCCAAATAATAGGAAATCTGACTATTTGATCACCAAAAATGACATAAGTCAACATAGAAAATGCTGTCTGAAATTTAATGGTAGATTTTGATAGGATTTTTCATGCTGATCACGGAGAAAATGGTGAAAAAATTAGAGCTTATCATGGCTTATCGGGATCTTTCACAATTGAAATTTTTGTTGAAAATTTGTGTTACAGTTTTTGATAACTTTTGACACTTGAAGTAGAAAATAGTTATATTTCTGGTCGTTTATTCAGAAAACTATGAAAAACTGCCATTTTTCAGTTTTGTAAATTCGTCATTTCTTGTCGTTTCTCAAGAAAACGACCAACAATGACTATTTTCAATTATTTTAAATCCCTCGTTTCTTGTCGTTTCTTCTCAAAACGATGAAACCGTCCACTTTCCTTAATTCTGAAACTGTCGTTTTCTGTCGTTTTTCAAAAAACGGCGGTACCTACTTACTTGCTCAAAAAAAGTTGTTTATGGTTGTTTTTTCAAACCCGATGGAAATGAACGGTTTTTTGGGAGTGAGGCTTTTTACCACCCCCCACTCCTTTTCCTATAATTAGACAGACCCCCAAATTAGACTGACTCCCCCAATTAGACCGACCCTCATAATTAGACTGCCTTCTAATCCTCGAGTAAATATTTATTTTCCAAATTTCCAGTAACATTTTCAAGTATACGCTTGATATGATACCGTAGGACCTTTCCTGGTTAGGGTCAAAACTAGCCCCTGATCCCAAATTTGATCAAAATTGACCTAAAATAATACGTTCAGTGAACAAAAACACGAAAAATGTTTGACCCCAACTCCCCCTTCTTCCGGAATTATTGCACCCCTAATGCCAAAAATTCAACAGGTGATGTCTTTGGAAGGAGTGAATAATTTTTTTTGAAAATTTCACAGACCATACGTTTTGACGGTTAGTATACTTACCTATATGAGAATTTTTTTAAAAATTGTTCACATTTTTCTAATTTTTTTTTTTCATGTTGAGATTTTCAAAAAAATTCTCGAGGGTGCCCTGGCTGGAAATTTTTTCTATTGATTCTGTCAAGTCGTATGACGTTGCATGTATATATATTTCTGATTCCAAAATTGGGTGCAACGCGCTCAAAAATAATCAAAACCAGAAAAAACGCGAAATGTTCACTACTTTTTTTTAATGAACAAGGGAGATTATCCAAAATTTAAGCTGCTAAAAATAATGCATTTTTCGAATTTTTGAAATTTCAAATTATACTTCATCGTCCTCCAAAATATGAAAATTTGATCTAATCTACTAAAAAAGCTGAAATTAGGTATATACTCTATTTTTGACTTCCCGAATCGATTGGAAGCGGTTTCAAGACGTTTCGGAGCCTCCAGAAAATTTTAGAATTTTCCAGTGTTGGAGAAAGGGGCATAAAAATAGTCCATACAAATTTCGGCACCTTTAATCGCAGATTACCCATATTGGTGGCCTATTTGATCGATTAAAGTACTATGTTCTGAGTCTGAAATCAAGAACTTTATTTTTTGGCCGAAAATTTCACCAGAAAAAATTCATCTCGAAATATGCAAAATATGCAAAATCGAGATGGGTATCCCTGGAAAGGATTTCTCGAGATTAACTACATGGTGACACTTAAAATCATCAAAAATCGTTTAATTTACACTTGAATCAAATTATTTTTAATAAAAATTATAACAAAATTACGAATTAAAGAGAGTTACTTACCCCTTATAATTAGGCGCATAACATGAGAGTAAAATGTGAACATTGAAACATGAGATAGAAAAATGCCTCAATTCACGGAGAAAAATATTTTAAAAAAAAATCAGCTGTTTTTTGCAGGATTTTCATTTTTACTAGTGAAAAATTGCTAAAAAAAGAAATTGTGGGGAGGAATTTTTGAAATATTGCGAAATATGCAAGAAAACAGTAAAAATAGCCGAAATGTGACGAAATAATGCTCTTTCAAGATCTGAAATATGCAAATATAAATATATGCATTTAAGCTCAAAATATGCAAAAAATGCTGTAGGTATCAAATTGGGCTCAATTTACAGGAAATTTTTCGATTCGCAAACATTTCGATAATATACCCCATCATCTTTGACTTAAAAAAAAACATGCAGTTTCATAAAAATCCGTTCCCTACTAATTAAATAAAGGAAAATTTCACCATCTTCAACTTATTTAGATTCAGAGGGTAGGTAAATGTTTTTTTTTTTTTTACATTCTACGCTCTCATTCATGGCGAATCATTTGAAAAAAAATTAAAATTACTAAAATACAGGACTTCAGCATAGGAAGAAATTTAGAAAAATCGGTAAAATTACTAAAATTTACTGGGAAATTTATCAACTTCAAATCATGGACCATGGAGATAATCTCATCTCCTAGGTCTATGTTGAAAATTCACCAAAAATCAACAAATTTCGCTAATTTCTTTTCTGCTGCAATTCTAGCTGTATATTAGTAATTTTTTATTAATGAACGAGAAAGTAAATTTTTCATTAGATCATTTACTTATATTTCTTTTGTACCGTGAATAATTTTCGTGTCGGTATGAATATCTAGTTCATCTACCTACTTGATTAATTTTAATAAGATGATATTTCGACTATTTTTCAATAATTTTTGTTGATGTTCTTTTATCAGTTTATTATAAAAACTTTTTAAAAACTATTTTTAGCACCTTTGATGTTATTTATCAAATTTGAAATGTGTTAAACTACTTCGATCATTTTGAAGTCTCGTGCCTCGGTTGTCTGACCTTTTCTCGATAACTGATTAAATCTAAGAATTATTTATTTTAAATTCGCTCTTTCCATGTAATAGCTTAACTCTCGCTGCTCAATCCCCCCTCCTTATTATTCAATCATCTCCTCTCCCCACTCGAATCTGCAGCATACCTACGTCTAGGACTCGAACTTCGGTTTACGTATCCGCGAATTAATGCAATTTAAGCAGCTCGATGAAATCATCTGAAGCAGAAAGGGAAACTGTGTTTTGTTTAATTACGTATAAAATCTCATCTTTTCTACTCCATAAAAGCTGCCTCCCCTCCCTGTTCTCTGCTGCGTATATTATAAAACAACGACGACGATCTCTTTACAAAGCTTAATATTTCGAATATACATAGCACGAAATATGTCGGAGCCGCGACGAAGGAGTACTATAAATTACATTACAATCACTTAATTCGAAAAGCGCGCAATTTTACGCGAACCCCCTGCGGCGTCCGGACCGCGCGCGCGCGCATCGCCGCCGCAAAAAAGCTATTTCGATTCGGTAATAAGAAAAAAAATTGAATTTCAGCTCAGCTCGGTCGTCTCACTGTAAAGAAGCCAATTTAAAGTAGTCATCTCGGCTACATTGTTTTTCATCTCGCTTCTGAGCCATTCGCGACGGTACCCTTTTAGTTTGCTGGGGGTTTTTCCACGTACTACGCTTACGAGAGAAGGCGGAGACGGCGCGAATATTTCGCAACATCAAAGGATAATTTCTTCGCCCTGTGTTGGGGCTTTTCGTCGAACCCTAAATGAGATATGCAAATTAGCCTGTTTTCTGCTCTCTGTTTCTGCGCGCGTAGGTACCTGTTTATATCCGACAGCGTACAGAATATTGTATACAGCGCTAAATCGAGTTAATCTTTTATTTGCCTTGTGTTTGCTGGGCGGTGTATCTCAAAGTACTAGCGCGATTTTTGTATCATGGCGAACCCTGCTCCTGCCTCGTGCCTGCTTCTTTTTCCATGTACCGTTTTGCGTGTTATATTGCAATTTTCGTAAGTTCTTGTACCCAAGGGTTTTTCTTTCGTGATTTTCCATGTTGTGAGCGTATGTAGTTTGTAGATAGGTTTCTTGAAGTTTTTTCACGAGTTGTATTCTGTGTTGTGGGTGTGCGATAGTTTGATTGGTGGGCTGTTTCGATTGCGTAGGTATCGATGTGAAATTTTCCAAACTGTGAAAATTTCAAGTAAAACTTACGAATTTCTGAAAATTTGTTTTTTTTTCATGAAAGTAATCAATCTTTTTCGGACAAATTTAAATTGATGGCTCCCAAATGGACTTTTTTTGCTTCCAGAAATTTTCCTAATTAGGTGGATACGATTCAGATAAACTTGTTTCCTCGATTTATTTTTTACAGTTGAATGGGTCATTTCAAAAACCCCACAATTCCATGACACCTAATTTCTCTGAAAACGAAAAAAACTGTCTGTACATTTTATACTTACAAGAAAGGTATCCCAACTCAAAGTAAAATTTTGAGCCCAAACGAAAAAAAAAATCGAAAGTACATCATAACAGGGCCTCGTACCCAAAATTTCAGGTGCTGAAGTTCATTTCTCGATTTTTGATGAATTTTTGAAATTTCAAAATTACCTCATCGTACTAAAAAATATGAAAATTTGATCTAATCAACGAAAAAAACTGAAATTTGGTGTATACCCTATTTTCGACCTCCCGAATCGATTGGAAGCAGTTTCGAGACGTTTCGGAGCCACCAGAAAATTTTTGAATTTTCCAGCGCTGGAAAAAAGCCCATAAAAATGGCTCATATGCACTTCAGCACCTATAATCGCGGATTATCCATATTAGTGACCTATTTGATCGATTAAAATACAATTTTCCAAAATTCGTAACTTTGAGTTCAAATTCGTATTTTTGGACAAGAAATTTTCCTGAAAAAAATTTAAAAATTCGCCTAATGCGCATATATCGAGGTAAAAAGTTGAAACTTGGTAGATACCCTATTTTCGAACTCCAAGTCGAATGGAAGCGGTTTTGAGACGTTTCGGAGCCACCAGAAAATTTTGGAATTTTCCAGCACATAAAAAAAATTTCTTGCCCAAAATGCGAATTTGAACTCAAAGTTAGGAATTTTGGAAAATTGTGTTTTAATCGATCAAATAGGTCACCAATATAGATGATCCGCGATTATAGGTGTGAAGTGTATATATGGGCTATTATCCAGCGCTGAAAACTTCCAAAATTTTCTGGTGGCTCCAAAACGTTTCGAAACCGCTTCCAATCGATTCGGCTGGTCGAAAATAGGGTATATACCAAATTTCAGATTTTTTTGGTGATTAAATCAAATTTTCATAATTTTTAGTACGATACGGTAATTTTTAAATTTCAAAAATTCGATAAAAATCGAGAAATGAACTTCAGCCCCTGAAATTTTGGGTACGAGGTCCTGTTATGATGTACTTTTGATTTTTTTTTGTCTGAGCTCAAAATCTTACTTTGAATTGGGATACCTCCCTTGTTAGGGAAAAATGTCAAACTTTTCAATCAATGTATAGCATAAATCACATGCCTTAACAATTTCCAAAAATTCAATGTCATAAACAGTCATTTTATTCTATGGCAAAGTTGGTGGAGTCGTGGGGTTTTGAAATGACATAGTTTGATCCCCCCAAAAAATCGTATAATTATAAATAAGTAAATTGGTGCATTCTGAAACCCAAAATGTTTTAATACTGCAAAAAATCAATTTATTAATCGAATACAATGTAAAATTTTCTTTAAAATTATTGTTTTCAATTTGCATTGAAATTTTAGAAAACGGGAAAAAGTGATTCTTTTAAAAAAAAATGTCTCTCTAAAAGCCTTGATTACATTTTTGGGATTTTGGGTGAAAATACCCTTTTGAAAACCCCATAACACCAGGAGTTGTGGGGTTTTCAAAATGTCTCAAATATTTGAAGTCATAAATAGAAGACCTCCGAGCTACCTATTTTTGAGCGTATCTCATAGCATCAGAATCATTGAAAAAGTGAAAAACTCCACAACTCCGGATATGTTGGATTTTCGAAGTGACTGATTCAGTTCATTTTTTGAAAAAAATAAATTTATCCACAAATATTTGTATCTTCAGCCTCTCTTCATGCCTATGTATAAGTTGATTAATATCGATTTTTATGAAAAATAATCAAAGGCTCTGGTGTCGTAAGGGGGTCATTTGGCCTCTGGTGGAACTTTGTCAAAATTTTTATGATATACATACATTTTGTCTTGGTGGAAGATAATTTTAGGGTGCATGAGCGAATTTTTATTTCATTCCTGGGAGAGGCTCCAAAGTACGTGATTTCCAAGCTAAAAATTCTATCTCAGCGAGTTTTCAACCGATTTTTTTTCAAATTTGGCACGTAGGTAGAGGTACTAAAGGGCAGTACTCTGATAATTTTTTCAGATTTTCCCGACCACTATAACGACTTTAAATTTGACCTCGAAAATTTCAAATCTCCCTTGGGAACTACAATTTTGATGCTGACTAAAATTTTATTTTGTTATTAAATTTTTCATTGTATTTCACACTTCTCAGAATCTTTTTAGATTTTTTTAACACGTATTTTGGTGTATAATTGAACAAAAAAAATGTTGACCAAAAGTGACCATTTTATGAGTGAAAAACGTTTTGGAAAAATTGTTTTTCGCATTTTTCAAGGTGTTCCACCGCCTGAAAAACTGAAAAAATTCTGAGAGGTAAAAAAAAATTATATATTCTTATCCCATAGTATTGAAACCTAATTGTAAGGATGCTTCATTTTTTCAAATCCATTTTCGGTTCAGTCTTGAAAAACGAATTTGATTAAAAAAATTATAAAATTCTTTCTTTCCACACCCTAATAATTTTCCTTGTGTAAAAAAATTGTAAGATTGTATGGGAATGAAATAACCAGATAATTTTCGATGTGTTTTATCATAAATTAGTAGAAAAAAATGGGAATCACGATTCCCATTTTTTTCTGCTCCAGTTTTTTTAAGATCATCTCCAAATGAAACCAACTTTTTACGCTCAGAAAATAAGTTTTAGGTATCTACTATCTATGTACTAATATTTATCCAAATCTAAATCCAATTACGAATAATTCTGAACATTTTTTCTAATTTTTTGATTTTAATGTTGGAGGTAGAAATTTTGGGAATGCAGAGACTTTGTTTCCGGAACATTTGTGGTTTTTGAGGTTAAAACAATAAAAAAAAATTAGCATTTTTTACCCCTTCAATTTTTTCTCTGTTAATGGGATGCTACTTTATACGAGTTGTTGATCTTTTTGAAAAAATCAAATGTAAACGTACTTCTCAATTTCTAAAAATTGTGTACTGATTTGAATTGGAGTGCGTGTGTGCTTTTTTTTTTGGGGGGGGGGGGGGTCAATTTTCAGACCATGAAAAGTCTAGTATTTTGATTTTTTCTGGGCACCGAGACAAATCAACCAAAATATTAAAAAAATAATGGGAAAAATTATCTAAAATTTTCAAAATTTCTTTAAAATCTGAAAATATGACTCAATTTTGATTTTTAGAAATGAACTTCAGACCCAAGGAATCGTTCCAAGGGGAGTTCAGGGAGCTTTCAATCGTACATTTTAGTCATTTTTTATCCAATTTGAGTAACTAACAAAAAAAGCTGAAATTTTGATTTTTACTTTATTTTCGATATCTCGAATCGATTCGAAGCGTTTTCAAGGCGTTCAGAGCCTTCAGAAAAATTTAGAAATTTCCAGTACGGAATATATGTCCTTATACTTAGAAATAATCCATGCGAACTTTAGCACTTATAATCGCAAATTACCCATATTGGTGACCTCTTTGATTGATTAAAGCACAATTTTCCAAAAATCGTAATTGCCGGGTCAAATAACATAGAGGTTCAAAATATGATATTTATCAACTTTCAGCTTTTTACCTGGATGTATACGTACCTAGTAGTCGAATTTTTAAATTTTTTCTAGAAAAATTTTCTGTCAACAAATATTGATTTGACCTGGCAGTTATGAATTTTGGAAAATGGTGCTTCAATTGGTCAAATATGTCACCAATATGGGTAATTTGAGTTTTTAGGTGCCAAGTTCACATGGATTATTTTAATGGGATTTTCTTCGGTACTGGAAAATTCCAAAATTTTCTGGAGACTCCGAAACGTCTGGAAACCGATTCCAATCGATTCAGAAGGCTGAAAATAGGGTAATTTTGAAATTTCAAAAATTCACCAAAATTCGACATTTGAATTTTAGCACCTGAAATTCTGAATATTGGGTTCATTCACGATGCACTTTCGATTTATTTTTGTTTTGGCCCAAAATTTTACTACCGGTTGGAATACCTCTTTGTTGAGGTGTTCGTATAAACTGGATAAGCTGAGCGCACGCCTCACGTCCGTCGTGTAGGTGGATTAAGAGAGAGGACACCTTTCTCCAGCTATGAGAACCGAGTCATAGAAGATGGCTGATGGCCCCCGAGAGATAAATTCATATCGAAGGCGGAATTGGCCCGCTTGCGAAATACCATACCGTACCATCGAGTAACCTGGCAAGGTTAAGATATTAGAATATCGAACTACTACATTATACTTAAGACTTGCTGTACACCGGAGAATTATTATATACGAGGTGAAAAGGGTCGCCCATGTAAATTTGCATACTTTACTTCGATAGTATACCTATCTCGATAGGGCTCTGGTAACTTCATGAGGTATAAGTATGCGCAAGAAAGAGCAGACAAATATCTATAAACGCGGTATTATTTATGCGGAGCTGCGAAGATATAAGTATAAGTATTAAACGTGCAATTATCTAGGAGAAGTTTCACCATTGCTCGAGAATACGCTTGCGATATGCTGATGATGTACTGTTTTAGATGAGCTTTATCTCGATGGCAAGGTAGAGCATTCTCGCGTCGCCATCGCCACCGACGCCACGGATGAATTCATCTTTTAATATCGACCCGATGCGATGGTATTGTATATTTACGTATTGTAATGAAGTGAAATCAGAATTAAGGTGAAATGGAGGAGTGTCCAAGGCAGATGGAGAATGGTGATAGGAGTTGGTAAGTAAAAATGAGTGAGTGGATTGAAGGAAATTTAACGAACCACCAACAAAGCACCGACAGCACCGTATTATTGGATTTTTTTCCATTAAACTAGTCATTTGTAGCGATATAAAAACTTCTAAAATTATGACAAAAATTAAACGGAAGAAAGTAAATTGCACACAAACGAGTGTAATTTGCACACGTATGTAATCTGCACACACTAAGAAGAAGTGTAATTTGCACACATATGTAATTAGCACACAAAAAATAAATGAACGAAATGGCACATACAAAAAATGATAACCATTCATGATCAAAATTGGTGTCGACTACTCTCTCATTTATAAATCAGTGAAAATTATCAAAAATCACTGGAAAAAAGTCAGAATTGCAGCACAGTAAAAATCAGTGAAAAAATTGCTGAAAAATCAGTGAAAATTCACCGGAAAGTCAGTAAAATCTCTGAAATTTATTTAAAAAATCAGTGAAATTCTTTGAAAAATTAGCAAATATCCTCTGAAAACCAAAGAATTTCGCTGATTTTCTCTGTGCTGCAATTCTGATCATTTTTCAGTGATTTTCCACTGATTCAAAATGAGAGAGAAATTACAGAATTTTTTTGATCTGTCGACCCTAAGTGCTGCCAAAAGGTTGTCAAATCAGTTAAAAGGGGGAAAAATAAATTCAAAAAATTTACAGAATTTAGTCAAATTCTCATAATAGTCATATAATTGGATTGAAAGGGGTTTAAAAATTGTTCCAAGCGTTACTCACTCGACAATTTTTCCCAATAAAAGCTTTATTAGCGAAAATTGTTTCTTTTTTTTGGATTCTGCTAATTCACTTACACCAAAAAAGAAGTAAATTGCACGTTGGTATGCAAAAACTGTAAATTCTGCCGAATCTCATGAACGATTCAATCGTTCATTCAAACCAACGGTGTGCAGAATACCTTATCGCTGTGAGTGTGCAATTTACATACACCGTTTCGTTGTTTACTCCAACGTGTGTGCAGTTTACATGCGCCCAATTAAACTATACCTGTATTAAAGTGTGCCTTAAATTGAATTATGTATTGAATTTTGGAGGTCTCACCCCTAAAACGGCTCATTTTCCTTTAAAAATGAAATCCTCAAAATTTTAGACCCCTAAATCAATCAGGGGCAATCCTCTGGGCCTCCTTTTTCTTATGGGATTCAACCTAATCTAAGGATAACATGCTAAAAACGAAAACAATTTTTGGGAAAAATAATGTAAAATCTTCAAATATTTCTTTGAAATCTGAAAAAATAATTCAATTTTGATTTTTAATGAACCCAAGGAGTCATCCTAGAAGAGTTCAGGAGATCCTCAAACTGGATAAAAATGACTAAAATGTACTACTTAAACCTCCCTCACCTGAATAAATTTGGCAAAGTAAATTTTTCTCATGTGTGGCATACGAAAAACAATAATCTCTCGATTAGTGTAGGCAAATAAGGAAATAAAAAAACATTTTTAGCTAGCTAAGATTTTATCGCCAAAAACTGTCGAGGGTGGTCGCCTGACTAACCCCTAAAAAGTCCGCACCCCCTAGACCCCTTGCTAATTTTTTTATGGAGGCTCCACCCCCTCAAAACTGGTTTTTCCCAAATAACTTCTCAGGATTTGATTTTACGGCAAAAGTAGCTCAGTACTTTTTTGTTCTACGCTCAATTTCAAACATCTTTTGCATGAACAATTTTTTCGTACGACCAATATCAGAGGAGATGGAGCGTCCTGAAGGAAGGGGGTTTTGGAAAATGTGATATTATTTGAAAACGCGATAATATGTGTAAAATCGCACTAAACTGTATGTTTTGGGCCTGAAAATAGTAGTATTACGTAAATTGATGGTATTAATACAACTTGACCCCCCTTTCCCTCCCTATGTACTCACCCCACCTTACCCACTTGTTTTAATTTAGCACTAGTAATATGACTGAGGGGTGGGGAGGGGTGGACACAATGGGAGGGAGAAGAGGGGAAAAATGCTTCAAGATCATCTTCCCCCCTCCCATTGTGTCCACCCCTCCCCACCCCTCAGTCATATTACTAGTGCTAAATTAAAACAAGTGGGTAAGGTGGGGTGAGTACATAGGGAGGGAAAGGGGGGTCAAGTTGTATTAATACCATCAATTTACGTAATACTACTATTTTCAGGCCCAAAACATACAGTTTAGTGCGATTTTACACATATTATCGCGTTTTCAAATAATATCACATTTTCCAAAACCCCCTTCCTTCAGGACGCTCCATCTCCTCTGATATTGGTCGTACGAAAAAATTGTTCATGCAAAAGATGTTTGAAATTGAGCGTAGAACAAAAAAGTACTGAGCTACTTTTGCCGTAAAATCAAATCCTGAGAAGTTATTTGGGAAAAACCAGTTTTGAGGGGGTGGAGCCTCCATAAAAAATTTAGCAAGGGGTCTAGGGGGTGCGGACTTTTTAGGGGTTAGTCAGGAGACCACCCTCGACAGTTTTTGGCGATAAAATCTTAGCTAGCTAAAAATGTTTTTTTTTTCTTAAAAATAGCGCTAATTTGCCTACACTAGATTTTAAATCAGTAAAAATTATCGAAAATCACTGAGAAACAGTCAGAATTGCAGCACAGGAGAAAATCAGGGAAAATTTTTTCACTGAAAACAAATCAGTGTGAAAAATCACTGAAAAATCAGTGAAGATTCACTGAAAACTCAGTGATATTAATGAAATTCACTGAAAAATCTGTGAAATTCTTTGAATAATCAGTGTAAAATCACTGAAAATCGGTGAATTTCACTGATTTTTCCTGTGCTGCAATTCTGACTGTTTATCAGTGACTTTTCACTGATTCGGAATGAGAGAGTGGAGATAGTGATACATGGTACCCCCTCCCCCTGCGTAATAACTGTCCGTTTTCAACATTTTTTAAAAAAGAATTTTTGCTTCAGTTCACAGGTGTCTAATATTAGAGTTAATGTCAAAAAAAAGAGAAAAAAATATTCATTAACGAATTTAATTTAAAAGTAGACATTTTATAATTACCTTGTCTTTTGGAATACGAGTAAATTCATCCACCAGTTTTGCAATATCGACGTTGAATCTGATCTTGATGGATATTCAAAACAGAGAGATGATTCCATTGGAGAAAATCATTGGAAAAAAAATTAAAAGTTCATTTCAGTCGGAAATTTTCAAATTCTCCGCTCCCATAAGCCAAGTTTAGTTTGAAGAGAGCAAAAATATTGAAGAAATTTTTGAAAATTTGAATATGAAATTCAAATGGAACATGATTGATTGATAATGAAAAATTAAAGTTTCCGTCCGGGAAGAGGGGGAATTTCCTGGCCTGGGAAAATTGCATCCTTAATCAAAATAGTTGAAGCAGAATCTGAGTTTTTTGAAAATGACGACCTTTTTTATGAAAAATTTTTTTCGAGTTAAAAAAATTGGGAAAAATCGTATGTAGGTAATAGGTATTAGGTACTTTTGAATCGAAAACCATAGAAAAAAATTCATTTCAGGTGGAAATTTTCAATTTTTTCCCTCCTCCTCTTTAAGTATAAGCTAAATACGGTGCTTCCATAAGAATATCTATTTTTTTGTTTTGAAGCAAAGGAACGAAAAAACCTTGAAGAGGTTGTTCGAAATTTTGAGTATGTAATTTTAATGGTCCTTAAAATAATACCTGAAAAATGATGTGAAGTTTTGAAAATTTTATTGTTTCAATCATTTTTTAGGGTTTTGATTGGTTTTGATGAAATATTTGTAGCCAGAGTGAGCGGCAGAGGGGTAGCGAGAAGAACTTGTCTCCTATTAATGCCAGAACTAAATCTTTAGGCAAAAAAATTAGATTTGAGTCAGAAATTTTTTTGAAAATGATTACCTTTTTTTAAAAAATATTTGTTTCAAGTTGGAAAAAATGGAAAAGATACATGATTGTACTTACTTTCAGTCGAAACAATCCATCTCGTTTGGAAATTTTCAATTTTTTGCTCTTGTTGCTCCTCTAGTAAGGCGACATCAGCTTGTCCATAAGAGTACTATTTTTTTGTAGGTAGTACCAAAATGAAAACAAAAAAAATGGGTGCGTCATGGGACGTACCTCAGAAGTGAAAACTTGTTTCTGAATTTTTGATTTGTATATTAGAGGTTTCGCTCTTTTATTTTGAAATCTATAATAAGAGGTGGGTGAATAGATAATATTTTTTTGTAAAAAAGGAAATGTCATTTGGAACAAATGATAAAAGTTAAACAAATCGCATTACCTGTATAGATTATGAGAAACTTAGTGAAAGTTTTTATGTAATTTAATGACTAACCCGATGAAAAAATTTTAGATCTAATCATATCTAATGCTTTAGATATGATTAGATCTCAGAAATGTCCCAATCTAATCATATCTGTTTAGATCTAATTAGATCTAATTAGATGTGACTTTAATGCAATTTTATAAAATTTAAAATATTGTAGTCTACCAATGTTTCTTTTATTTTATATCTGATATTTTATCTGAAGAAGTATTAACATGAATTTTTTTGCTTACTTTTCATTGTTTCTTACCTTCTGTCCCTTGATCTTGGTTTAGAGGAGGACGCCACCGTGTCGGGTTGAAAATTTAGTATAATAAGTCATATTTAAGCATAAAGTAAGAAAAAATTTTTTTTCTCAATTTTAATTAAATTGACAAAATTTTTTGATTTTCTTGTTTATTACAATTTTATAAAATTTTTGGACACATTTTGCGAATTTTTTTTCCATACCTTGGGGGGCTGGAGCCTAAAAATTCAAAATTTAAGGAAAAAAAGGCTAGTAAAACATGGAAAAAATCAAAAATTTAGCATTTTTTGAGTGATATATCAAAATCCATGTTTTTGAGGGCGTAGAATACGAATTCGTCCATATTTTTCCATTAGGAATGAAGGGTTTGGGCCGGTGAGAGATGGGGGGGGGGGGGTGTTAAACTTGGAAAATTATAATTTTTTGAGTGATATATCGAAATCTAGGTTTTCGAGGACGCAGAATACGAATTTGATATTTTTCGTTAGGAATTCAAGAGGTGGGTGTGGGAAGAGTGGGGAGGGGGTGAAACTTGGAAAATTTCAATTTTTTGAGTGATATATCGAAATCTATATTTTTGGGGACGTAGAATAAGAATTTGACAAAAATTTTCCGTTTGGAATTGAAGAATTGGATTGGGGAGGGGTGGTGGTGACGAGAATTGGAAAATCTCGACTTTTTGAGTGATATATCGCAATCTATGTTTTTGGGGGCGTAGAATACGAATTTGACAAAATTTTTCCGTTAGGAATTCATAAAATTGGGTGGTGGAGGGGGAGGGGAAGGTGATGAGACTTGGAAAATTTCAATTTTTCGAGTGACATATCGAAATCTATGTTTTTGAGGGTGTAGAATACGAATTTGACAATATTTTTCCGTTAGGAATTCAAGGGTTGGGTAGGAGAGGTGTAGGGGTGGAGGTGAAACTTGAAAATTTTTGTTTTTTCAATTTTTCGAGTGATATATCGACATTTATGTTTTCGAGGGTGTAGAACACGAATTTAACTACATTTTCCATTAGGAATTCAAGAATTTGTGGGGGAGGGGGAAAAAATGGTAGTGAGACTTGCAAAATTTCAATTTTTCGAGTGATATGTCGAAATCTATAATTTCGGAGGTGCAGAATACTAATTTGACAATATTTTTCTCATAGGAATGAAGAGTTGGAGTAGAGAGGGGTAAGACCTAACAAAATTTGATTTTTGTAATTTTCTCGAGTTAATATATATCAGAATCAACATTTCCGGATGCCTAAAATACGAATTTCACCACATTTTTCTCTTGGAAATGAAAGGTTGTGATGAAGGGTGGGATGTAGGACTTGAAAAATTTGAATTTTGCAATTTTTCGAGTGATATATCGAAATCTATGTTTTTGATCGAAGGCGTAGGGTATGAATTAGGATATATTTTTCTTTACGAATGACGGGTCAAGTTGAGTGGTGGTAAGTAGGTAATTCATATTCTTCGCCCTTGAAAATGTAGATTTCAATATATTGCTCGGAAAAATTGCTAAATATAAATTTTTGAAGTCTCTTCATCACCCTTTTACCCCATCCCTACACAATCCTTCATTCTTAGTAGAAAAATATTTCCAAATTTGTATTCTACGCCTTCAAAAATATAGATTTCAATATATCACTTGGAAAAAATTGCAAAATTGAAATTTTTCCGAGTTTTACCACCAATCCTACCCCATCTCTCAATATTTTGATGTACTTGCATTTTTGATCTCATTGCACAGTAAAATTTCTCGATGACAAATCAGATTTTGTTTTAATCTGATCAAATCTGATTAAATCTGATGACATCAGTCTTTCTTTTTTATACATTTTACAATCCACATCCATAAACACATGAATACATAACATTATATCTATCATATCTGATGACATCTGATTAAATCTGGTGACATAAGCTCTTCTTTCCATAGCATTTTACAATCTGCATTCACATACATATGAATACATATGAATACATAAAATCATATCTAATCATATGTGATCATATCTGATTACATCTGGTGACATCAGGTCTTCTTTTCGTAGCATTTTACAATTTACATTCACATGCATATGAATGCATAAAATTATATCTAATCATATCTGATCACATCTAATTAGATCTGATTACATCCATTCTAATTTAAGCACCGCCAATCTCTATTCCAGGGAAATATCGTCATTCACATATAAGTACATCTGAATATATCTGTTCAGATAAAATCATATCTGATCATATCTGATCATATCCGACTAAATTTATCTACTTACCAATTTGAGATATGATTAGATAAAATTAGATATCATAAGATAAGAATAGATCTAAATTTTTTTCATCGGGTAATTTTTTTTTTTTTTACTTTTTATAATTTTCTTTTAGATTACTTATTTGATAAAAAGTCTGATAATTTTTTGACGTTTTGTCACACTTGACGAGTGACATTTTTTCATGACTCTTAAAAGGTAAAGCAGTGCTGTCAACAAATTTCTTTTTGACTTTTAATAATTTTCTTTTAGATTACATTTTGACTTTTTGTCACACTTAACGAATGACATTTTTTAAATGACTTTTAAAAGGTAAAGCAGTGCTGTCATCAATTTTCTTTTCTACTTTTAATAATTTTCTTTTAGATTACATTTTGACTTTTTGTCACACTTAACGAGTGACATTTTTTTAATGACTTTTGAAAGGTAAAGCAGTGCTGTGACTTTTTGTCACACTTAACGAGTGACATTTTTTTAATGACTTTTAAAAGGTAAAGCAGTGCTGTGACTTTTTGTCACACTTAACGAGTGACATTTTTTTAATGACTTTTAAAAGGTAAAGCAGTGCTGTCAACAATTTTCTATTTGACTTTTAATAATTTTCTTTTAGATTACATTTTGACTTTTTGTCACACTTAACGAGTGACATTTTTTTAATGACTTTTAAAAGGTAAAGCAGTGCTGTCAACAATTTTCTTTTTGACCTTTTAAAAGTCATTAAAAAAATGTCACTCGTTAAGTGTGAAAAAAAAGTCACAGCACTGCTTTACCTTTTAAAAGTCAGCAGTGCTGTCAACAAATTTCTTTTTGACTTTTAATAATTTTCTTTTAGATTACATTTGAAGACCTCACGGGAAGAACGGGTTAATTGAGGGTTTTTTCAAAAATGACTTTTTTGTGCCATTGTGTACAATAAACCATGTACTTTTATGTGGTTTATATGAAAAATGTCGAACTTTTCAAATTTTGTCAATAAAAGCAAAAAAGAATTTTCAAGAAATTAAAAACACGGAAAGAACGGGTTAACTACTCTAAACAAAGAAAAAAAATGTGCAAAAAGCTGATTTTTGTTTTTTAAATAGTTGATTTATTGTTGTGAACATGAAAAAAAAATCATAATTTAACAAAAGATAACTCATAGGTGGAAAAAACTGATTAATTTCAGAGAAAAAATATGTTAATTTCAAGAAAACACGGAAAGAACGGGTTAACTGTGTCACTTTACGGAAAGAACGGGTTAATTGAGGCACTTACACGGAAAGAACGGGTCAACTTCTCAGAATGTTGTTCAAACACATTGTGTGTTGAGTGACTTTGAAGCTTTTAAAAAACTTTTGAGCAATATTTGCCGATATAAAATGATTCTAATTGACATTTTGAAAGTAATAAAATCAAAACGAAACTTGAAAATCCATTTTTATTCAGTTCCACTTCAACATTATATAATTAAAGAGTCCACCAGATATTTAGGTATGGTATTGGATCACCGCTTAAATTGGAAGGAACATGTCAACACAATGTGTATTTCAACTTATCACAACTTAAACTTACTTAAGTGTCTGGCTGGTACCTTTTGGGGTGCTGATCCAAGTATTCTTCTGTTGCTCTACAAGACTGTTATCCGTTCGAAGTTAGACTATGGCTCAATTCTATATAGTAATGCAAGTAAAACTACATTGGCGTTAATTGATAGGTTTCAGGCAGCATGCATTAGAGTGGGTTGTAGATTTATGAAATCTACACCCCTTCCGGCTCTTCATGCTGAAGCTAAAATTCCCCCTCTGTCAATTAGAAGATCTTATTTAGCTTATAAATTTATTATTAAGAGACTTGAAATTGAAAGTAGACCAACTTATACTGATTATTTAAACTTATACGATGAATGGCGTTTTTCCAAAGCTAAAATACCTCTTTTATCAAATGTCTCAAACAAGCTGAGGAAAATTCAACAGAAAGCGGTTACTGCCAATCGATCTTTGTATTTCAATCTAAATTTTGAACAAGTTAGTGACATTTCTATGATAGACTTCTTGCCCAGGGGTGATAGGCCTCCTGTAATTGAGTTTCAGGACCTAATTGTGAACAAATATTCTGAGTATAAGCTAATTTTTACAGATGGTTCAAAATCGGATTTGGGATGTGGTTCAGCTTTTAAGATTCCTTCACTTCAAGATGTGTCTGGGTTGTTCAAGTTATCTAATGTGTCCTCTGTTTTAACCACCGAATTATTCGCCATTTTACAAGCCATATTATTTATTTTGAAATCACAATCTTCATTTAAAAAATTTCTTATAGTTTCCGATTCTCAAGCAGCTTTAAATTCTGTTCAGAGAATTCATTATCATTCTAATATAATATCCTTACAAATACGCAATTTAATTAGGTTATTACTGAGTAAAAGGAATATAGAAATTTCATTGTTATGGATTCCTGGTCATGCCAAGATACCTGGTAATGAAGATGTGGATACCTTAGCTAAACAAGCAGCTCAAGATGGATTGATTATTAATTCCATAATAGTCAAAGATATTATTCCCCTTGTTCATAAAGTTCATAGTAATATGTGGAATAAGCATTATAAAACATCCTTCTCTAATCAACAATCTTTATTCCTCATAATTGAACCTGAGATTCCAAGGTTTCCTTGGTTTAGGAAAATGAAGGATCTTTCTCGTTATGTTTCAACTTCGATTATGAGACTGAGGACTGGTCACTCTTCCCTTCCTAATCACCTCTTTAGAATTGGTGTACTTGACTCCCCTTTATGTCCTCTTCATTCCCTTCCCAAAGTCAGCTGTGATCTAAATCATATTTTGTTCGAATGTCCTCCTCTTCGTAAATTAAGAACTGAACTTTATAAAAAGATATTGGTTATAGGTATTCCGGCTCCTTTCTCTGCCTTATCCCTCCTTAGTTATCCAAGTGTTGAATTATACCAGTTAGTAGGCGATTTTTTACAGAGAGTCACAGTACTCACTGACAATGTAATTCGTTTCTGATTATCTACTAATTCATGCTGTGTTGTTATAGGGCTGGGCTAATGGACCATGTAGTCCGAACCCATTATAAAAGGAAAAAAAAAAAAAAAAAAAAAAAAAAAAAAAACATTATCTTTAAAACGTTCTCCTGCAAAATTTATACAATTTCAGTTAACCCGTTCTTCCCGTGAGGTCTTCATTTTGACTTTTTGTCACACTTAACGAGTGACATTTTTTAAATGACTTTTAAAAGGTAAAGCAGTGCTGTCATCAATTTTCTTTTCTACTTTTAATAATTTTCTTTTAGATTACATTTTGACTTTTTGTCACACTTAACGAGTGACATTTTTTTAATGACTTTTAAAAGGTAAAGCAGTGCTGTGACTTTTTGTCACACTTAACGAGTGACATTTTTTTAATGACTTTTAAAAGGTAAAGCAGTGCTGTCATCAATTTTCTTTTCTACTTTTAATAATTTTCTTTTAGATTACATTTTGACTTTTTGTCACACTTAACGAGTGACATTTTTTTAATGACTTTTAAAAGGTAAAGCAGTGCTGTGACTTTTTGTCACACTTAACGAGTGACATTTTTTTAATGACTTTTAAAAGGTAAAGCAGTGCTGTCAACAATTTTCTATTTGACTTTTAATAATTTTCTTTTAGATTACATTTTGACTTTTTGTCACACTTAACGAGTGACATTTTTTTAATGACTTTTAAAAGGTAAAGCAGTGCTGTCAACAATTTTCTTTTTGACTTTTAATAATTTTCTTTTAGATTACATTTCGACTTTTTGTCACACTTAATGAGTGACATTTTTTTAATGACTTTTAAAAGGTAAAGCAGTGCTGCCAACATTTTCCTTTTTCACTTCTGGATAAATGATATTTTTGTAATATAATGTGAGAAATTTCCCTGGATAAATGATATTTTTGTAATATAATGTGGGAAATTTCCCTAATATTCCTGAATAATTGGTGGTTGGCAACCGTGTATAAGCGTAACGCGTCGAAAAAATAGACCCCCACCATAGAAGTTTTCACTTCAAAAAAACAACAGGAAAGTTTGAATATGAAATTTAGAATAAAATTCATTGATCATCGATGAAAAATGAAGGTTTTAAATTTAACTTATTTTTTTTAACGTTTTGATGAAGTATTTTAAACCAGGTCGAGGGGGGGGGGCGCAACTTGGCTTCCTTCAATTATGGCAAAATTACTTTTTGGAGGGTGATGGATTCAATGTTTAAAAAATAGGTTTGTTTGAAATTTTTCGAAAATGATGACCTTAATTTTCGTAATGAGGTAAAAATGAGAAAAATTGTGGTTCGGGTCGAAAAAATCAGGAAAACACCATTTCGGTCGAGAATTTTCAATTTTTGGTCCCAGAGTATTGAAGGAAGAGAACCAATGAAATATTTAGGTGCTGTAATTCGTAAAATTGGAAGAAAGATGACAATTTTATCGTTCTTTAAAAATTAATTTTTGTGCAAATGAATGATTGAAATTTTAAAAAATTACTTTTTTTTCTTTTCCCCAAGTGTTGCATTGCTACACATGAATTTCCCTATGTGTAGCATTCGCAACCCATGCTACTCTCGCATTCTTGAATCAGTGAAATTTATCAAAAATCACTGAAAAACAGTCAGAATTTCAGCACAGTAATAAATCAGTGAAAAAATTACTGGAAATCAGTAAAAGTTCACTGAAAAATCAGTAAAATCTTTGAAATTAGCTGAAAAATCGGTAAAATTCTTTGGATAATCAGTGAAAACTCGCTGAAAATCAACGAAATTCATTGATTCAAAATAAGAGAGTATACCGGAAACGTCAGCTATGCCCCTGAACTCTTTAGGATGATTCCTTGGGTCTGAAATTCGGTAATATACAATTATAAGTGCTGAAGATTGCATGAACCATAATTATAGACATTTCTTTCGTGCTGGAAATTTTCAACCTTTTCTGAAGTCTCCAAATGTCTTGAAAAGGCTTCTAATTGATTCGGGAGGCCAAAAATTGGTTATATACGAAATTTAAGCTTCTTTCGTTGATTAGATAAAATTTTCATGTTTTACAGGGCAATGGGGTATAATTTTAAAAATTCAAAAATTCCCCAAATAAAAATTCGAGAAATGAACTTTTTTCTTTGAAATTTTGAATATGGTCTTCTTTTTTTCTGTACTTTCGATTCATTTTTACTTCAGCCTAAAATTTCCTTTCCAGTAATGATACCTCTCTTGTCAGTATACTTCATAGGCAACAGCATCGAACTCGTCTCATTTTACTATTTTCCTTCCCGGTACGGTAGGTAAAGGCCTCCCGCGTTACAGATAAAAAGACAAACCCAGGTACAATAGCGAATCGGTCGCCGAGGAGATGGAAATGTCTTTGATGAAGATAATTAACCGAGTAGCAAACAGCTTCTCGAATTCCGCCTGCAATAATGGCACAATCGAGTCTCAGAGATAAATGACTTTTGCTTTTTCTACGGTTACCTATTTTATCTCAGAGTGGTAATTTGCGCTCTATCGCGATCCGTTTACCTTGGCTTTGCTTTCCTTACACACAGACTATTAATCGATTACACGAAAGGGAACCTGCTACGAATTGCCGATCATTAATATCGAACTGTCGATTTTTAGCTTCCTGGAGATTGCATCACTCGCACAGACGTTGTTGTGCAGATTTAAGGAAGTCCTGGGAACGAGGTTATCGACTGAGCCAGTTCGCTAATGAATTTTCTTCGAACGTTTTCAATGAAAATGCAAACTAAGGTGGCCCTTTTTCACTCTCGCTATTGAAATGAAACGTAATACGGTTGAGAGAATGTGCCAGAGGATGGAATCCTACTTGGACACGATATACGTATATTTCACAGCTATACACTTAGATATACGATTTTTTTTTCCTTTTTTTCCTAACTTTTAGAACACACAGGTAATTAGGTTAAACGGTGGCCTATTTGGATACTTAACGAGGACGTTTTGTTGTTTTTGCAAAATAGCTTGTTTTTTTTTTATCTCTAAATTACGTAAAGTTACTGCCTTAGTGGTACGTATGGATATCTTGGGCTGCTCGTGCCAATTGACCGCCGTCCTCATCGGACTGTTTTGATATGTTTTACCGCAATAGGTCGGATTCTCTTTACGTAGGGCCGACGTTTTATTAAACTTAACCTTAATCTTGGGAGATTTCCTCCAATTGATTACTTGCTTAACTCCCAACGATACCATGGAGGCTCTCCTGGCCGATCTTTTCTTCCTCTTTGGATGCGCCCCGCTTTGTTCGTATTCGTCACCGTACAGCTCCATTTCCTCCTCGGCCTGACGTCTTCTCTCCAGCTCGGCCTCCTCGGCCAATCGATATTCTTCCTCGATCTGCCTGAGTCGAGCTTCAAACTTGGCCTGAGCCAGTTGCTTTTTCTTAAGGTGGGCACGTATAACGCCCCAGCGTCTTTTATCGATGTCGCATACGCAGGGATGTATATGACGTTTCTGACGCATCTCGTCGCCGTCTCCTTCTTCTCCCACATCGGTGTCATCGTTGGCCCCTGAACCGTAATCGCGCTGGGCAATTTGCTGGGGTGGAAAAATTGGCTGATTCGCGTGCATGCTTTTTCTTCGACCTTGAGGCTGTTCTTGTTTCTCTTCTTCTTGGTCATCGGCTTCGTCGCCGGTTGGAACATCTTTTCGGTGATGATCGAGAACCTCAGATTTGGCCGGAGTGCCTTTACCGCGACTGTACCATTGCAGATTTGGATTATCCAAGACGAATCCGCTGGCTCGACGGGATTTGGAGGTGGAACGCGAACTGGGACATGATTTAGTCGACGACGTACGATGATTTTCGGCCTTCGATGTCAGCCTGTGGCCGAGTAAAAGCGAAGCGGTCGTTTTGCCTCGTGAGGCACTCCTCGAGCCCAACGATCGTAGCTCTTTTAGAGGACGATTCGACATCGTTTTTGCGATCATGTCGCTTAGGCGACTGGATTGACGGTTTGATTTCATTGTTTGCGATTCGTGGTTAATTTTGTGTGGGATTTTTGCTGTTCGGGTTACGATTTTTATTCTTTATTAACGTCTAGATGGTCTGGTCTGTATTTCGCCAGCTAACACGGTACGGAATAGTTTCTTCCTGTTGATAGTGGTGTAGCTTTTTACAGTTCTCATACAGCAATGTGCCCGGTTCGGTTGGATGGGTTGGCGATATGATGGGATTTTGGAAAATATATCCATGGAAATTATTATTGTCGCGTATGTATTGGGGGTTTGATCGATCAGTGTGAAAATATCAGTTGAGAGATGTTGTGCTGATTTTGGGTGATGGCTTGAGCCAAAGGTATCTGTGGTAGATTTATTTGGTACCTATTTTTGTTGTTCCTGGACAGGGAAGTGATCGAAGACAAGAAAGCCTCATCAAGCACGGTGTTAATTAGTATCACAATTTCAATAAATTGAACTGGGGTAAAAAAAAAATTGAAGAAAATGAAATTCCACTACTTTTTAGACATCTTGTGACAAAGTGTTAATTTTTTTAAATACGAGTACTTGAGATATCTATCGAAGTATTTATTTTTTTCGGAGCTGAGGCGATTGGTGCATTGCTGACACCTTCTTGAAGATCCGGAAAATGGTAAAAAATTTTAAAAAATTGAAAAGGTCTTGAAAAAGTCGAGAAATTTTGGAATTTTCACTACAAAGTCTTGACATTTTTTAAATTAATGATTGATCATTTTTCGTCTCTAAATTTTACAAAATTTCAAATATCGTCTTTGCAGAAGGCAAGGATTTGGAAATTTAACCTCTTTTTCAAGACCATGAAGCGTTGAAAAACATAAGAGGCAAAATGTTAACTTTTGAGCCCCTTTTTCTGGGTAATGATTTAGATTTAGTGAATCATCGTATATATTTAAGTAAGTACTTCAAAAAAAGTAGAATATAAAATTCGATTTTCAAATTATCGTTTTGGTAAAAACACTTCTTTCTCCCTCCCTCCGTCTCAGACAAGTGGGATATTTTTACGTAAAAAAATTCAGGGTTGTTGAAAAAATTGACGTGGAAAACCTGGAAAAGTCGGGGGAAATTATTTTTGAAAAATAGTAGTTATTATGCTGAGAGTCGAGAAGTGAGATTCGTCGAGATTTGTTTGTTGTGCAGTAGGGTAGCCATGATTTCCTCAAATAGGGTGCAAAATGTGAGGATAACTGCCGTGGCGATATCGGAAAATTAAAATGTTGGACCTTGACTGAACATTTAACTTTCGAAAAAAATGTGGGATGATTTTTCATTTCAAAAATCATCTTAGCCTCAAAAGCTCGGAGAAGTCGTAAGATGATTTTTGAAAATGATTTCGATCATTTATATCCCACTATTTCATTTCTGAATCAGTAAAATTTATCGAAAATCACTGAAAAACAGTCAGAATTGCAGCACAGTAATGAATCAGTGAAAATTTTTTCACTGAAAGCAATGCAGTGAAAGAAAATCACTGGAAATCAGTGAAAATTCACTGAAAACTCGGTGATATTTATGAAATTTATTGAAAAATCTGTGAAATTCTTTGAATAATCAGTGAAAAATCGCTGAAAATCATAATTTCACTGATTTTTCCTGTGCTGCAATGCTGACTGTCAGGCATCATAGCGGGTCACTTTTTTAGAGTGTTGGTCACTTTTTTCGACTTCAGTCACTTTTTGTTACTTTTCACGTCTAAAAGGTCACTTTGGCTATTTTTCCCCCTCAAAAGTCACTTTTTCTTCGCATTTCTAGGGAAAAATTCAAATTTACTTAATTTTTACGTAAGAATTGCTAATTTTTCAAAATTCTTCAATAAAAAATTAAAAAAATGATTTTTGCTAGTTTGTTTGTTGTTTTGACGAAGGAATTTAAATGAAATTATTCACGATCTTTGAAATGTTCGCAGAAAACTATAAAAAAAATTGCCCCCCCCCGAGAAAACTGTAAAAAGAATTTGCCCCCCTAAAAAAATTGAATTTTCGGTTACCTTTGGTTACTTTTTGGTTTTTTTTGATCACTTTTTGCTCAAAAAAAAGTTACTGAAAGTTACTTTTTTTTTCAAAAATTTCACTATGATGCCTGGGACTGTTTATCAGTGATTTTTCACTGATTCGAAATGATAGAGCAGCCTCAAAATCTCTGTAAAATCATTCCAGCTTTAAAGGCTTGGGAAAGTAGTGGGATGATTTATGAAAATTATTTTCATTGCAAAATTCATCTTAACTTCCGAAAACGGCATCCCAGTCTCAAAAGCCCGGAAAAGATTGATTTTCATCGAAAAAGTCATCTCACTACCGGAATAATCATTCCAGTCGCAAAATCGCGAAAAAATCATCCCAACAAGATAGCTTTTGCGATGAGAGTCATTTTTACAAAATAATCATCCCACGTCGTCCCGAATTTCTGAGGGTGGGATAAATTTTCAGGTTGGGATCATTTTTGGAATTAAAATCAAGCTCACAAACATCCAACGAGTTTTTCGAGCTTTTGAGATTGGGATAATTATTCCAAGCCTTTGAAGCTGGGGTGATTATCTCACAGGTGATTTTGCAATGAAAATCTCACGACTTTTCCTAGCTTTTCAGACTGAGATGAAAATCGTGGGATGAGATTTGAGATGAATTTTCATCCCAAAAATCATGCCACGATTTTTCCGAACTTACGGAGCTGAGATCATGCCACGATTTTTCCGACCAATTGAGGCTGGAATGATAATTGGCAAGTATATTTATCCCATAAATCATTCCACGATTTTTCCGTGGTTTTGAGGCTGGGGTGAATTTTGAAATGTATTTTCATCTCAAAAAGCATGTCACGATTTTTCCGAGCTTTTGAGCCTGACTTTTCGAGCATTTAAGGCTGGGATGATTATTGGGATGTACAAATACATTCGTTCCATAAATCATACCACGATTTTTTCATGGTTTTGAGGTTTTAATGAGGTTTTAGATAAATTTTCATCTCAAAATTATGCCGCGATTTTCCGACCATTTGAGGCTGGGATAAATTATTGGGATGAATATTCGCCCCATAAATCAACCCCCGATTTTTCCGTGGTTCTGAGGCTAAGATGAATTTTGAGATGTATTTTCATCTCAAAAATCATGCTATGATTTTTCCGAGCTTTTGAGGCTGGCTTTTCCAGTTTTTAAGACTGGGATATTATTGGGTTAAATATACCCCATAAGTCATCTCGTGATTTTTCCGACAGGGTGTCTAACAGGTCAAGCTTTTTTCAAAAAGGCCATGCCGGTCCTGAACAGTCAAGCTTTTTGACAAATTTACCTTGATTCACTCGAAAGGTCGAGCTTTTTTAAAAATGTAGCTATTAAAAATTACGTTCTTTTGAATTTAATATGTGTTTGTTAAAATTTTAATTTTCTACAAATAGCTAAAAGCACGCAAATGTATAATTTTTTTGGAGGGGATGATACTGGCGTACAGACTCATAACGGGGGAGAGGTGTTGGGATTCTCGCCCCCCCCCCCGGCGACAGGAACTTCAGGCATCAAACTCGGTTACTTTTTAAGTAACCTGGTTACTTTTTTTGAGTTTGGTTACTTAAAGTTACTTTTTCTTTTTAGAGGTTATATTGGTTACTATTTTCAAAATTTTTCTCAAAAAAAAAATGAAAGGTATTCTTGAAATTGAAAAAATGAAAACAGCAATGCAAAACAAGCAGGGTCGCAGGCGACCTGGCGATAGGGTTCCCGGAATTCTGATTTCCAGTGTTCTTGACTATTTTAAAAAATTGTCAAAATTCAACAAACTCGGAAAAAAATTTGAAGTTGAAATCTTAAAAAAATTTTAAAATGAAACATCCGTTTAAAAAACAACCATAGTCTAGAATCTGTATATGAGAAAGGGGACATAGGTGTATCGAAAAAAAGGTTGCACCTGGGTCCTTTTTCTCGTATACAGATTCTGGAATATGGTTGTTTTTTAAACGGACGCCTCAAATGTATGAAGTAAAGACCAATTAATATTGATGAAGCTTCTGGGATGAAAATAAATTAGGTCCTTTTTCTTCACATATATGGTTTTTGGTTATTCAGGGTGTCTACCGGTCGCGAAAGTCACGAAAAAGTCGCGAAATTGACCCAAAATTCATCAAAAGTCGCGAATTTTTCCGAAATTACTTCAGTTTTTATCTGTCTTTTACAAGACAGAAAAAGTGAAGAAATTTCACTTTTTTGAATATTTTTTCTAAAAATTTTCGCCCTCGCTTCGCTCGGGCTCATAAATTTTAAAATCCTTTAAATTAAAAACCTTCTTCCCTTCTATTCCAGACAATTGAATATTTTGACACGAAAAAATATGTTCTTATGGGAGACTGAGTAGCGATCACGATTGGGAATTTCAAGGGGAATATTGTGTGTATTCTCAAGAAAATCTAAAAAAAATGGAGAATTTTGGAATTTTCTAAGAAATGTTTTAAAAATTCAGAAAGAGAAATCATTTGGAAATATGCCTCTTTTTTGCTGTTTTTTAAATTGATTTTTCGAAAAAATTTCGTCTAATATTTCAGACTTCCCATGAATTTATTTCTCAGTTTTAGAGTCAACATATAACAATTCTATCCGTTCTAACATGATTTTTCGTGAAAATTTTCACCCTCGCTTCGCCCGGGCAGTAGTTATTTCTCTTTTTCACCATAAAATAACTCAATTTTAGAAAATTTTGGTGAAAAATTGTCTTTTTTAAAAATTGGAGACATGTTTTCTTCCGTGTATGAAATTTTTTCTGCAATAAATTTGATCTCTTTGGTTTGGGGGGGGGGTGTCGAATTGAGAGGTAGATTCTAGATACCTTAGGAAAAGGTCGCGAAAAAGTCGCGAAATTTGATTTTGAAGAATCGGTAGACACCCTGTTATTGGCAATTTGGCATTGATCTTCCAAGTTGGAAAAATTTTTCAAAAAAATTCAAGTTTGGAAAATTTATTTCAAAAAGTCGGGGTCGGAAATTTTGAGAAAAATAGCCGAAATTTGCAGAAAAAATCAAAAATTTTGGTTTTTGCAACACCCCCTCCCCCTCCGGATTCTACTGAAACTTCTAAAATTAACGATTCTGAGGTTACTTTTTGGTTACTATTTTCATAAAAAATGGTTACTAAAGTTACTTTTTTTTTTCAAAATTTCAGTTTGATGCCTGGAACTTACGTGAAAAAATGCCTTCTTGGAACATTGAAAATCAAATTTTCTCAAAGCTTCGCCCTCACTTCGCACGGGCATGAACGAAATCACAATCATATGAACTATTTCAATCAACTACGCAAAAAATGGCTCCCCTACTGATATTCCAAGTCTCCTTGCACACTTTGCACCCTCCCCAAAAAAGCTTCGGACACCACTGCTTGAATTTGTTAGGTAATGCTATACAAATCGCATGAGAACATTATCAAGTTTAAATTTAGTGTTGTTATTGGAAATTTTGTGTGGGGGGGGGGGGGTGAATTCAAAATTTCTCAAAAAATATGAAATTCTGGACCCCCTTCATGAGAAATTTCTGGCTATGCCACTGACGATCATCTCGTCTGTCCATCATTGCGACGACGTAATTACTTCAGATTTCGGATCATTTTTGAGAAAATCGTCTTTGAAATTAATAATAATTTCTGAGAAATTCTCTATGATTTCTGGAAAAATTTCCAATTTTTGAAGATTTTCAATAGTTTTCGGAAAATTCTCATTTTTTGAAAAATTGTGAAAATTAATTCTCAGAAATTATTTATTCATTAAAATTCGAACACCATTGCACCACTTAATTTTTTTGGAAAAATAAAAAAAAATTATCAAGTAAGTATATAGATACAAAAAAGGGTTATCCTACTCTACTCTTTTCTTCCAGAATTGGTTTGTAATTTTTTAATATTTCCATAAAAATATCTGAATATACAAATAGAAATCTGTTTTTTAGACTGATTTTTTAATCCGTTCAAAAAAAACGATTCGATAAATTTAAATTTGTAGGTGTTCATCTTCAAAGGATATGAAAAACTACAATCTTGATCTTCTCATTACAAAATGCAGATAAATTTTTTTTGAAAAAAACCGGTATTCCAAAAAAAATTTACTACCAATTACCTACTTTAAATCGTTCTCGTTCTTGCATTAAATATACACTCAATTTTCATCCCTATTCAAATACCTATTTAGGTATGTGATTTATTCAACTTGTTACAATAATTTATTTAACAAGATGGACCATCATTTTCATCAGCAATACAACTGTATTGTGTGATGGTTCGTGTGTTGTTGCCTTTAAATGTACCTATTATAAAATGTGTTCAAATACAAAAAGACTCGTATGTACCTAGACCTGCTACATAAGTTTTAGATAAACTGTCTGCGAAAACATCTCAATGTAAGTGTCGTGGTTGTAAAATAAGGGATCTTTTGAAATACGTACATTCTATCTACCGATGTGTTGGTACACAAAGAACCACAGATCTTCATTATAGTACATACATTCGAACTAGGCATCAGTATAAAAGAAAAAAAAAATCTATTATTGCGGCGATCCTTTGACTTTTCAACGTCATCTCGGCGTGTGCTCCGACTGCGAGTACCCAGACAGTGAAAAAAATTCGGCGGCATTCCGAGCCTAGAATTTTCCATTTCAAAGGTTGCAGTGGAGAAAGTCTGAAAAATTTTCAAGCTACGGTCCCAAACTCGACCGGCGAATTTATCGATATGATACCATAAAATCGAGCTAACCCAAATGGTAATAAATACTCGAGCGAGATAGATATAAAATTTAACGACGACGATGAGGCGAATGATAAACAAACGTGTGCGGAGGAAAAGTGCCAATGCCGAAGCCGAACAGACCCATGATCGGGATGATGAAATTTAACAACGTCGTCGGGTCGTTTAATTAAATGTGTAATGTTTACCGAGCTCGCAAGAAGCGTCCGATGATTTTACGTAGTAAACATATTAAAGTACAGCGGCCACCGAGCGTTGTGGCGCCTCGAGCCTCGAAACATCGATGTAGCCTCACCGAAGTTAGGGGCTGTCGTAAAATTGCCAGCATCGCGACGTTTCGGTGCTCCAAGAAGCATATTGGATCGTAAATACGCTTTTTATACGAATATATCCTATCCGGCAATATGGTTTAATCAAAAACAGCGTCGAATACAACAAGCTGCTCGTTAGAACATTTGTCACGTAATTTTTAAAAGTAAATACGACGAATGAACGAAGGAAACAGACCTCGATACGAGATACAAAAGAGTACGTAGGTATCGAAACGAAGAGAACGAGTCGTCGAGGGGTTTATAACTGGTCTTTTTTTTTGTTTTTGTCTTTTTTTCGTCAAGTTTTTGGTACATTACCTAAGTTTAGGTCGCGACTGGACGCTGAAATGTTTGAAAGAAAGAATCGGACACGGGAGTCATAAACTTTCTCATTTCTTTTTGTTGGACGTTTTTTCCCCGGGTCTAGGACTATAGGGGGTGGAAATGGAAAAAAATGCCAAAGGAGCCGCGCTAATGTGGTCGAATAAGACGTCAATGTCACAATATATCGGGAGTTAATTTCCAAGTCGATTTTATTTACAACGGTGTTGACGTAATGACCCAAATTCTTTTCAGAATATCAGAAGTCCCATTGTTCGAAACTGGCTGTTGTTTTTTTTTTTGGCTCGAGGTTCACGGTGAAATGGTCGCGTACGGGATCGATTGATTGTTTAAATGTGTCTTCTTCTTACGTATCGAACAGAAGCAGTATAATAGGGCTATTTATCCGAGAGATGTACAAAATAGATTTTTTTTCGGTTGTAAATTTTATAACGTTTGGTTGAGGTTTGTAAGGAGACAGGATACCGTTTTTGTTGTCTTTCTGTTTTCGATTGAGATGTTAGATAATGTTGCTGCTGCTGGTATGGATGGTGTATTTCATATACCTAGGTTTTTTACTTGGGTATGGGTCTGGGTATTTTACAATTAGAGGTAGAGAAGCAGATAAGAAAATGTACAATGAATTATAATTATCGCGAGAGATTGTGTGCTTATAAAATGCAAATGAGGTATTATTATTTTCAGTCAATGAAAAGATTCTTCTCATTTTCATATTCGAACTAGTGTTGGGCAAAATCGATTATTTGAAAATAATCGACGATCGATTAATCGATGGGAAAAATAATCGACAATCGATTAATCGATGGGAAAAATAATCGACAATCGATTAATCGATGGGAAAAATAATCGACAATCGATTAATCGATGGGAAAAATAATCGACAATCGATTAATCGATGGGAAAAATAATCGACAATCGATTAATCGATGGGAAAAATAATCGATTAATCGATTATAATCGCAGTGGAAAATTCGAACGATTTTTCCTTTATTTTAGCGCCAGCGCTGCCACAAAAATTTCAAGAATTCCTTAAATCGGCTTAAATCCTCTTGGTCAAAAATCATCGACTTTTTTTTACAATTTTGAAAAAAATGAAATAAAAACGTAAAAATTGAACTATTTTGATTTTAAATTACTCTCATTACAGTCAGAATTGCAGCACAGGAAAAATCGGTGAAATTCACTGATTTTCAGTGATTTTTCACTGATTATTCAAAGAATTTCACAGATTTTTCAGTGAATTTCATAAATATCACTGAATTTTCAGTGAATTTTCACTGATTTCCAGTGATTTTCTTTCACTGATTTGTCTTCAGTGAAAAAATGTTCCTGATTTTCTCCTGTGCTGCAATTCTGACTGTTTCTCAGTGATTTTCGGTAATTTTCACTGATTTATAATTGAGAGAGTACACATTTCTCAGAGATCCTTACAAATTTTAAGCAAAATTTGGGAGACATGACTTGAATTTTGGAAATTTTTAAAGAATTTTTCCGTTTTTTGGGTCAAAATTGGTCAAAAATAAAATAATTGAATATGCGATTATTTTTTAGGTCGATTAATCGATTATTTTGATAATCGATTAATAATCGTCCAACACTAATTCGAGCTCGGTCATACTACACTTTTTGATCACGGGTTGAAATGTGGTTTTTATTTCAGTATGACCCAAAAGAAAATTTTCGAGAAGTGGAGACGTCAAAAATTTTCCTTAGGAGTGGAGGAAGGGGGAGATTTAGGGGAGATTTTACCCCTATTTTTTCACATGAAGGGATTGGGGTAAATTTGGTGTCATTTTCATATAATTCGACCCTTTTGAACTCGAATCTGCGATTAGTTTTCCGATCTGAAGCGTAGAATTCGCATATTCGTATGATTTGTGTCGCGAAAAGAGGCCAATTTTGAGGAAAAAGAGGTAAAATTTCGGTTTTTTTTCATCTTGAGACTAGTAATGTGGTTCAAGTAAGGTTTCAAACCAGTTTTTTATACAATTCGAACCTTCTGAATTCGAATTTGTTATTGGTTTCCCCATAGGAAGTGAAATCGCTTCTTGATCGTCGCTTTTTGGTAATGAAAAACAGCCAATTTTCGCTAAAATCGACTCGACTTCGTAATTTCCCATCTTCTTAACCCAATACCTCGAACCAATCCTGCTATGAAACCATTTTTATACGTAATTCGAGCCCCCTGAACATGATTTTTTTATTCGTTTCCCGATTGGAAGTAGAGAATTCTCTCAATCGTGAAATTAGTGTAGTGTAAAACGCAGAATTTTCGCCAAAACTGACATGAAATTGCGATTTTCAATTTTTCCAAACATTACACATCCTCTCAATTGTGGTATAAAATCATTTGTTTGTCCAATTTGAACTTTTTGGAGCCAGAGTGCGCCAACAAAATTTTTAGCTTCTTGAGACTCCAGGGGGCTGAGCCATGGTTTCTCAAAGTAGGGACTTCTTTTAAAAAGATTGATTCAGCCTCTTCAAGTCGCATGGAGCTAAACAAATGTTTGGAACATTCTCAACTAACCAGTTACAACTTTCTTCAGTTTTAACGAAAGTGGAGCTTTTTTTCGTATTTTCTATGTGCAAAATCTATTTCCCCGTGAACGCTGTACTTTCCACGAGAGCGCCGTGGAAAATTTGACCCATCTGCAGGGGTTTAATACGACGAGTGGTCAGTTTTGATTTTTTCCAACAATTTGGGAAAATAATCAAAAAATCGTGTTTAGGAGGTTCGAATTATGTCTAAAAATGGTTTCATACCAGGATTGGTTCGAGGTATTGCATTAAGGAGATGGGAATAAATAGCGAATTCGAGTCGATTTTAGCAACAATTGGACGTTTTACGCTACACTAATTTCACGATTGAGAGAATTCTCTACTTCCAACCGGGAAACTAATCTAAAAATCGTGTTCAGGAGGTTTGAATTACGTCTAAAAATGGTTTCATAGCAGGATTGGTTCGAGGTATTAGGTTGAGAAGATGGGAAATTGCGAATTCGAGTCGATTTTAGTGAAAATTTACGATTTTTCACTACCAAAAAGCGACGATCAAGAAGCTATTTCACTTCCTATGGGGAAACCAATAACAAATTCGAATTCAGAAGGTTCGAATTATATAAAAAACTGGGTTCAAACCTTACTTGAGCCACATCACTCGTCTCAAGATGAAAAAAATCGTAATTTCATCTCTTTTCCCTCAAAATTGGCTTCTTTTTGCGACACAAATCATACGATTGTGCGAATTCTACGCTTCAGATCGGAAAACTAATCGCAGATTCGAGTTCAGAAGGGTCGAATTATATGAAAATGACACCAAATTTACCCCAATCCCTTCATGTGAAAAAATAGGGGTAAAATCCCTCCTAAAACTCACCCAAAGGTCCACTTCTGATAAAATTTCGAACAACTTTTTATACATAGGAGGGGAGGAGGGAATTTTTAAAGTTAAAATACATTTAAAATCCAGAAATTTTTTGCAATTTTTATTTTTTCGTGTTTTCTGTTTATAATGAATTCACTAAACAATATACTGAAATATCCACCCCACTCTCTCATTTCTAAATCAGATAGCCAGAATTGCAGCACAGTAATAATTGAACTTTACTGATGAAAAATTACAGATCGAACGTGATTGTTGAGCCATTTTCCAATTTTGAGGCTTATTTGAGAAGATATTCACGAAAGAATCGGGTCTCAGCAAGCTTTTACCCCTATGTTGGGGATTCTGGGCGGTGCCTGCGGGGTGCGAATTCTAGTAGGCTGTTTGGAGGCTTTTTGTGTCCAGTAAACACGAAAAAAATTAGGCTAGAATTTTTTCGGGATTCAATTCCAATATGACTGTATACTATACTTTTGTCTAGTCTACTGCCGCATTTTTTTAAATTCATAATTTTGTTTTCTTTTACAGATGCAGAATGCCTTCTGTAGAGATACCTACTGGAAAGTAGTTTTATCTCGAATGGCTCAGCAGACAAGAAATTTCGCGGTTGGGTGAGTTTTTTTTCATCAAATACTAAAATTATTTTTAAATTGAATTACTTCGTCATTCTAATTCACATTTGCAAAGATGAAATGTACCTAATGTGAAATAAAGTGAAGACAGGTAAAATATGAGGCGTACCTAGAGTTGGTCGGATTTTTGATCTTTGAAAATATTTAATTGAAAGGAATATTTTTTGAAATAATGCTCGTCCTTTATATCTGCATTTTTTTAATCAACCTTCCACAATTGAATTTTACAATTTTCAGCCATTTTGGTGCTTACTTCCTGCAAAATTTTGGTTTCTTCCACTTCTAACGATTTGATTTTTTTTTAGATTAATTATTTGTTAAGTCATTCATGATCGGAGTGATCGTTTTGCATTTGAAAAGAAAGAGGCCTTAAAATCTGGTTAGCTATATTTGAAAAATTTTGAGAAAGAAAACTTTCTTGAAAACTTAGATGATTTTAGTATGAATTTTTTTATCAAAAATATTTTTTGGTCGTATTTTCGCCCTTTCTGTTTTTTTTTTTGTCAAGAATCACAGAAAAATATTATTATTTTTTTTCAATATTCAGCGGAAACTTGGAAAAAAATGAAGAAAAATTTTCTCGATACCTACTTAATGTCAATAGGTATGATGATTTTTATGGGTTAAAAATTCGTCATAATCTCACATGTAAAAAAAACAATTTTTTAAAAACTTTTTGCTGAATGTTTAAAATTTTTTTGAAAATTAAATTTTTCATGAACCTTCGAAAAATGGGATAAGGATGAAAAATAGTTTTGAATAGTAATTTTGTGTAGAAAGATCCATAATTGAACTCCCCCCCTCACCAACATCACCACCCCATTTTCTTAGAAATGAAGCTATGATCGAATCTATCTTTGGTGGATTTTGCTTTGTAAGTGTGACCGTCAAGAGTTGAGATTTTTTTTTGAAAATTTTTCACTAGAAAGTTGAATTTTATTTAACGTTTTCCAATTGTTCACGAATTTTAAAAGCTTTCATCTCAATGGTTCTGAGAAAAGCCAAAGATTTCGTGTTGTAATTATGCAAGATTTATTAGTCAAGTACCTATATGGTTTCTGAATACTCGATCATAATTACGTATACTTTGGCTCCATCTGACATCGGAATCGTGTACTTACTTATCTAGTCCGATCCTTATTTGGTCGAAAAATAAGCTCGTGATTTGACATACACGTAGCGAAGTCTGTCGTTTACGAAGGAAAATAATTTGAAATACGTTTTTACGTGTCGCGAGCTCTAGTCGATCAGCGAACCGGAAAGCACTGAATTATGGTTCGGGATCGTTGCTTTAGAGGACGCTAGTATTTCGAAAAATCCACAATCATGCTCAGCCCAGCATACTTATTCACCCTTTTTAATGCAATATTATTTCATTTTTAAAGTTGATATTGATGAAATTCTAGCGTATGATGTTTCAAAGCAATGTAAAATTCTAAATACCTAAGTAGGTATCAGTTCATTAAGTAGATCAATTTTGATAAGTGATAAGGGCGATAACATGTTCAATGATTGTACCGATTTTTTTTACGTAGCCTCAAGGCGATGGAATATTTCAATCGTCTTGGGTAATTTTATCAAGCGGGGTCGTGCAGAAAACAACTAAGAACAATACAAAAGAGTCTTTCAAACAACGATACGAAAGGGGTTAAACCAATTTTTTTTTGTTTGAGGGCCCTCACTGGGAAGAGATAGTTTTTTTTAGCCCTCTCGGGCCTGCTAAAAAACCTCGGATCCGAGAGCCCTCCTCCCTCCCTCTCTGCACATACCTGTGATCAAGTGCCTATTTGAATAATTTATTTGAATATCTCAATTTTGTTTGTATCTAATTATGAAAATTTATTAAAATATTAGAAATGTCGTTCAATATGCTGTAAAAGATTAAAAAAGTTTCAAGTTCAATTTTTATAATCAAATTCGGTACCGAATGTATTTTTTAACAAGCCAAGATGAGAAAGAAATGCCATGATGCCCTTTTCCACGATGTTGAAGGAAAGGGGAGGGAATGGAAGAGAATTCGAAATGATTGACTACGTTTTTTAAATCCCCAACGAAAGAAAAGTGATGAATTATCATTTTTTGAAGTTTTTCTTCGCAAAAATTTTTACCTGGATTTTTATAAAAATTACGTAAAACTGAAACTTGAGTTGCTATCGCGAAAATTTTTCGAAATATGTTTTTAGAATGCATTTTTCTAAAAATGGTGCGAAAAATTGTATAAAATTGTGAAGTATTCAAAAACGTCTTTAGAAGGCGTCTTTACAACGCGAAAAATTATCAATTTTTTTGGGGGGGGGGAGGGAATGACGTGAAAATTGATTAAAATGATTAATAAGTATGGTTCAAAAAGTCTTGAAAATTTTTCAATCGTTAAATATCACTGATTTTTTCAGTCAAAAATCACTTGATTTTTTTTTAGTCAAGTAACTGATTTTTTCAGTCAAAAGTCACTGATTTTTCAAGTCAAAAGTCTTTGCTTTTTAAAGTCAAAATCAATGATTTTTTTCAGTTGAAAATTAGTGTTTTTGCAGTCAAATTACTTACTCTTCAGTAAAATATCACTGATTTTTTTCAGTCAAATCTCATCACTGATTTTTTTTAGTCAAAAATCGCTTGATTTTTTTAAGTTAGGAATCATAATTTTTTTGGTCAAATAACTGACTGATTTTTTCAGTCAAAAATCACTGATTTTTCAAGTCAAAAGTCACTGATTTTTCAAGTCAAAATCACTGATTTTTTTCAGTCAAAAATTAGTGTTTTGCAGTTAAATCGCTTACTCTTCAGTAAAAAATCACTGATTTTTTTCAGTCAAATGTCATTACTGATTTTTTCAGTCAAAAATCACTTGATTTTTTTTCGTCAAGAATCATCAATTTTTCGGTCATTACTGATTTTTTCAGTCATAAATCATTTATTTTTTAACCATAACCACTGATTTTCACGTCAAAAATCACTTGATTTTTTGGCCAAGTCACTGATTTTTTCAATCAAATCACTGATTTTTTAGTCAAATCACTGATTATTCATTCAAATTGCTAACTCTTCATTCAAAAGTCACTGATTTTTCTAGTCAAATTTCATCACTGATTTCTCTAATTAAATTACATCACTGATTTTTTCAGTAGAAATGATTATTTGTTTTTTTTAGTCAGGAATCATCAATTTTTTAGTCAAGTCATTGATTTTTTAGCCAAATCACTGATTATTCAGTCAAATCGCTGACTCTTCTGTGAAAAGTCACTGATTTTTTTTAGTCGAAAATTACTTGATTTTTTTCAGTCAAGAGTCATCGATTTTTTTAGTCATAAATCACTGATTCTCCCGTCAAATATCACTTGAATTTTTTCAATCAAGAATCATCGATTTTTTGGTCGAGTCACTGTTTTTTTCAGTCAAAAATCACTTATTTTTCAGTAAATGAACAAATTGTCAGAAAAAAAAACATTTATTTTTGGTAAAATTCATTTCACTTCTTCAAAAAGCGAAGTTTTACCTTTGATTGATTCGGATTTAAAGAATATACAGGGTGTCCGGTATGTCACCTTAAACAAAAAGACCACGTATTCTATACATGAATACAAGAAGAAATGTTATGTACAAAAAAATTCGCAGGACCTTAGTTCACGAGTTATTCAACATTTTAGGGGGCATGATATTTTCTTGAATTTCGCCATTTCAGTGATTTTAACGAAAACTACTGAGGGGTAAGTGGTGGTAAATGTGCTATGGGATCCTTAGAGGCATATGACGGTTTTGTGGGGGGAGGGGGTCATGAATAAGGGGGTTAAAGCGAAAAAATTGATTCTAGGCGAGAAAAACTGGTTTAAAAAAAATTAGAAATCGTTTTCGACTATTAACTTACTAATTAAGGATTGTACTCCCATTTGGCATGTAACGAGCCTATTTTTATTTTTTTTGGTACGTTAGATGCTGAGTCATCAATTTCTGAAATTTTGATCTCGTGAGTAAATTCATAAAGGGTGATATTGGGTGATATTTTTTCGGGCATTTCGTTACTTTTGAACACTTTTATTAAAAAAAATCGCGATTATTTACCAAAATTCACAATTTTTTCCTTTTTTCTAATGCATGTGGCAACCTCGCAAATTTTACCCCGATAAATCGTAAATATTCCTATTCAAAGTAGTAGAAATTATTGGCTGCTAAATAAAATGACTCTACGTTATTTTGTGGATAAATCTTTCAAAAATTGTTTAGTGTACGGGCGACGTTGCAACATCTACGTAACTTTTAATTACTGATATCTCGGTAAGGGTGGGTTTGGGAAAATTTTGTGAGAGGAATTTTTGATTTATTATGACGAGTAGAATACGTGGTTTTTTTTTTTAAGGTGACATACCGGACACCCTGTAGAATGCGAGAGGAGATTCTCATTCCCCAAGACAAAATTTTTTGGATCTGTGAACACCATTAGAATTTGGATAAATTTAAGATTGTTGGAAATAAAATTTAAGAATATGGTGTTGGGGAATGAAAACGAAAATTTTTCGGAAGTGTTACCTAGATAAAAACACTTTTTGAAATTTTTCAGATTTTTTCAAATTTCATTCATATTTCTTTTTCCATAATTTCTAAAAATTGGATTTGAATGATCAATGGACAGTATTTCGCTAGGTATATGGGATAAACCGAACAGGGCGGCTATTCTTGAAATTCTTTATCCGAGTTATTTGTGCTATTCACGTAATTCAAAAATCATCACTATTTACGTTATTTGCATCTATAATAAAGTCGATTCTTGAAATTCGCATTTTGCTGCTCGTTATCAATTCGTCAAACCCAATTTTTTGATAAAATGACCAATGAAATTTGTTTTCATCTTCACTTTTTACTGGCCAACAATTTTTAAATGAATTTTTGGGGTCTTTATATTCGTTATTTATTGTAAACATAGAGCCGAAATAACCCTTGAATAACCTAAGATAACGAGTTTCAAGAATGCCACTTGTCAAAAAAATAACATGAATAGCAAAAATAACTCGGATAAAGAGTTTCAAGAATAGCCGCCCTCAATAATTTTTTAATTCAATAACGATTTGAACGATTTTTCATTTGAATCATTTTTACGTAATTTTAAGCGATTTATCATTTTTTAAATTTCTTTCGTATTATTTTGAAGTATTTTCTCGTAACATTGAGTAATTTTCATCAAATTTCAAATATTTCAATTGTATTTTACCGATTTTTAAATTTTCTGAAGCATTTTTTGTGAATTATCTCGATTTATTATGTATTCAAGGTATTATGGTACATTGGTTCGTGGAAATTTTCAGCCTCTATTTCCTTACGAAAGACCTATTCGATTAAAATACTCGAGAGATCGTAAGATAATTTTTAATTACGTTAATCTCGTTTAAAACGAAATTCTTTTCTGATATAATTCCTTTTTTAATCAATTTTTCAGCGATAGCAACCGTAAAATGAAATTAAATTTTGGTATCTTATTTTTTTCACTTTCAAAAATTAAGAATTTTTCAATTAAGATGTACAGATTCTCATTCGTATTTCCGGGTGATGAAAATCCCCGAAGATTTCGTTGATAAAGTGTACTCAATTTTTGTATGAATTGAGCACTTCAAATGATTTTGTTTCTTGATCTAATTCACTATCTCATTTTATTCTGATCCAGTAAAGTGTAACTTAACGTGGTATGCTGTCGTGTTCTCGATGTTCGTGTTCCCTGAAATTCATTTCTCACAGGTAGATATTAATTTTATGTCTAATAATTCACTTGAAAAAAAAAGTAAAATATAAAATTCTTTGTTCTAAACGTTGGTCTGTAAAAATATTCAAAAATAGTCGACTGGGAAGTATTTTCGACGCAATTTTTTCCTCATTTTTAGCAATATTAACTTCCTCGAAAATTATTTTGAAAAAATTAATTCATTTTGGAAAATTGAAATTATCAAAATCTTTGATTCGCCACTCGTATTTTTAAAAATTTTCGTTTTTTCCCCTCTTTATAGATAATTTTTTTGGAAACATCAACCCATTCGAAGGGCCGAGAACCAAACAACTTGAGAATGTTGAAATCGCAATTACATGGACCAGTCATCACGACTCATGGAACGATGTAAAATATTTCGACGATGAAACCTGCGTTATGAAATTATTACATCGAATGGTATGAAAATCTGACTATTTCCAGCCCCACATTCAAAATCTGGCAAATCCTATTCAACACTTACTCATTCGGATTGAGAGAATAATACGATAAAATAATGAGGATTTTGGTTTTGTTGAAAATCAAAAATTTTTATTATTTTTCTTCATTGTTTGCATCCCCAAGTCGCTAGTATCCATCCTTGAGAAAAGAATTTGTAATCATCTTCAGATTTATATCGAAGTCTTCTTCGTGATATGGCAAAATTTTTGATCATCATTTGCCGATTTTCCGAAACTCAAATCTATAGAAGAAATAATCGATCCTTATTCTAGGAGACAGTACTGCAATTACTTTCTCAAAGGGGTTGTCGACCCGAAAATAGAAATCCATACTAAGTCGTTGATTACTGGTTTCAATCTATTCACTAAGAGAACCAGCACAAACATTGATCTATAGATATTATATTTTCTTTTGAAATATTTTACGACTAAATGATCAAATGTTTTCAAATTTCGTTTCGAACTCGTACGATATTTGAAATAATCAGTTTTGTGAAATCGAGCAAGAAAAATGCGTTATTTCAACTAAATTCATTGCTATGGAGCGCTACATTTGAGATGCCATTCAGAAAAAATGCAAATCATTTTCAAACGATGAAGAATTTTTTTGTTTTCGAACGTGTTCTTTCAACAAGAGAGCTGAAAGAAAAAATAAACCAAAAGTTCTATATCTTGATATCTCCTTGTAAATGGTTTTTCTTCTCTTGTGGATACTTTTTCGACTCCTAAGGCAGAATTTATCAACGGTGATGGTGTAGAATTGATGAATTCGTGGTTGAAGTTGCGTTGAATTTTCAACCATCTGGTAAAGTTGTCAGCAATGAAGTGGATTCGTGTCGGATTAAGTCGTTTTCGGATGGAAATTTTTCGATGACGCTGAAAGAAATCGCCAAAATTGATAAAATTCATCAGACGTTATTTGTACAGAAAATTCCTCTACAAATAAAGATCAACTAAAGTTACCATGCGGAAAATCAGAAAGAAATAATTTCACCGCATGAGGAATGATTTCGAAGTTCAATAGTTTCTTATAGACCAAATAGCTCAGCTATAGCTTCATCTAGATTTTGACATTTTTTCAAGTTTCTCGATGTTGCCTTCTTGCTGTAAAAAAGTGATGAATATGATGTCCGCACGTATGATCAGGAATATCGACTGAAAAACTGTACCTAGCTACATTCCGAAGGAAGCTGGAAACCCACTAGATGCTGGAAATTTTCAATCGTAGATAAGTTTCATCCATAGTTGAGAATTTGCCCAAGTCCAGCATCGTTTGTTGTTGCATTAACACACGAAGCAGATTCGATTGATCAATGGTCAGATTCCGCGTTTTGATTACTTTTGTAGAACCTGAATGAAGAACTTACAAAAAATACCAACTATAGAATTTTGGTAGATTTGTTACTGAATTAAGAAAAATAGAGATACCACTGAAATATTCAAGGTGTTCATATGATTTTGATTCTGAAGAAAAATTAACGGAAGGAATTTTCTTTCTGGCCTATCCATTCGAGCATTTCTGAAATACAGAACTGATTTTTTATCCTCGGAATTATTAATTCGATGAAGTGACCTTCAATGTGAAAGAACTTATGTTGTAGAAATGAATTCCATTGAATGAAATGAACTTGCCAAACGATATTTATCCATTTTGTTCAGTTCTACATGCAAATACAGAAGCCAAGACCGCCGAGACGATTGTAGAAAAATCAGTGAGCTATGTACTAAATAAAGAAATACTATTAATTGAAGTATTCATCTATACCATCATCGAAATCGACATTATTCTTCCCATCATTTTCTACCTTCACACCAAGATGGTGAACGAAATAGACCTATGGAAAGAAAAAAACTACGATACAGTTTTATGAAGTTGCAGCTATCAAATTGAATCATTACTGACGCACGAACGCTCTCACGTAGAAAAGATGAATTTACAGATATCCAATACCAAGTATCATAATTTGGAAAATTAAGTTTTGCATAGATCGCCAGGCATCAGATAGAGATAAGGAGTGAGATTACTTGAAATATTATTATGAATTCGAGCGAAATAATCTAACTTTTTATTTTGCTGCTTAAAATACCAACTAAAGCTAAGAAGTAATATTCGTATTCTACCAACTTTTGATCTAAATGCCTACCGTAGCGACATTTTTAAACGCTCATCAATTATGTATGTACATATATGTTTGCATAAAAAACTAAAGCTGAAATAGAGCAATATTTCAGCAAACTGCGAAAAGGACGAGAAGCAATTGAAACGAAATAGGAGCTCTTTATATGCTGAAAAGTGTAAGAATACCAGTATTTTTCAGATTTTACAAATCTCAGGTTATTCGGATCAATATAGTATGATGTTTCTGTTTTTGAATGTTTAACAATTTTAAATTTTCAAATTCTTTTTCAAACGCATCGTTTGAAGAAGAATTGAAAATTTTCAATTTTTTCCCAGAAATGTTCGGTACCTATGGTATGTTTTTGACTTAATCTGTGTTAAAAATGAGCAGTAAATTTCAATAAATGAATTGTATTATGATATTGATTATTTTTCGACTTGTAAATATGTCTGCTGGTTATTATGAGATGGAGATGTAAGAAAATGACTCGATGAGGGAAACTTTTTATTCTGCTTTCCCTAGGGAATTAAAAAAAAAAATATTTTTTTTGGAAGAATTCGACGGAAGTCAGAAATCCTGATTTTTCAGAACTAAAATCTCGTTTAAGTTGAACGAAGGATGAGAAGAGAGATGCGAATGAAAAGGGGGAGGACAGGCATTGGACAGATGTCACTTTTCAGGTGACTATAGTGTAGGGTGGAGTGAAAAAAAAAACATATCTTGGATTTCGACCAAATTTGGTGGGGTGGTTTACTTTGAGTGGGAAACTACTCAAAAAAAATTTGAGCCCCCCAGGTGCAAGGGGAGGGGAGCAGGGGGTGCTCAAAGTGCACCTCCTTTTGAAAAAAACGCAGTTTTTTGTGTTTTTTAGTAAATCAAAATCGTGCGAGAAGCCGTCACAGCACTCAAAAGTTGCGATTTGAGTTTCTACAACTCCCTGAACCATCGCCGTCCTCCTCCGATCAAAATTCAGACTGCTACCAGGGGGTTCAAAAGTTGCAGGTTGCAATATTTCAATAATATGAATTTTTCACTAAGCTGGAATGATTTTTTTCATCGAGTAATTGAGCAAAAATTTTTTTTTCGATCACTGAAAGTAAATTTTGAAAAAAATTATGAAAATTTTATGCACCAGTGCAGCCAACAGCGAATCGTAAAATTCCAAAATACAGAATTTATGCCAACTTTGAGTTGATTACTTTTTCGCTTGAAAATATTATGAATTTTTTTCACTCACTAGAAGTAAATTTCGGAAATTTTTCGGAAAATTTTGTATATCAGTGTAGCCAGTTATAAATTCTACACTATGAAATTTACGTTAATTTCGAATTAAAGTGAAGATATGTTTTCAAAACATACTTTTTTCTGTTGGGAGAAAAAATTACTTGATGAAAAAAAAATCATTCGAGTTCGTAATATTAGAATATCACAATTAGCTACTGGCTGCACTGACGTAAAAATTTTCAAAAAATAATTTTTAAATTTTCATTTCTGATGACTGAAAACAAAATTATTGTGAATTTTTCAAACAATAAAAAAATTAATTCGAAATTAACGTAAATTTCATAGTGTAGAATTTATAACTGGCTACACTGATATACAAAATTTTCCGAAAAATTTCCGAAATTTACTTCTAGTGAGTGAAAAAAATTCATAATTTTCAAGCGAAAAAGTGATCAACTCAAAGTTGGCATAAATTCTGTATTTTGGAATTTTACGCTTCGCTGTTGGCTGCACTGGTGCACAAAATTTTCATAATTTTTTTTCAAAATTTACTTTCAGTGATCGAAAAAAATTTTTTTGCTCAATTACTTGATGAAAAAAATCATTCCAGCTTAGTGAAAAATTCATATTACCTATTGAAATATTGCAATCTGCAACTTTTGGACCCCCTGGTAACAGTCTGAATTTAGGGAGTTGTAGAAACTCAAATCGCAACTTATGAGTGCTATGACGGCTTCTCGCACGATTTTATTTTTCTAAAAAACACAAAAAACTGCGTTTTTTTCAAAAGGAGGTGCACTTTGAGCACCCCCTGCTCCCCTCCCCTTGCACCTGGGGGACTCAAATTTTTTTGGGTAGTCTCCCACTTAAAGTTAACCACCCCACCAAATTTGGTCGAAATCCAAGATATTATGTTTTTTTTTTCACTCCACCCTAGTGACTAGTCCCCTATTTTCAAGCTTACAAAGGGGGTATCCTGACTCAAAGTAAAATTTTGAGCCCAAACAAAAAAAATATCAAAAGTACACCATAACAGGACCCCGTATCCAAAATTTCAAGTACTGAAGTTCATTTCTCGATTTTTGGTGAATTTTTGAAATTACCTCCGCCCTGCGAAATATGAAAATTTGATCTAATGAAGGAAAAAAGCTGAAATTTGGTATATACCCTATTTTCGATCTCCCGAATCGATTGTAAGTGGTTTCGAGACGTTTCGGAGCCACCAAAAAATTTTTGAATTTTCCAGCGCTGGATAAAAGCCCATAAAAATGGCCCATATGCACTTCAGCACCTATAATCGCGGATTATCCATATTGGTGACCTATTTGATCGATTAAAACACAATTTTCCAAAATTCGTAACTTTGAGTTCAAATTTGCACTTTTGGGCAAGAAATTTTTCTGAAAAATTTTTTAAATTCGCCTAATGCGCATATATCGAGGTAAAAATGTGAAACTCGGTAGACATCCTATTTTTGACCTCCCAAATCGAATGGAAGCGGTTTTGAGACGTTTCGGAGCCTAAAGAAAATTTTGAAATTTTTCAGCGCTGGAGAAAAGCCTAGGTATAAAAATGGTACATATGAACATCAGCACCTTTAATCGCGGATAACCAATATTGGTGATATGGTGATCTATTTAATCGATTAAAACAGAATTTTCCAATCTCTCAACTTTGAGTTCAAATTTATATTTTTTGGCTGACAATTTTACTGGAAAAAAGTAATTTTCTACCAAAAAAAATATAAATTTGAACTCGAAGTTGCGAATTTCAGAAAATTCTGTTTTAATAGTTCAAATAGGTCACCAATATGGATAATCCGCGATTATAGGTGCTGAAGTGCATATGGGCCATTTTTATGGGCTTTTCTCCAGTACTAGAAAATTCCAAAATTTTACGGTGGCTCCGAAACGTCTTGAAACCGTTTCCAATCGATTCGGGAGGTCGAAAATAGGGTATATACCAAATTTAAGCTTTTTTCGTTAATTAAATCAAATTTTCATATTTTTTACGACGATGAGGTAATTTTGAAATTTCAAAAACTCTTCAAAAATCGAGAAATGAAGTTCAACACCTGAAATTTTGGATACGTGATCCTGTTATGATGTGCTTTCGATTTTTTTTTGTTTCGGCTCAAAATTTTACTTTGAGTTGGAATACCTCTCTCGTTAGTCACTAAAGTTCCCTATTTTGGTACTTGACCAAGTAATTGATGTTTTACTCTCTCATCGATTTTTCATTTACTGGGTCAAGCAGCTAAAAATTGAAACGGCTTGCGTACAATTTATAAATTCGAGGTTCATGTTTTTCTATTTTTTGGGAGAGGGGAGAGGAGCGATTAATTTTGAAGAAATTTATAAATTTTTAGCCCAGAAAAATCCGGATTTTCATCCGTATAATTTGGTCAACAACCTGTCATAATTTGTTCAAAAAAACCTAAGTACATCACTCGAAAATACTGTATCATTACGTAGGTAAAAGGTCTACGAATTTCCGAAAAATTGGTCAAAAAAATTTATCTTTTTTTCAGTTACCTAAAACTTATTCTAGAACTCTCAATTTCAAGTAAAGATTTATTATAATAATAAAAAAAGATTTTTTAGAATCATCGCAGAGAGAAATACAGTTATGAAAAAATAATAGAGGGGGGAGTGATCTATTTTTGAGAAAGAAATTGAAGAATTGGTCACTTTTTCAAAAAATTGGTCACTTTTTGCCTGATAAAATTCACTAGTCACTATTTTCGCCCAAAATTTTTGTCCGATGCCTGGGGGGAGGGCTTAAAAATTGTTTTCAATTTTTTATCGAAGCCTTTTTGATGATTTTCAAAATTCAATCAATGAACTTTCAACCGGATTATTCGGGTGGTCAGTTTTTTTTCGAAATTATGTCCAATAATATTATTAAAATTGCATAGAATATTTCTGAAAATTTGCCTATCAAAATATCATACAAATAGGTCAGTGAAAACTGAAAAGGTTGCTTACACTCGATGATAATTTTTTTACGGCAAACAAGTTATGCAATTTTATTAACGCCAATGAAAAAATCGCTCAACATGAACTTGGTGAGTGAGCATTTTCAGGCAAACTGGTTATGCAACTTCATTAACGCCAAGGAAAGTGATTGCTCAGTACATGCGTAGGGGTTGAAATATTTCGTTGCGGAAATTAAATCCATTCTGTGAATGTTGTCCGACGACCGACCCCTGAAATCCATAATAACTACTGTTTTTCTCCGGAAAAAATATTTGTAGGTACGATTTTTTGAAAAATGAAATTCAATAAGTCATAAAATTTTTCCAGAAATATTTATTTTTCATTTTGAAATTTAAACATTGAAAATACGAATGTTTTGGTGGTTAGAAATCTCAATTTTTTTTTAAATCTCATCGAATCAAATTATTTATGCTCTTGAGCTAAACTTCCTTCCCCTCCTTCCCTTTCCCCAAAATGTAAATTTTCATGATGAAATACCAATGAAACTGTATGAAAGATTTCCGAAATATGTACAATATGTACATTGTACGAAGTAACAAAATTTTTCAGTGTTGGAAATGTTCAACTCATTATGGAAATATATGTCCACAATTTTCGGACTAGTTTCGGATAGTTTTTGGGTAAATGGAATTTTATGATTTTTGGGCGTATTTTCGTATTGATTTGGAGAAAATAGCAAAAATCGTACTTTGAGTCGAAAAATTCAGAATAAATTCCATTTCAATTTTATATTTTTGGCTCTCTTCAACTTCTTCCCATTCATAAGACGACTTTTCTATTTTTTTCTAAACATTTCCATGAAAATATCTTTTTCAAAAATTCATTTTTCAATTCACAACTTTTTAAAATGTTTTGAAAATGGTAACCTTAGTACAAAAATTAATTAATTTTATCACTGCTTTACTTTATTTTGAACATTGTACTATTTAAAACGATTTTGACAATATTTTGACATTTCATGGAGGAATGAACCAAATCTGGCTTATTTTAAGGACCAAAACAATATTATTTTAAAAAATTGAAAATTGGCGACTAAAATGAATGTATTAATTTTCCTTTCTTAAAGTACAATTTTTCTCAATTTTTCTTACTCAGGGCGAAAATTTTTCCAAAAATTAATCACTCAAAAAAATTATAGGATAAAAGCATAATCTTGTCTTTATAGGGAGAACAAGCTGCCCCGTTTGCTCCTCTGTCTGGGCTTGCTCTAAATTTATAGAAAAATTATGTTGAATGGTTTTAACAGCATTTTAACGATTGAGGAGGGAGACATTTTTTGTTTTTAAATTTTGCAATTTTTTATTGAGTAAAATTGTGTGTTGCAAGAAAATTTTTTTGGTTGATTTTATTCAAATTCCTACGAATTCATAGAATTTGTAGTTTTTTTTTAAAGGAATTGAACTTTTTGATTTCGTATTCTGAAAATTAAAATAGACGTACCTACCTAGATGAATAGTAGATGTAGGAAAATTTCCCAGATAATTATTATCTACGTAATGAAAATTATATTTTCTTCGAACTTTTCCTTTTATTAATTTGAAGTTATGATGTTGTGGCGTATTAATATTTTTTTTTCATTAAAGTCTAGATTAATTTTTTAAAATTAAAAATCAAATAAACTGTTGATTTACTTCTGGATGATGCAAATCGAATATAAATTCCGTACTTCAGGGTTTATCATATTTGAACATTTTTTTTAATTCCGAATAAATACTTCTTTGATCCGTTTATTTCTTAAATCGTCAAATATTCTGTTTCACTCGTTTACTTGTATCTCTGTAGATATAGTAATTTGATCAATAAGTGCAGTTTTCTTACTTTTTATTTTCAAGATTTACACGCTATCCAGGTATATTTTATTTTGAATTATCTTAGTAGGTACATACTACATACATATTATTTAATTATTTAGTCAAATTTTTCCCTCCTTGATTTTTTTTTGAAAAACATTCCCAGAATGATCCGCATAAATGAGTACTTATTCATAAACGGGAATCAATTTTAAAATTTTCAATTTAAAAAATCCAACTTCATCATTGATTGAAAAATACGAAATAGCATAGTAGTACAGTCATTTTAGGTTTTGACCCAAAAAAAATTAGCTGAAAGGGGAAGTTTCGTAGTAGGGTATGTATTTCAAGATTCCTTAACTTCCCTAAAATTGGTGCATAATTTAGTCCTCCTTTTGGGGAGTAAGGGAGTTCAAATTTTGTTTTTTCGTCGATAATTTTCGAAATTACGCACTAATGAAAAAATAGTTGGAACAAAAGTTGTAGAGCATTAAAAAACGAACAATTTTGTCATTTACCATTTTCTCTCAGGATGTCATGGGGAGGAGCTAGGACCTTCAGAAAAAAATCAATTTTGAAAATTTTCCATTACCTACCTCAAATAATTACCAATAATCAGATTAATCGAGTTTTAGGAGCGTTTTTTTTTTTTACATTCTGTTACTAAGTAGAATAAGAAAAATGTACAACCGACCTCTCATCTCAAAGTGGGGGGGGGGGGGGCTGGTAGTCGGAATTAGGAACCCAAAATTTCGATAATCAATTTTTGAATTCCCTCAGAAAAAATCACAAAAAATGATCGTATCGGATCAGAATTTTAGGGGGTGGTGGAGGAAGGATCAATGTATTTTTTAAAGCCATTTCTGACGTTTTTACCTCCATAAGTCTTTGATTGGTGGAAGTTTGAAAAAAAGTGGTCGAAATATGGCACCCTTACCCCCGATGAAAAAATTTTTCAGAAAAAAAAAGTATTTTCAGCACTATAGCAGAGAGAAATACAATTTGAGTTATGATGTTTTTTGTGTGGGGGGAGGGGGTGTATTTATTTCTGAACAAAATGAAAAATTGGTCACTTTTTGCCTCATAAAAAGTCACTTAAGTCACTATTTTCCCCAAAAATCTGCGTGGCATGCCTGAGAATATATTCAAGGACATTTAAGATTTTTCTTACCTATTTTTATTTTTTATAGTCTTATTTGTAATTTTTACTGGTTTTTGAACGTTTCTAAACCAGTACCAAGAGAAAAAAGTCTAAAAAATACCTATTTTTATTTTTTACTGTCTTATTTGTAATTTTTACTGGTTTTTGAACGTTTCTAAACCAGTATCAACCTTCAGGTCCATTTCTGCGAGAAAAAAATCTAAAAAATTTGTCGATATTCACAATCAAAGTGAATCACTTTATTCGCAATGATGATCCCCCTACTACCCTAGTCCAGTAGAATTAACCTTTCATAGGGAAATACTCGGCGGCCAACTGATTTTTGGCTCTAATGGTTCATTTTCATGTCCTGAACATGAATCTGAGGTGTCCAGTCCCGTCCGGTGTGCGCGTCTCTCCCAAATTGTGGATCTTTGCCCCCCAAATCAGGCTTTTGTCCCACAAGTGCCAAAATATTGGCGCCAGAGCAAAAATGAGGTCTATAAAACTTATTCTACATCAAATTTCCTATTAGATGACTTTTTAACGGTATTCACAAACCCAAGGGGGCTGGAGCTATAATTGATCAAAGGGAGGGGGTTTCTCCAAAAATCTGATTTTTGGCTTATATCTGCTAAAATATTGATTCTAGTGCAAAAATGAGGTCTACAAAACTTAATATTCATCAAATTTCCAATCAAATGACTTATGAATGACACGCTCAAACCCAAGAGGACTGAAGCTACTATTGAGCAAAAAAAAAGGGGAGTTTCAAATTTTATTCATAACACTAGTCGACAAAAAAAATTGTTAATCTGTGTTACAGTTTTAATGCCTAAATTCTGATTCTAGGAATCGAAACACACCAACATATTTATTCGTGGCTTTCAAAGTATGCTTGGAGGGTGTGGGGAGGGGGTCGAAAAATAAAGTTTTTCGAGAACAATAAACACGAGTTTAAGAAAAAAAAAATTCAAACAACTTTTGGCCTAATCTTATAGAAAAGTTTAAGGTGAATCGAATGGAACAAACCGCAGACCTCTATCTCATTTAGAAAAAAAGTTACAGCCTAAAATTTCCTAAATTCTGTGAAAAAATCCCATTTTTTTTGTGCCTTGCCTACCAAAAAGTGACATTTCTGAGCAAACTAAGCGTCCTACGACAAAAATGATAAGAACCAAAATTTCAGAGAATAAAATTTTCTATCTGATAGAAGCGGTTAGATTTTTGGTACGTATAGTTTTCAAGATATTTTTGTGTAAAGTTGAACATTAGTAACTTTTGGTAGCCGAAAATTGATTTATTTTTCATGTTTTTCTTAATTGCCTGTACTATAAAGTTCAACTTTACTCGAAAATATCTTGAAAACTATGTGCCCCAAAAAAATCTAACCGCTTCGATCAGATGAGAAATTTTATTCTCTACAATTTTGGTTCTTATCATTTCAGCAGATAGCTGAAATTTGTTATGTACCCTATTTTTGACCTCCCGAATCGATTGGAAGCGTTTTCAAGACGTTTCGGTGCCAGCAGAAAATTTTGGAATTTTTCAGCGTTGGAGAAAATTCCATAAAATTGGTCTATGCGAACTTCAGCACCTATAATCGCGGATAACCAATAATGATAATCGATTTGATCGATTAATGCAGAATTTTCCAAAATTCGCAATTTTGATTTCAAATTCATATTTTTTGGCTGACAATTTTCCTGGAAAAAATTTCATTTTCTGCCAAAAAATATGAATTTGAACTCGAAGTTACGAATTTAGGAAAATTATGCTTCAATCGATCATATAGGTCACCAATACCTGAGTAATCGGCGATTATAAGGGGCTGAATTTCATATGGACCATTTTTAAGGGCTTTTCTTCTGCGCTGGAAAATTCCAAAATTTTCTGGTGGCTTCGAAACGTTTCGAAACCATTTTCAATTACTTCGGCAGGTCGGAGATAGGGTATAATACCAAATTTCAGCTTTTTTCGTTGATTATATCAAATTTTCATATTTTGCTGGACGATAAGGTAATTTTGAAATTTCGAAAATTCGCCAAAATTCAAGAAATGAACATCAGCACCTGTAATTTTTGATATGGGGTTCTTTTATGATATACTTTCGATTTATTTTTGTTGACGCTCTGATTTTTCGGTTAGAAGTGTAATTTTACCATCATTGGAGGACCAGCTGCCCCCTTTGCTCTTCTCGTTTGATCTTGCAGCTAATTATTTTACAGGAGAAACGTGTTGTATAATTTTGATATCATTTCAACGACTAGGGAAAGATAAGTTTTAGTAGGTACGTGTTGGAAAATTATTGAATACCATTTTTTGTCTCAAAATGTAATTTTTTTCCGAGCAAAATTGTTTGTGGCTAGAAAATCTTTGCGGTTTATTTTATCCGAATTTCTACGTACGAATTCAATGATTTTGTATTTTTTCAGGGAATTGAAATTTTGAATTTTGTATTTTGAATTTTGAGATGGACATAGATAAATAGTACTTAGATGTGAGAAATTTTCTTTGAAAGTTATTGCTTATACAAATCTAGTGATTATGAATTGAAAATTAATTTTTTTCGAATTTTTTCTTTTATTAATTTCAAGTTATAATATCGTGAGGTACCTATTAACCTTTTTTAAATTCAAATCAAAATGAAAATCTGATAAAATGTTGATTAATTTCCGGATAATGTAAATCGAATATAAATTCCGTTCTACAATGCTTATCATATTTAAAAATTGTTTTAATTAAAAAATTCCGAATTAATACCGTTTCTGCTCAGTTTATTTCTTCAGTCGTCGATCATTCTTTTTCACTTGTTTACGTGTATCTCTATGGTGATTTGGTCAATTATAGTTTTCTATCTTAATATCGAGATTTACGTGCTATTCAGGTACCATATAATTTAATTTTGAATTTTTAAATAATTTTCTTCAACTTTTCGATTCCTTGTATTGTTATCCATAGATGAAATTTATTCGAAAATCGTCTTAATTCATCACTCATCACATTTATTTTTTCTTTCATCTTTATAGATTGATTTTCGAAATATGAGCCCATTTGACCGATCAACGCCCAAAAAAACATCTCCACTGTCCCAGAATTCCTGTATAAAATCCAACAATTTGACGAATTTCATGAAGAATAGTTGTCATTATTTCGAGGATAAAACTTCTGGAAAATTTGTACTGATTGCCCTCCCAGTCTTTTGGCAGTCACTCGATTATCGAGTGTTTGAAAAATGAAAAAATCGAATCCTATTGGGCTGATGTTGGTTCGATCGAGAATGTTTGGCCAGCCTTATGATTATTCCAACTAAAGATTATTCGACCTATATGAAAGAACTACAAAAATGGACCCTGATGCCATTAATTGACTGCGAAACTATAGTTTTAACCCAAATAATTTTGAGGTCGCGTACAAAATTGATGTATTCTCAAATTTTTATGGTACTAGGATACCTCAGAATAAATTCACGCAAAAATACTCATTTAAACGTGAATCTGGCAAATGTAGAAGAAACTCGATTAGATTTACAACGATTATTAAAAAGAACTATAAGAAATGCAGAAGCTCGCCTGAACGCTGCAATAGCAAAATTGCTAACACCAGTTAAGTATGATAATTTTAAAACGAGTATAAGAACTATGTCAGATAAATGGATCCGCTTTGGCAAACTTACCTTGCCAAAGATCCCAAACTACAAAGAAGAAAATTTCAAGGATATGTTTAGATTGATTGGTTTTAGAGCAGATCCAGATTATTACCTACAGAAGTTGAAGTAAACCAATTAAAAAAACCAATCTTAACAACACCGCAAAGGAAACTAAGGACCATAGAAAAAAGGTCTGTTTCGGAATGATTCGATAAATAATGAAAGCAGAGGCATACGTGGTTTTGCAAATTTTATTCTACCACACTTATCTGGAACGTTTTGATGGTATATCCAAGACCGCTTTGGAATAAATCGAAGAACTATATATCAATGTATTGGAGTTCCAAGTTATTACAAAAAACAATTCCCTCATATCACCTGCTATTCCTTGAAATTTATTTGACCGACAAAAGTTATGATCCACGCATACAATGTAAACTCGAAAGAATTCAGCGAGTCGAAAACCATTTAATGTGAACCAATGGAAACAACGGCCCCAACCAGAATCCTCCCTTTAAAGCATAAAAAATCTCGTAAAAAGAACAGAATATAAAACCAAGTTACCATTAGTCCAAATATAGTCCAGAATTGGAGGAAATGTCCATCAGTCTTCAGTCATTCTTTACAACTATATGTAAAAAATCGTAATTTATTGTGTGGCAACCCTTACATACGACAATCGATAAAATATTTGAGATGGAAAAATCTATCTATGCAGGTACAAATACTTAGGTAATATTTACGTAGAATCAGGGTTGTGTCGATTCGAATCATGTTTCGAATCACTTATTTTACGATTCGAAAAATGATTCGAATCATCTGACCGAAAATGATTCGTGATTCGCGATTCGTTCGAATCATTCCTTGAATTCGTGATTCGAAATTTTTTTACTTTTCGAATCATTTTTACGAATCATTTTTTTTAAATGTTTTTTTTTTTTCGTTCTGACAAATTTTCTCTGGGACATGACAATTTGAGCAAAACTGCCAAAGTGTGAAGTTTGTGAAAGCCAAAAATATTCAGAATTTTGAGAATTTTGATTTTGAACTGAGAGCAGGGTTGTTCTGATTTGAAAAATGATTCGAATCATGTGACAGAAAATGATTCGTGATTCGAAATTTTTGTTTTTTTCGAATCATTTCACGAATCACTTGATGAAAATTGCAAAAATACCTTAAACCAAGTTGGATTTTGGTATTTTTTGGCCATTGCCATTTTCATCAAATGATTCGAAAAATCATTCGAAAAATACGAATCATGTCGATATTGTCGATGATTCGTGATTCGAATCAAAATGAACGTGATTCGGCACAACCCTGCGTAGAATTCGAGAAAATAAAAAAGAAACAAAAAATTAATCATTATGGAATCGTGTGTTTGGTACCTATGATGAATGTTAGGATAAGATGTATTAGGTTATTATAAAATAAAATTGCCCCATCCTTTGAACTGGGGAATCAAAAAAAAAAAGCTGTTGCTAAAGCTGTAATCTTATCATATTTTCCTGATTTTTGTTCTCGTGAGCAACCATCATTTTCGTGGATTTTTTTGATTTTTTTCACATTCTCATTTGAACGTAATTTTCACAGAGTTATGAAAATTTAAAAACCATTATCAACCCTCAAAGTCATTTTTAAGGTAAAAAAATCTAAAATATTTGTCAATGGTTACAATTAAGATAGGTAACTCGAAAAGAACAAAAATCGCATTTTTTTTTTAGATCGTACCTCCCTGAATAGTCCCTGCGGTTAGCTCGAGCATACTGCACTTTTTGAACACGCGTTGAAATGTGGTTTAGTATGACCCAAAATAAAATTTTCGAGAAGTGGAGACGTCGTTTTTCTGTCCAAATAATGGCAATTACGTAAAAACTGAATTCAGTAGGTAAGACGTTAGATGGCTTAAAATTTCAGTCGCAGTACATTACGCCAGAATCAGATGCGTACTTACCAGTGAAATAAATATCTTGCAACACTAAATTTCTTTAATCACTTTATTTACTTTAATTTTTTTTTTCAAAATTGTATCCAATTTCCAATTTTAAAATTTTTCCAGCAGAAATTGATTTCAAACTTCGATTTTCTCAACATTTTTCTAATTTCGATTTTTTTCATTTTTTTTTCAATTTTATGTTCTTAAAGGTTCCTTTTAATTATTAGGTCAAAAGAAAGTTTAAAAAACATGAAGTTGAATTTTTTTTTAATTCAAAGTTTAAAAATTGAGAAAAATTTTAAAATTATTAGAAAAAGTTTTCAAATTGAAAAGAAATTCCAAGAAATATGGATTTGAAAAAATTCGAATTAAAAAAAATTTCATAGTTGGAAAACATGAAATAGTATATTTCACAACCAGGGAGAAAAATTATTTTTTCTTCGAGTTTTGAACGATATTTTTCTTTATTGTGACAGAAAAACGCGAATTTAAGTACTCGAGCGGTTCGCGAGAGGGAGTAAAATAGCGTTTTACTCCCTCTATAATGAAAAGATTTTTTTCAACTTGGGATTTCGTCAAATTTTTTCGAGCCTATATTTTTCAAAATTTCTTCCAACTCGAAAATGACTGAATTAAAAAAAAAAGTTTTCAACTTCATGATTTTCAAAATTTCTTCCCAACTCAATCGGTAAATGGAAGAAATGTTTAAAAGTAAATAATAAAAAATACATTTAAGTGGGTTTTTAGTCAATTCATATTAGAAAGATTTTGAAAAATGTTAATTTTCTTTGAACTGTTTGACTTCCTCAGATCTTCCCTTTCCAAAATCGCCACTGCACGACGAAATCGAATTCTATGTTTATTTCACTGGTACGCATCTGATTCTGGCGTAATATACTGCGACTGAAATTTTAAGCCAACTAACGTCTTACTGAATTCAGTTTTTATGTAATTGCCATTATTTGGACAGAAAAACGCATTCTTGAAGAATTGTTGGATTTTTGACCGCGGCTCACCACTCAGAATTTATTTTCCAAAATAATCATAAGCTAATGGTCGGCGACACATAATCGAACGAAATAAATTCTGTATCACCTGGAGGTTCAGACCAACATCCTCTTGAGATTTTTGTTTCAGGTTTCTGGCAAGTAGGCATACGGCGTGGCGTAAATAAAGCTTGAAAAAAAAATCCATAAATAGGCCTCCATTCCGCTAAGTATACAGCATAGAAATTTGCAATTTTCTGGCACATTGGGTAATGAGCAAGAATTAAATTTTTACGCGCAAGTCGCATTTTTTCGCTACAGGGGAAGAAGGGAGCGAGGGCAGGAGAAATATTTTGCGGATCTTGGAATTTTTTCGCTTCAGAAACATACCGCAGCAATATTCCCAAACTCCTCCGCGTCAAGGGCGGATTCACATTTTATCTAAACCGGGGTTAGAAAGTGTCGATGTCGATCTGCTAAACACCTTATACTCGAATTTTTTCAATTTCGATATCGAATCAGGTCAGAGGCCTTCCGAACCGATATGCTCTGAGGGGGGAGGGGGGGTAAGAACTTCAAATTTGCCAACTAATTTTTCCAAATTTGCCAATTGATTTTTTAAAAAAAATTACCAGTGCTAATTTTTCTCAAAACATTGCGGAAGCAATATTCATTAAAAAAATTTATTTAGGAATAGAAATCACCACTTTTTTGGAGCATATAAAAACAGATTCAAAAATAATAATATCTAACAAAAAACTGTTACAATCTCGAATTTTTTCCCCGGCCAATTTCATTGTAAATGAAAACGCTTTATTTGGAATTGTCTTATTTGTCTCGAGTGAAGCAATGGTGAAAAATTTCAAGAAAATTTGAAATTTTTTTTTTTTTTATTAAATAAGAAATATTTTGTACTAAACGTAGCATTAATATGAATAGTTGATGAGAGAAATGAAATTGGCCCGAGCGAAGCGAGGGCAAAAATTTTAGAAAACCTCAAATTTAAGGTGCAATAAAACAATATTTTGGATTAATAAACTTAAATGAAAAATTGGCTGCTTTTACTTTAACAAAAGAAATGTGATAAGTCCGAGCACAATGAGGCCAAAGCTTTTGAAAATTTTGATTTTTAAACATCGAAAATGAGTTTTAAGAAGATAGAACGTAATAAAAGTAATTGAAATAATTTTGAGGAAAAATACCAAAAAAATCACTTTTGTAGTATTTGAATTAGGTATTTTAAAATTATGAAAAGGAAAATACAGTAAGGCCGAGCGCAGCGAGGCCGAAGTTTTTGAAAATTTTTTATTTGGGAGGTAATTTCAGTGATGGGTTAAAGAATTGTAATTTGGATCGTGATTTTGGGGAGTAATTTCAGACTTGGATTATGATTTCTGAAAGGAGGTCCTCAAAAAAATCGTTCTGAGGACTTACTTGCCCTCTGCCTCTTTAGGTGAGACCCTGCTTAACTATATCTTACTTGAACCGTTGAACCTGAAAGTATACCTATTATAAAAATCAAAATCAACTCTGAGAAAAATTAAAAACTTGAAATCATGTTTAGAAATCAAAACGTGAAGTTGCTTCATTAAAAAGGTTCTAAAATCAAGTTTTAGAAAAATTGTTTAAATGAAATAATTTTTCAAAACTTTACAGTTAGATTTCTCAAAATGGGAAAAAATGGATTTAGCCCGAGCGAAGCGAGGGCGAAAATTTTAGAAAATCTCAAATTGAATGTGCAATAAAATAGAGTTTTGGAAGAATAAACTTTAATGAAAAATCGACTGCTTCTACTTTGAAATGATTAAAGCAGAAATATGCCATGGCCGAGCGTAGCGAGACCGAAGCTTTTGAAAAATTGGATTTTCAAATATCAAAAATAAGTTTTAAGGAGAACAAGAACAATGAAATTATTTGGTATAGTTTTGAAGAAAAATGCGACAAAATCTCTTTTAAATTACAAGTACAACTATATAAAATTTTTTTGGTTGACGAGTGAAAATTTTCAAAATGCAAGATAATTAATCATTTTTTTCCTAAAAAAACATTTATTACAACGGTTTAATTCTTCGCTGGGAAAATGATCAATTTTCAGTTGGAAAAGGTTGGGAAAATGACTAATTTTCCCAACTCATAAGTGAAAATTTTGTTGATTTCCTACTTTTAAAATAGGTAACCATTTTATTTATTCATTTTTCATTTAAAAAATAAATACCAATCGTCCCAACTGACATTTTTACTCATCACTTGGAAGAACGACTGATTTTGAGTTGGAAAAATAACCAACTTTGAGTAGGGAAAATTACCAGTTTTGAGTCTGGAAATTTACCATTTTCGAGTTGGGAAAGTTACCAATTTTGAGTTGGAACAAATGAAAATTTTGTTGATTTACAACTTTTAAAATAACCATTTTATTTATTATTTTTCATCAAAAAAATTAATCCCAACTGTCCAATTTTCCCAACTGATGTGTTGAAATGTTCAATTTTCCCAACTCACGAGTAAAAAATTTCCTCAGGGGGAGGAAGTTAGCCCCTATCGGTACGTCACTAATCCAACAAATCTCACATAGGTACCTACGAAATTTTCAAATGAAAAATTTACAACACTGCCATTTTAATTTTTTTTTTCAATTTCAATATTTCACAACGTTTCTCAATTTTTATCGCTCGCGCTATTCTGCCAAGTGCCAACTTTTTGCCAACTTCATCCAACTTTTCCAACTGGAAAATGCTTGGGGGGGGGGTGAGAGACACCCCCTTCCCCCCTCCCCCCGGTCGGAAGGCCTCTGAATCAGGTGTATTGGTTTGTATTACCGATAGTGTAGGCAAATAAGGAAATAAGAAAACATTTTCAGCTAGCTAAGATTTTATCGCCAATAACTGTCGAGGGTGGTCCCCTGACTAACCCCTAAAAAGTTCGCACCCCTAGACCCCTTGCTAAATTTTTTATGGAGGCTCCACCCGCCTCAAAACTGGGTTTTCCCGAATAACTTCTCAGGATTTGATTTTACGACAAAAGTAGCTCAGTACTTGTTTGTTCTACGCTCAATTTCAAACATCTTTTGTGTGAAATTTTTTTTCGTACGACCAATATCAGAGGAGATGGAGCGTCCTGAAGGAAGGGGTTTTTGGAAAATATGATATCATTTGAAAACGCGATAATATGTATAAAATCGCACTAAACTGTATATTTTGGGCATGAAAATAGTAGTATTACGTAAATTGATGGTATTAATACAACTTGACCCCCCTTTCCCTCCCTATGTACTCACCCCACCTTACCCACTTGTTTTTAATTAGCACTACACTAAGAGAAATAAATAGTAAAAAAAATACTATAAAAAAATAATAGCTCCGGAACAGTCCAGAAAATAGTGTTTATTACTATTGCAATAGTAATTTTTATTGGGTGGAGCACTAATAAAAAATTGTCTTATTTACTATATGGCGCACAGTGGGATCAATTACGATTTTAGGTGGACAAAATTCCATAACTTTGTAATTATGACAGCAACCTGCCTAAAATGAACCAAAAATAGGGTATTTTGAACAGCTGAAACCGTTTTTCATGTTAGTTTGACCCTAAATTGAAAATTGGCCCCCAAGGGGGGTTGCAAAGGGGCAACTTTTTAAACTTTTCAAGTGGGGTATCGTTTTATATGTATTTTGGGCTTCTAAATTCAGGTCTGAAGTCAATTTTACCCCAACTTGAAAATTGAGCCCTTGAGGGGGAGGTGCAAGAAGGCGATTTTTGAAAATTTTGAGTGGGTATCGTTTTCAATGTATTTTGGGCTTCTAAATTCAATTCTGAAGTCAATTTTATCCTATCTTAAAAATTGAACCCTCGAGGGGTGCAAGGGGGTATTTTTTGAAATTTTTGAGTGGGATGTCGTTTTTAATGTATTTTGGGCTTCTAAATTCATACTGAAGTTATTTTCACACTTACTTGAAAATCAAGTTCCCAAGGTGGTGCAAGGAGGCAAATTTTCAAAATGTTTGGGTGAAGTGTCATTTTACATGTATTTTAGGCTTCTGAATTCTTATTTAAATCAATTTAACACTCACTCGAAAATTGAGCTCAAACAGGAGTACAAGGGGAGAATTTTTTCAATTTTTTCGTAATTTTGCACAATAGAAAAACACCCCTTGCACCCCCCCCCCCCCCTTGAGGACCTAATTATAAAGTTAGGGTAAAATTGAGTTCAGAATTGAGTTTAGAAGCCCAAAATACGTTGAAAACGATACCTCACTCGAAATTTTCAAAAATCGCCCTCTTGCACCTTCCCCCTCGAGGGCTCAATTTTCAAGTTGGGGTAAAATTGACTTCAGGCCTGAATTTAGAAGCCCGAAATACATATAAAACGATACCCCACTTGAAAAGTTTGAAAAGTTGCCCCTTTGCACCCCTCCTTGGGGGCCCAATTTTCAATTTAGGGTCAAACCAACATCAAAAATGGTTTTAGCGCTTCAAAACACCTCTTATTCAAGTCACTTTTAAAAATCGATTGTTTTACAGCCTTGAATACAGCTATCCAATTTTTGAAAATGGAATTAGAGGAGTGGGGGGACGAGGGGGGAAAAGTTATTGGGATCTCGTGAAACCTCATATTCTAAGGTACCGAAAGCCGATTACCGTTTTTTGGCATGGTTTGGCATGCTCTAGTTAAAGTCCATAATATTATGCAAAAAAATGAAAAAATGTACTTATTTTTCTGCCGACTCCATAAAATTCATGGGGAAAAAAATGAAAAACAAATACGCCATTAAATAGAGGAAAGGACGAGCTTTAAAATGAGCTGTGATTCGACTATATTCGACCACAACAACATGAGATAAAATTCGTTTGAAAAATGTACACAAACAAACCAGTACATGCACCATGCGTATAACAATGTTTGGCCCCTTGCTATAGCGATAAGAAGTACACTCGGAGCAAAAATATCATACATATGGAGTCCCCCTACTATGTACTACATTTTGGCATAATTTTTGTTTCAATCGGAAAACTTCGATTTTTCGATTTTTGTCCACCTAAAATCGCAATTGATCCCACTGTGTGGCGTAGTATGCTTAACTGGATGGTATAGTAAAAAGAACTACATTTTTTAAATATTTTTTACAAATATATTGTGGTTTTCTTAGCCTCATATTTCACTATTTTTTCGTAGTATATTGTACTAGTGCGGGGGCTTGGTCACCAGATTGAACATAGTAAGTTTTGCTACTTTCTGATGGGAATAATTTGGCTATTCCTTCCGCCAATGAAATCAAAATTTCGCGAGTGATTCTAAAACATAATGTACATATATTCTCGAACTATCATCACTGCGCTTATGAGGTATTTAATTTTATTATCGGTAACAGCGAAGAAATTGATTACCTGCTTTGGATTTCTATTATATCTTTTATTACCAATCTGGTCCTCTGGATACCGCTTTTCTCTGCCGCTCTTGAAAACCTGAATTTGTCGCGTAGTACACACTCAACGCTTTTCCTTGATTTGTAAATTCAAAACTATTTTTTAGCACTTTGTCACAAGTTACTGGTCTGGCCATTGCGAAAGCTATTATTATGCCACGTAAAAAAATCGCGAATGCATTTCGTACTCAGTTTGCTCAATACTCACTGCGCATAGTAAAATTTACTAACCATGTATTTTTATTCACTCCAGTGTTGGTAAATTTCACCATAGGAGTGTAGTACCTTAAAAGTACTATTGAAAAAGTAGTAAAATAAGTAATATTTCATAGTGTAATTTACTATTTTTAAGTAGTTTATTACATTATTGTATTTTTAACTATCACAAAATAGTTGAAAATACAATATTTTTTTTATTAATTTAATGATACCACGAAAAATGAGTTAATTTCATTACAATGGTAGTACTATTCACTATTTTTTTTCAACTGTTCCGGACCTACTATTTTTTTTTTTTGTAAAAAATACTATTTATTTTTCTCCGTGTAGTAATATGACTGAGGGGTGGGAGGGGTGGACACATAGGAGGGGGAAAGATGATCATGAAGCATTTTTACCCTCTCTCCCCCACCCAGTGTGCCACCCCTCAGTCATATTACTAGTGCTCAATAAAAACAAGTGGGTAAGGTGGGGTGAGTACATAGGGAGGGAAATGGGGGTCAAGTTGTATTAATACCATCAATTTACGTAATACTACTATTTTCATGCCCAAAACATGCAGTTTAGTGCGATTTTATACATATTATCGCGTTTTCAAATAATATCATATTTTCCAAAACCCCCTTCCTTCAGGACGCTCCATCTCCTCTGATATTGGTCGTACGAAAAAAAATTTCACACAAAAGATGTTTGGAATTGAGCGTAGAACAAACAAGTACTGAGCTACTTTTGTCGTAAAATCAAATCCTGAGAAGTTATTCGAGAAAACCCAGTTTTGAGGGGGGTGGAGCCTCCATAAAAAATTTAGCAAGGGGTCTAGGGGGTGCGGACTTTTTAGGGGTTAGTCAGGGGACCACCCTCGACAGTTTTTGGCGATAAAATCTTGGCTAGCTAAAAATGTTTTTATTTCTTAAAAATAGCGCTAATTTGCCTACACTACGAAGCAGCATAACAACGCGTGATTTCGTCCAAGGTTTGCGTAAAAAAAATGCATGAATCATTTGTGTTCTTATTTGTTAATACATAGACATACAGATACATATTTCATACCCCGGGTCTGTTCAAATAGAATAAGAATATACACGAATCGAACTCCGGCATCGCATACCTATCTATAGTCTATACACGCTTCTTATTTGCTCAAGTTGGCTATTCATCAAAGTCATCGCAACTTGATATTTTTATTATTGCGGGTTTAGTAAAGAACATGTGTGACGAATTGTATACGAAGGGTTTTTCGAATTATAAAAAGAGAACTTTCGATCACTAAAAATCATACGTGAATTGAACACTGTCAAAGTTGTACGCATCAGCATTCAGCAGCCTTTTCAGCTTGTATTGTCGTTCTTTGCTAAGTATTCCTATTCGAGTTCGACTTGTAAACGTGCAACGGAAATCCGCGTGTAGAGAAAGAAATATGGTGCCGGTAAAAAGTATGGTAATCGCGTTTGCGTGGATTCTACTCTCAACGACGACGCTGCTGGTTACAGTTGCTGCAGACCCCTGCCCTGAAGGACAAGTATATGTGAAAGGGCTAGGTTGTATCGACAGATTGAATGTTTGAAAGGTGGTACCTAGTACCTATACCTAACTAGTAACTACCTATTACCTAATCATTATAATTATTCTCCAAATATCCATCTTTATTTCTAGTATTGTAGGTAAGTATATTTTATAAGACAATAGCACTCCGTTGTATGTTACCGGTATGCATCATTGAAATGGTGTTCATCCCTAACTTGTAACCATTGCCTATATTATTAGGGTTTTTTTGTTTTTTTGTTTTCAAAAATGTTCAAAAATGGTACCGATAAAAAATATCTCGATGGCAATGTCGCAGCTGGTTATTCTTGTTTATGATGATCCTGATATCGCTGCAGATTTTTGGTGGGTTGAGGGCATTCGTCTGATTTGGCAAGATCTTAATTCTGATTTCTAGGGATGAATGTTAGACACGAAGAATCATTTTAAGGAGACTTCTGGGGAGCCTCAGATAGTGAAATCAATACATTTTAGCCATTTTTATCCAATCGAGGACTTCCTGACGCGTCGTAGGATGGTTCTTTGGGTTCAAAGTCTATCTTTAAATATCAGACTCGAGTTATATTTTCAGATTTTCGAGCAATACGTACTGGCTTTTAGAATTTCGAATTTTTCGCAAATATATTAAGAGAACCTATATTTGTGTGTTCGGCCCCTTAAACTTCCCTAAAATTGGTGAATATTTTGACCCCTTTTTGGGGGGTGAAGGGGTTCAAATTTTGGTTTTTCGGCCATAACTTTCGAAATTACGCATTTACGAAAAAAAAGGCGAAACAAAAATTGTAGAGAATTAAATAACAAATAATTTTGTTATTTACAGTTTTTCCCTAGGACGTCATGGAAGGGAGCTGGAGCCTTCCGAAAAAAATCAATTTTGAAAATTCTCTATTAACAGAAATAATTATCAAAAATCGGGTTAATCGACTTTTGAAAGCGGGTTTTCAGCATAGTATATCCCATTACTATGTAGAACAAGAAAAATGTATAGCCGACCCCTCATCTCAAAGTGGGGGGGTGGACCCTCTGTAGAAAAAAATCGAGTTTTCCCCCAAGCATAGCTCAGCTACAGTGAAAAATTCGAAAAATTGGTTCAAACAAACATTGTAGAGCGTTAAAAGACGAACATTTTACTTTTTTTACTTCTTTTCTACAAGGTTTTGGGGGCGAGTTATCGCAAAAAGAAAAAAAGCGACGCGGCATTCAAAAATTTTTCATCAACTCAATAAATTACGCATGTGTAGATCTGGTATAAAATCTAGCGAACCGATCGCCCAAAAAGTGGATTTCTGGGGTTTATGTGATCACTGAACTCGATTTTTATTATCATTTAACCCTTGAACCTAAATTGGACCCCAAAAGACAAGGCATAAAATTTGTAAAACATTTTTGAACGCTGCGCCGATTTTTTTTCTTTTTGCGATAACTCGCCCCCAAGACTACATAGAAAAAAAGTAAAATGTTCGTCCTTTAACGCTCTACAATGTTTGTTTGAACCAATTTTTCGAATTTTTCGCTGTAGCTGAGCTATGCTTGAGGGAAAACTCGACTTTTTCTATGGAGGGTCCACCCCCTATTCTGAGATGAGGGGTCGGCTATACATTTTTCTTGTTCTACATAGTAATGGGATATACTATGCAAAAAAGCCGCTTCCAAAAGTCGATTAACCCGATTTTTGATAATTATTTCTGTTAATGGGGAATTTTCAAAATCGATTTTTTTCGGAAGGCTCCAGCTCCCTTCCATGACGTCCTAGGGAAAAACTGTAAATAACAAAATTATTTGTTTTTTAATTCTCTACAATTTTTGTTTCGCCTTTTTTTCCATAGATGCGTAATTTCGAAAGTTATGACCGAAAAACCAAAATTTGAACCCCTCACCCCTCAAAAAGGGGCCAAAATATTCACCAATTTTAGGGAAGTTCGAGAATATTGAAATACATGTCTTACTGAGCTTATATACGAAACTTCCCCTTTCTGCTAATTTATTTTGGGTTTGGGCTTTATTTTAGCTAAAAAGACCGTATTAAGGTAGTAGGTACCCAGTTTATCTCATCTTCCCATTAGCCGAAGTGCTTTTCGAAACGATTGGGTACCTATACCTACCCTTCTGCAAAGCTCTCTCACACCAACAACTTATTCGTGAAAATTTTTGAAATTGAAACAAAAAATCCAACCAATTTTGGAGTCGATCTAAGTCGTAAAACAATTGTTATAGTTTTCTTTTTTCTCAGATTTACCTTCAACATTTCAATGATAAAATGCGTTCAACATTAACGGTTTTTAGAAACACGCATCAAGTATTTTATAAGTTGATATATTTTAGTTATCTGGGCCCAGTAAAATATAAGTACATTACGAGTAGGTACTTAGTACCTAATCAATTAATCATAATTACCTATTCTATAAGTATCCATCTTTATTTTATAAGACAATAGTACTTCCATTATACGTTCAGAGCATTGAAATGGTGTTTATTTGTTATTTATTACCATTTTTATTACTGTTTTTTTTTTTTTTGCAAAAATGCTCGAATCGCATTGAAAATTAATCTCTTTTTTTTGGTAATAAGGAAACTTCGATAGCGCATCGTGTTTCCTTCGCTTACGCGAAAAATTCGATTTTTGGAAACATCTTGATAATATGCGAATGAAATCGAAAATCTGACGACATTATCTATAAAAAGTTTCCCAAGATCTACAATTTCGAATTTTTTAACATTTTAATACGAGAACATCTCGTTTACGAAAGGCTCTGGTAGTCCCTGCGGTTAGCGTGAAAAATCGGGGGTATACTGCACTTTTTGAACACAGGTTGAAATGTGGTTTTTATTTTAGTATGACCCAAAATAAAATTTTCGAGAAGTGGAGACGTCGAAAATTTCACTTTGGAGTGGAGGGAGGGGGAGTTTTAGGGGTATTTTACCCCTATTTTTTCACATGAAGGGATTGGGGTAAATTTGGTGTCATTTTCATATAATTCGACCCTCCTGAACTCGAATCTGCGATTAGTTTTCCGATCTGAAGCGTAGAATTTGCACAATCGTATGATTTGTGTCGCAAAAAGAGGCCTATTTTGAGGAAAAATAGGTAAAATTGCGATTTTTTAAATCTTGAGACGAGTGATGTGGTTCAAGTTAGGTTTGAAACCGGTTTTTACTATAATTTGGACCTTCTGAATTCGAATTTGTTATTGGTTTCCCCATAGGAAGTAAAGTAGCTTCTTGATCGTCGCTTTTTGGTAGTGAAAAACAGCCAATTTTCGCTAAAATCGACTCGAATTCGCAATTTTTCATCTTCTCAACCCAATACCTCGAACCAATCGTGGTATGAAACCATTTTTAGATATAATTCGAACCTCCTAAACACGAATTTATGATTAGTTTCCCCATTGGAAGTAGAGAATTTTCTCAATCGTGAAATTAATTAGTGTAGTGTAAAATGCCCAATGTTTGCCAAAACTGACATGAAATTACGATTTTCAATTTTTCCAAACACTACACGTTCTCCCAATTGTGGGATAAAATCATTTTTTTGTCCAATTCGAACTTTTTGGACCCAGAGAAAGCACCAACAGAATTTTTAGCTTCTTGGGACTCCAGGGGGCTGATCCATGGCTTCTCAAATTAGGGAATTCTTTTTTAAAAATTGATCCAGTCCCTTCAAGTCACATGGAGCTAAAAAAATGTTTGGAACATTCTGACCTAATCAGTTACAACTTTCTTTAGTTTTAACGAAAGTGGATCTTTTTTTCGTATTTTCTATGTGTAGAATCCATTGGCCCGTGAACGCCGTAATTTCCACGAGAGCGCCGTCGAAAATTTGACGCATCTGCACTGGTTTAATACATCGAGTGATCAGTTTTAAATTTTTTTCAACAATTCGGGAAACTAATCAAAAAATTGAATTCAAGAGGTTCGAATTATGTTTAAAAATGGTTTCATACCAGGATTGGTTCGAGGTATTGGGTTGAGAAGATGGGAAATAGCGAATTCGAGTCAATTTTAGCAAAAATTGGTTGTTTTACACTACACTAATTTCACGATATGAAAAGGTAGGGTGTCCATTCTCTGGAAAACCGGGAAAAGTCAGGGAATTTTGGTGGTCTGGAAAAGTCAGGGAATTTTGGAATTTTCTTTGGAATTTTTCGAAAATCCCAAGATAAATCATTTAGAAAAGTTTTTTTTTGTTTATTTTATTATAAATTTTAAAAATAATTTTGCCCTCGCTCCGCTCGGGTAAGTTGGGCTACATTATTACATCTTTTATCTGACTTTTTTTATTCATCATTTTTTGTTGATCGTAATGTACATACAATAAAATTCTATTAAATTATGAATTATTCAAAAACAATTTACCTCGCTACACTCGGGGTAATTTACACTTTTTCTACAGAATTTATGTAAAATATTGAGTTTTTGGAAACTTACGTACTTTTTAATGAGCTGTGATAAGAAAGAAATTCCACGATGCCATTGACCACGATGTTGAAAAAAAAGGGAAAGGAATGAAAAAGAATTTGAAATTATTAACCATGGTTTGGAAAACATGAATGAGGAAAAAGTGGTGAATTTTATCTTTTGAAGATCTTTTTACAAAAATGTTTGTCCCCACTTCGCTCGGGCTCAACACGATTTCTGTATTTTTAGGACTTTTTTATTTATTGGTACGAACTAAAAAATTGCAGGGGTTATGTGAATTAATAAATTTGAGGCACGTGTTTCACTTTTTTTTGGGGGGGAGGGGCGGTGTGAAGAAATTCTTGAATTTTCAATCTGGAAAATCCGAATTTTCATTCGCTTGATTTGGTAGACACTCTGGCATTATTCATTTTTCATTTTTCAAAAATTAATTTTGCGTTGGAATACGCTGTTTTTCCTTTTTATTTGAAATTTTTTCTGTAGGTAATAAATTCGAATTGTCAAATTTTTGTGGTGAGGGGGAGTTGGATGGGCTCAAAAATTTTCAGAATTGAATTTGAATCTTTTATTTTTGGCCCGAAAAGGAGCACCTGAAGATCTTGTAAAAAGTATCTAGTGATTCTGAAAAAAATCGTTATGACTCCATGCAATTTGTACATATCATTTTTATGCAAAATTTGAAGATAAATTACCCCCTCCCTCTCCCACCGGTTGGTTTACAAATATCATATTTTGGAAAACCTGGAAAAGTCAGGGAAAATCATTTCTGAAATATAGTGGACACCTTAAAAGGCGTTTACAGAATTTATCCTGGAAATCCATGGTTTGGTTGAAAAAAATGGTCATTTTGGTTTTTCTCCGCTTCTGGTGGTCTTACGCCAGTTGATACTTTCAATTTCGTTTCAAGCTAATTCTTTTCATCGGAAAAAATTAATGAATTATTATGAAATTCTTGAAAAATGAGAATAAAATTGATGATATTATGCGTGAAAAATTTCAAAAATATTTATTAAAGTTTGTAAACATTTTCAGTTTTTAAAAAATGTGATTCCTTGGAGGAAAATATGCCCACTATGCCCAGTTTCTAATCATTTTTGGATTTCAGAATTTTTTTGGGGGGGAGGGGGGAATATTGTACTTTGAGTTTGAAAAATCGATGGGAATTCCATTTCAATCAAAACATTTCTAATTTGCTTCCCCACCCTTTTCTTCGAAGTAGGTGTTCGATTTGTTTCTAAAACTTTTCTATGAACGTTTGTGTTTTTTTTTAAATTTACTTAATATAGTTACTCGTATCATTCCACTCATTTTTTCAGTTTATTATGGCTGACTAAATTTTTATGAAAGTAAAAGTTTGAAAATAAATTCATTTTATTAATTGTTTTGCCCTATTTTATATTAATTTAAGAGATTTTGACGATATTTCGACAATTCATATGTACAGGAACTAATCAAAGTTGGCTTTTTAAAGGGGAAAAAATCGACATTTTTTCACTAAAATGAATTTTTCAACTTTTCCATCTCAAGGTAAAATTCTTTGTACTTTTCCTTATTTAAAAGTAAAATTTTCCAGAAAAGTCATCACTTTCGAAAAATTTTCGATTGAGATGTACCTACTTATGTCCGATTTTTCGGTGAGAGGTGTAATTTTACCATCATCGGGAGGACTTGCTGTCCCTTTTTTCTTCTTCGTTTGGTCTTGCTCTTAATTTGAAACATTTTGTGTAATTTTGATGCCATTTTAAGAACTATGGAAAGAAAAATTTGAATAGGTATGTATCAGGAAATTATTGAATGCGATTTTTTTTCGAGCAGAATTATCTGTTGCTAGAAAATCTTTGTGGTTCAATGTATTCAAATTACTACGAATTCAATAAAGTAGTATTTTTTCAGTAAATGATTTTGTAATTTTTGATTTTGTAATTTTAGATGTAGGAATTTCGTTGAAAATTATTGCTTTCTTAGTGATAATGAATTGAAAATTAATTTTTTTCGAATTTTTTCTTTTATTAATCTCAAGTTGTAATATCGTGAGGTATTAATTTTTTTTCATTCAAAGCAAAATTAATTTTTTTTAATTAAAAATCTAGATAATAAGTAACCTATTGATTCACTTCCGGATGATGTAAATCCAATTTAAATTCCATCCTACACTGATTATCTTATTTGAACATTTTTTAATTAAAAAATTCCAAATAAATGCCTTTTCGATCTAAGTATTTATTTCTTCAATCGCCGATCATTCATTTTTATTCGTTACGTGTACGTGTTGATAGTAATATGATCATTACAGTTTTCTCAATCTTATTTTCGAGATTTACATGCTATTCAGGTATATATTTAATTTTGAATAATTTACCTAACAAGGGAGGTACCGTATCCCAACTTGGAGTAAAATTTTGAGCTCAAACAAAATTAAATCGAAAATATACCATAAAAAACATATCCAAATGAAGTTCATTTCTTGAATTATGGCGATTTTTCGAAATTTCAAAATTACCTCATTGCCCTGCAAAATATGAAAATTTGATCTAATCAACGAAAAAACCTGAAATTTGGTAAATACCCTATTTTCGATTTGCCGAATGGATTGGAAACCGTTTCGAGACGTTTCGGAGCCATCGGAAAATTTTAGAATTTTCCAGTCCTGGAGACAAGCTTATAAAATTGGTTCATATGAACTTTAGAACCTATAATCGCGGATTATCCATATTGATGATCTATTTAATCGATTAAAACAAAATTTTCCAAAACTCGCAACTTTCAGTTCAAATTCATATTTTCTGGCAGAAAATAAATTTTTTTCAGGTAAATTGTCAGTCGAAAAATATGAAGTTCAGCTCAAAGTTGTGAATTTTGGAAAATTCTGCATTAATCGATCAAATAGGTCATCAGTATTGGTAATCCGTGATTATAGGTGCTGAAGTTCATACGGACCACTTTTATGGACCTTCTCTAGCGCCAGGGCTGAAAAATTCCAAAATTATCTGGAGGCTCCGAAACGTCCTGAAACCGCTTCCAATCCTTTCGGGGGGTCAAAAATAGAGTACATACCAAATTTCAGGGTTTTTCGTTGATTAGATCAAATTTTCATATTTTGTAGGGCAATAAGACAATTTTGAAATTTCGAAAATTCGCCAAAATTCGAAAAATTAACTTCAGAACCTGTAATTTTGGATATAGGGTTGTTTTATGATGTACTTTCGATTTAGTTTTGTGTAGGTTCAAAATTCTTCTTTGAGTTGGGATACCTCTCTTATTAGTGTTACTTACCTACTCGTAATATTTTGCTCAACATTTTGCCATCGGGTTTTTTCTTTTTATTGAACGATTTCGACAGTGACGTACCGAAGGCATTTTCCGGGGGGGGGGGGGGGGGGGAAAGAGGTGAAAATCCCGACTCAAATTCTCAAAATTCCCAACCACATATAGCCGATATCAGAATTCCGGAGTGAGGGGGAGGGGGTAAGATTCAAATTTGCGAACCAATCCAACTTTTTTCAAACTTTTCCGGATGATTTGTTAAAATTTACATGTAGGTACTGATTTTTTCCCAAGTCGCGAGGTTTTTTGATTTTTTTTACTCGTTTTCATCATTTTTGCGAACTTCTGAAGTTTTTACAACCCATTACTATAGACCCTTTTTGAGATAAGAAATCTGAATAAATTTTTCATTGGTTATGTGCTCCAAATTTTTTTTTTTTTAAACCTACAAGCAATGTCATTGTAGTTGAAAAAACATACGAAATAGTTTATTTGCTTTGAGCGAAGAAAGGGTGGAGTTTCGAAGAAAAATTATAATTTTACATCAATAAAATTTTGTAATTTTAATGTAAAGAATAGGGAGAAGTTTTAAGGAGAATAAGAACAATGGAATTAATTGGAATAATTTTGCTGAAAAGTGCGAAAAAATCTCTTTTAAATTACAAGTACAACTATAAAATTTTTTTGGTTGAAGAGTAAAAATTTTTAAATTGCAAGGTAATTAATAATTTTTTTTCCAAAAAAGCATTTATTACAACGGTTTAATAATTCTTCGCTGGGAAAATGATCAATTTTCAGTTGGAAAAGGTTGAGAAAATGACTAATTTTCCCAACTAAAAAGCGAAAATTTTGTTGATTTCCGACTGTTAAAATGAGTAACCATTTTATTTATTCATTTTTCATTAAAAAATTAAATACTAATCGTCCCAACTGACATTTTTACTCATCACTTGGGAGAACGACCAATTTTGAGTTGGAAAAATAACCAATTTTGAATTGGGAAAATTACCAATTTTGAGTTGGGAAATTTACCATTTTCGAGTTGGAAAAATTACCAATTTTGAGTTGGAACAAGTGAAAATTTTGTTGATTTCCAACTTTTTGAAATAACTATTTTATTTATTATTTTTCCTCAAAAAAATTAATCCCAACTGTCCAATTTTCCCAACTGATGTGTTGAAATGTTCAATTTTCCCAACTTACAAGTAAAAAATTTCCTCGGGGGGAGCTCCCCCCTATCGGTATGTCACTGGATTTCGATTCTTGATATAGTAATCTAACATGAAATTTGCTCGAAAGTCGTCTTAATTCATCAATCATCACAAATTTATTTTTTCTTTCATCTTTATAGATTGATTTTCAAAACATGAGCCCAATTAACCGATCAGTGCCCAAAAAAACACCCCAACTGTCCCAGAATTCCTGTAAAATCCAACAATTCGACAAAATTCATGAAAAATAATCGTCACTATTTCGTGGATAAAAATTCTGGAAAAATTCCTGCTGATTACTCTCCCTCCCAGTATTTTGACAGTCCTGAAGATTCTCCAGTTGGCGATATGGACATCGATAAAAAGCAAAGATCCGCATTACGATTCAAACTATCGATACGAGAAAACCGTGAAATAATGGTGAATTTGTTTTTCGAGTGGAAATCAAATTTTCCATTGATTTATTGTTTTACCAGGCTTGTATCTGGTTTTAAAATGAATTACAAATGTGGTATAGAAAAGAGAATTTCAAAGATGAAGATTAAATGCGTGGATGAATCATAAGTTGAGAATCACAAATGCTCAGTAATATTGCGATTCACAAATCATAATACAATGTTTTCGCTAACATCTTTTAACTTTCGATTTTGAAGAAGCCAACAAGACATTGCCATCGAAACATTAACAATTGAATTGAATAAACCTCAAGAAAAAATCATCAAACTGCGGATGAAGAATGAAAATTTTGCAATAGTATCAATCTGCAATTTTTTTCGAAAAGAGTTCCAAATGAATTAAATAACGATCGTTCTCGAGTTCTCGGAGGAGCATTTTTATTCTCACGATGCACCATGCTTACCCAGTCCTTGTCCAAACATCTACAGAGAATATTTTAAAATATTTTAGCTGCATTACGGTAAAAGAAGAAGGCACAGACAAGTCGTTACTAATTTCCGCCGAAAATTTTTCATATTATGTATTGACCAGTTGTTTACTCGAGAATACGTATTTAATACGATTGATACACTGAAGATGAAGAACAGAGAATATTTTTGTGTGAATAGTAATCCTGTTTCACTTGTTTTTGGCCTGATCGTTCCACAGCGTCTATTAAATGGCGATTCGATAATGTTTTTTGGCGAGTAAACAAACCAGAAGAGGTTTGCAGTGAATTTGAAAGATGCGACAGAAAAAAATTCAAATGAGAATTCCGAAAAATGACGTAAAAATTCAGATATTTACACATTACCTTTGCAAAAACAACATTCATCTATAGGTTCGAAAAGTTTAATTTATCGTTCAGATCTCGATATAAAATTTATTATCCAATTTTAATATTCGATTTGCGAAAAAAATTGAACAATAAATTTTATATTTGTAAATTGCTGCTTGTGATACATATTTCTGAAAAAGGTGAAAGTATTATGGACTTCGTTCAAAAAAATTAAACCTGTTTATTCGGTGCATTTCCCTAATCGAATGAATGGAATCAATCTATAGTTTTGAACCAATGAGAAGGAAAAAAAGAAGAATTAGAAAACTATATTTCTTGAAAAGTCCAAATAGATGGCACTACTTATATGCAGTTTTTATTTCGCTAGGGGTATTTTTATACAATTTTGTAGCAACTATACGAATATGGAACATTAGTTTACGAATTCGAGATTTGCAAAGCTTCGATTTATAATTTCTAATTTCTGATCGCAGTATTTCGTGTTTAATTATTGTAATTTTTTGGCGAGTAGGCCTTCGAGAATAAAAAGGTACTTGATATTCTGGGTGATAATTAAAGTATAACCCTTGAATTAAAAAATTTTCAGAATCGTGATATTCGTGATTAAATTCTTTGGTTGATATCAGCAAGCTATGATTTTTTACAACGATCCTATACTTAAGTATGTTTTAAAGTTTCCAGAATAAAATGAAATATTTCGAAATTTTGTATTTTTTCCCATCAAACTGTGCTCATAAATTAATAAAAATTGAATCCATTGCTCAAGAGAGGTATCCTAATTCAAAAAGCTCAAACAGAAATAAATCGAAAGCTAATCATGAAGGAACCCCATATCCAAAATTCCAGGGGCAAAGTTCATTTCTCGAATTTTTGAAATTTTTGAAATTTCAAAATAACCTTCTCACTTTGCAAAATATGAAAATTGTAATTAGAGACGAAATAATTTCTATAAAAAGTGTTAATTTCGTTACCCAACGAACCATACAATTTTAAAACCAATTTAGAAAGTTTGCATAGATTTATTTTTGTGAAAATTTTTACGAAAAATCAAAAGTATACGTCAAGGAATGAATATTAAGAAACATATTCGAAAATCAGTCCATTGGGACACTTGTAATGATTTTTTCGACGTTGTATTTTCTCGAAACCTTGAAAACACTGGCTTTGACATTGTATGTATTGGTGACGTAACGTCACACGATTAAATTTTACGTTTTACGCGACGCGTTTTCCTAGTAATTGAGACGTCTTGGGAGTTTTCTTGATTCTTTTTCTGTTACCGACATCGAAAAAAGTTGAAGTTTGGAATGCACTCTATTTTCGAGTTCCTGAATAGATTGGAAGTGATCTTGAAAAATTTGTAACCTCGAGAAAATGTTGGAATTTTCTAGTACTGAAAAAAATTTCCTTAAAAATTGTACATAATTATTATGAACTTTTGCCCCTGAAAACGAGGATAACTCACATTAGTGATTTTTTTGATCGATTTTTGCATTATCCGTACATCAATTATTGTTTGAAATTATATGTAATATAAAGATAATATTTTCTGGTATCAAAAAATCAAAAATTATCCTCGATCGAAATGGAATTTTTCCTAATTTTTTCGACCCGAAGCACAATTTTCCTCAATTTTTTTATCTGGTAAAAAAAATTAAGGCTATCATTTTCGAAAAATTTCAAACCTGAACCTAAATTTTTTGATTTTAATTACAATTTTGATTGCCATCATTGAAGGGAGTCAAGTTTTTCACTCCCCCCCCCTTTGATCTGGCTCAAATATTCTGTCAGAACGATACAAAAATCAAGCAAAATTTAAAGAACTTCATTTTTTTATTATGAATAAATTTCCATTTAAATTTTATTTTCAAATTTTCCTATTTTTTTCCCAGTTTTGTTGATACCTGCTACAACAAGATTGTACTCTTGTAGTCAAACTGAAATCGCTTTATTGAAGGGGTAACGAGGACCAAAAATTGAAAATTTCCATACGAGATGGATTGCTTCGACTCAAAGTATGATTTTCCTCAATATTTTTCTCCAACTTGATACAAAAATTTTTCTAAAAAAGGGCTACCACTTTCAAAAAATTTTCCCAAGTCTAATTTTTTTGCCTGAAAATTTAATTCTGCCTTTAATGGGAGGCGAGCTACCCCCTCTGCCCCTGTCTCGCTCAATCTGGCTCTAAATATTTCATCAAAACCATTCAACCCCTAAAAAATAATTGGAAAAAATGAAATTTTCAAAACTTTATTTTTCAGGTATCCTTCAAGGACCATTAAAATTACATACTCGAAACTTCGAATAAGCTCTTCAATTTTTTTCATCCTCTTATTTCATAACATATTCGACGAAATAACGTTGCAATTCGTTTGAATTTAACGGCAAACGTCACACATGAATAATGTTCCTTCGCATTATTTATCTTATCGACAATAAAGTGTTTGTTCTGTTACCAATTTTGATTTTTTTTCTAACCAGGTGTTCAAGACGTATCTGTGTAAAAATTTTCGTACCGTCAAAATTTTGCGTTTTGCAAAATAACGGAATGACGAACATGTGAATTGTACAGTGCCGTGCAAATTAACGTGGACAAGCTGTTTTGGCGCATATGCAGTCACGACTTTAAACACTCGTTACTCCGGCCAAAATCAACGGTTTGGGCTCGTTTTGGTCTCATTCGATTCGTTTAACTCTCTACTACAAATTAAGACCAGAACGGCCGCTCAATATTATTTTACTCCGGAGTAAATCGCGATTAAGTTGAAAAAAACGTAAAAATGAGTAATTTCACGGAAATTCGTGTAGTTTTGAACGAAAATAAAACCGAGCGGTCGTTTTCGCCTAGTTTTGTAGTAGACAGTCCAACGAATCGAATGGGACCAAAACGAGCCAAAACCGTTCATTTTGACCGGAGGTACACTCGCTAGAAGTTGGAGTAATATACACAAATTAACATGAACAAACTGTTTTGGTGCATATGCAGTCGCGACTTTAAACACTCGTTACTCCGGCCCAAATCAACGGTTTGGGCTAGTTTTGGTCTCATTCGATTCGTTGGACTCTCTACTACAAAATAAGACCAGAATGACCGCTCAATATTATTTTACTCCGGGAGTAATTCGCGATTAAGTTGAAAAAAACGCGAAAAAACTCACTATCTTGTCCACGTTAATTAGTTTATATTACTCCAACTTCTAGCAAGTGTACCTCCGGTCAAAATGAACGGTTTTGGCTCGTTTTTATCTCATTCGATTCGTTGGACTGTCTACTACAAAACTAGGTAAAAACGACCGCTCGATTTTATTTTCGTTCAAAACTACACGAATTTCCGTGAAACTACTCATTTTCACGTTTTTTTCAACTTAATTGCGAATTACTCCGGAGTAAAATAATATTGAGCGGTCGTTCTGGTCTTATTTTGTAGTAGAGAGTCCAACGAATCGAATGAGACCAAAACGAGACCAAACCGTTGCTTTTGGCCGGAGTAACGAGTGTTTAAAGTCGCGACTGCATATGCGCCAAAACAACTTGTCCACGTTAATTTGCACGGCACTGTATACACGAAGGTTCATCTATTCGTAAATTTTTATATTCATAGGTTAGATACATAGGTATAGGCATTAGGGTGGAGTGAAAAAAAAACATATCTTGGATTTCGACCAAATTTGGTGAGGTGGTTTACTTTGAGTGGGAGACCTCCCAAAAAAATTTTGAGCCCCCAGGGGGCAAGTGGAGGGGAGCTGAGGGGGCTCAAAGTGCACCTCCTTTTGAAAAAAACGCTGTTTTTTGTGTTTTTTTAGTAGAAAAAAATTGTGCGAGAAGCTGTCGTAGCACTTAAAAGTTGCAATTTGAGTTTCTACGTCTCCCTAAATCATCGCCATCCTTCTCCGATCAAAACTCAGAGCGCTACCAGGGGGTTGAAAAGTTGCAGATTGCAAAATTCAAGTAACATTTCGAGAAAAAAATGGCGCATTTTCAGGGAAGAAATGGCCAAATGAAAAAAACAATTCGAAATTCGTGTTCAGCAGGTCAAAATACCCCGATAAACACACTTTTCGCGATAATTTTACTTCAAGTCTGAAAATTCATTTTTTCATGATAAAATTCACTTTTTTTTTACTGCTTTTTCATTATGAAAAAATGAATTTTCAGACTTGAAGTAAAATTATCGCGAAAAGTGTGTTTATCGGGGTATTTTGACCTGCTGAACACGAATTTCGAATTGTTTTTTTCATTTGGCCATTTCTTCCCTGAAAATGCGCCATTTTTTGCTCGAAATGTTACTTGAATTTTGCAATCTGCAACTTTTCAACCCCCTGGTAGCGCTCTGAGTTTTGATCGGAGAAGGATGGCGATGGTTTAGGGAGACGTAGAAACTCAAATTGCAACTTTTAAGTGCTACGACAGCTTCTCGCACAATTTTTTTCTACTAAAAAAACACAAAAAACAGCGTTTTTTTCAAAAGGAGGTGCACTTTGAGCCCCCTCAGCTCCCCTCCACTTGCCCCCTGGGGGCTCAAAAATTTTTTTGGGAGGTCTCCCACTCAAAGTAAACCACCTCACCAAATTTGGTCGAAATCCAAGATATGTTTTTTTTTTCACTCCACCCTAATAGGCATGCACGTAATCCACACACGATTATTTTTAAAATTTTCCAGCTGAGAAAGCAGCTAAAAATTATGAAAGGAGATTCAAAATCACTAATGAAAATTTTTCGATGTTCGAAATTGAGCTATTTTTTTACAAAAAATTCAACTTTCAAGTCTAGTCATTACGTTTGGCGTAATTTATTGTATTAAAATCAAATGGGAGAAGGGTGCATTTTTCGAACTTGTCTCATGTATGGGGTAAGGCCGAACTCACGTAAAATTGACTTTCAAAATCATTCGAGCCAAAATATTTATTTTTCTCATATGTACCTACGGGAGTACTCACAGGGCATAAGTTTAAAATTTAAATATTTAAAAATTTCGTAATTTATTATTTAGATTTTTATCATTTAATTTTACATCAAACCACAAACAATTGGAAACAAAATTTTACCCGAATAAAAATTTCTTCATCAGCATTTTAAAAAGTGACCTGCGACAAAATCTCGCCTTATATCGACTTATTCTAAGTACTTTTTTCTAGTCACTGTTCGGATTTACGCCACCGTCATTTGAACAAGGTTTAGTTGGAATCCGGCCATGATACAAGTCCCGTTCAAAGTTCAAGAATTATTTCATCTTTGTTCGTCTTTTATAGTCTACAGTCCAAGAGGCAAAAAGTGCTCTAGAAATCGAAATTAGTGTGCATTATCGCTGGACAAAAAAATCAGTTGGTTTATTGTAGGTATGGGACTCGTAGTACCAAAAAAACTATTTTTGAATGTTTGCCCCGGCACAATAGGGAGCTGAGGCCTGAAAACCCCCCTTTTTTCCCAATTTTTAAATTTGACTTTGGACAAAAAAAATTTCAACATTTTGGTAGCAGACACACCCCTGACTCCAAATATATGTCACATCCCTTGGGTCACGAGCACAATGGGGTGCTGGGCCCCTCAATGTGCGATTTTTTGCCAAATTCGATCATTTTTGGCACAATAATGCCTCTGTAGGCGTTATGCGGTATGCTGGACAAAAAAAATCAAACGCAATGTATTCTTGGGTTCATTCCGGGTCCAATGAGCCAAAGTTTAAGGAAAACTGTTGGCACAATAGGCCGTGGTGGAATTTCAAAGTTTTGAAAACACGCGGTTTTCTCCCCCCTTTGATTAACAATAAGTCATGAAAACATATCCAAATGGGTTAAAATTTCACGAGCAGAACAAAATTATAGATGAAAATAAAATTTGAGCGATTTTAACCCATTTTGAACCCCAAAATTGGGTCAATTTTTGAGTATTTTCAAAGAATTGACATGTGACCTATGAAAGTGGGGTAGAATTTTGCCAGAAATTCAACAAAGCCATCCAAAAAATTTTTGAGCAACTTTTGAGAATTTTGAGCCTTAAATTGAGCCAATTTTTGATTAATTTCAAAAAATCGGCATGTGACCTATGGAAGTGGGGTAGAATTTCGCCAGAAATTCAAAAATATCATCCAAAACTTTTTTGCTTAACTTTTGAGAATTTTAAGCATCAAATTGAATCAATTTTTGAGTATTTTCAAAGAATTGACATGTGACCTATGAAAGTGGGGTAGAATTTCGCCAGAAATTCAACAAAACCATCAAAACTTTTTTGAGCAACTTTTGAGAATTTAGAGCCTTAAAATGAATCAATTTTTGATTAATTTAAAAAAAATGACACGTAACTTACGAAAAAGGGATAGAATTTCGCCCAAGGTTTTTGATGCTCAAAATTCTCAAAAGTTGCTCAAAAATTTTTTGGATGGTTTTGTTGAATTTCTAACGAAATTCTACTCCACTTTCATAGGTCACATGTCAATTCTTTGAAAATACTCAAAAATTGACCCAATTTGGGGCTCAAAATGGGTTAAAATTGCTCAATAAAGCCCATACCCAAAATAAATTAGCAGAAAGGGGAAGTTTCGTATATAAGCTCAGTAAGGCATGTATTTCAATATTCCCGAACTTCCCTAAAATTGGTGAATATTTTGACTCCTTTTTGGAGGGTGAGGGGGTTCAAATTTTGGTTTTTCGGTCATAACTTTCGAAATTACGCATTTACGAAAAAAAAGTTGAAACAAAAATTGTAGAGAATTAAAAAAACAAATAATTTTGTTATTTACAGTTTTTCCCTAGTACGTCATGGAAGGGAGCTGGGGCCTTCCGAAAAAAATCGATTTTGAAAATTCCCTATTAACCGAAATAATTATCAAAAATCGCGTTAATCGACTTTTGGGAGCGGTTTTTTTGCATTATATATCCCATTACTATGTAGAACAAGAAAAATGTATCGTCGATCCCTCATCTCAAAGTAGAGGAGTGGGCCCTGCGTAGAAAAAGTCGCTGTTTTCCCCCAAGAATAGCTCAGCTACAGTGAAAAATTCGAAAAATTAGTTCAAACAAACATTGTAGAGCGTTAAAAGACCAACATTTTACTTTTTTTACTTTTTTTCTATGTGCTCTTGGGGGCGAGTTATCAAAAAGAAAAAAAATCGGCGCAGCGTTAAAAATTTTTTAATGAATTTTGAACCTTGTCTTTTGGTGTCTAATTTAGGTTCAAGAGTTGAATGATAATAAAAATCGAGGGGGATAGGAGAATAATTTTTAGCTCTTGAAATTTTTTCGGTTTCCCAAACATATCGCAGCACTATTCCCAAAATCCGTGCCAAAGGCGGATTCGCATATCTTAACCGTGGTACATCCTCTCGTTGAAAAGTTTTGATCTGCTGAACACCTTATACCCTAATGTTTTCAATTTTGATATCAAGTCCGGTGTATTCGTTTGTGTTATCGAAGCAGTACATCAACGCGTGATTTCGTCTAAGCTTGGCGTAAAAAATGCATAAATCATATGTGCTCTTGTGTCAATTGTCATTATTTCATATATCGCGCCGTCGCGCCATTTGTGTTCAAATATACGAAGAATATACCTGGTTCGAACTCTGGCATACACGCTTCTTTATTTATTCAAGTTGTCCATTAAAGTCATACCTTGATATTTATTACTGCGAGTCTAGTAAACAAAATGGGCGATGCGTTGCGTAGGATTTCTAGAGATATAAAAAGAGAACTTTTGATTGCTAAAAATCATACGTGAACTGAACTTTGTCAAAGTTGTACGAAGCAGCCTTTTCAGCTTGTATATCGTTCTTTGCTATTCGACTTGTTAACGTGCGGCGAAAATTCGTTTGTAGAGATATGGAGTCGGTAAAAAATTTTTTGATCGCGTTTGCGTGGATCTTGGTCTCAATGACGACGCTGCTGGATACAGTTGATGGAGCGTGCGCTTATGATGAAGTATATGTTCCAGACGTAGGTTGTGTTAAACGATGGAACTTGAACTGATAAATGGTACTTGATCGCTATAATTATTCTCTAAATATCCATTTTTATTTTAAGTACGTATAATGTATTTTGTAAGGCAATAGCAATTCTGTTACCTATATTTGACCCAATTGAACCGTACCTCCTAATTTCATTGAAGATGAGGCCTTTGCAATTTTAGCACCTCCCGTCATTGCAACTCGAATATTTGATGTTCAGTAGGGTACGTCTTGAATAAAATTTTAGAGTTTTTTAGCTTTGGCTCCCTGGAGTGATTCTTTTTCCCATAAAAATGACATTCCCAAAATTTTACCTCTTTTTATTAATTGGGGGCCATACGCTGGATCCTTATTTTTTATGAGATTTAACATAGGATTACATGCTAAAAATGAAAAAAAAAAAAAAAAAAAAAAAAATGGATTAAATACTTCAAAAGGGTATAGCCGGGTAAGAGGCGAATTTGGCCCCCGCTTCGATTTTCACTCTAACCCCCTTAGATGATGCCTCTTGATGTAAAAAAAATCTGGAAAATTTTTTGACACCCCCCACCCCACCTCTTTCGGAATTATGACCATTTTATTGAAATATTTTCAAGAATTTTTAATTTCAACGGAAGTGAAGGAAATTTTCTGTTCTTTGGCACAAAGTTACATCTCGTAGAGATGTATTCATGATAATTTTTTCAACAATTTTGGTGGACTCCTTCACGTTTTTTTGGCTATTTGAAGTTTTCAATCGTAAAAAACACCATATTAGCGAATAGCGACCACCTTTTTGAAAATATCCCAAAAATGTGTTTTTTAACGCAGATTCACGTCAAGTATTCAGTTTTGGCGATTTCGATTCCGCAAGGGCCGAAAATTTCGAAAACCCGTGCAGAAATGTTGTTATTTTAGCAGATTTTTCAAATTTTGAGCGTTCTGTATGGAAAGAAATAGCCAAAAAAACGTGAAGGAGTGCACCAAAATTGTTGAAAAAATTATCGTAAATACACCTCTACGAGATGTAACTTTGTGCCAAAGAACAGAAAATTTCCTTCACTTCCGTTGAAATTAAAAATTCTTGAAAATATTGCAATAAAATGGCCATAACTCCGAAAGAGGTGGGGGTGGGGGTCAAAAATTTTTCCAGATTTTTTTTACATCAAGGGATACCATTTGGGGGAGTTAGATCGAAAATCGAAGCCAAGGCCAAATTCGCCTCTTAACCGGCTATACCTTTTTCCAATGTTTTTGAAAATATGAAAATATGACTCAATTCTGATTTTTAGAAATGAACTTTGGACCATGAGGAATTATTTTAGGAAGAGTTCGGGTAGCTTCGAATAATAAATATTTGTCATGTATTTTCGCCATTTTTACCCAATCGAGAGTCCCCTGAATCGCCGTAGGATGGTTGTTGGGTCTAAATTTCATCTATTAGAATTAAACTAGAGCCATGTTTTTAGATTTTCAAACAATAAGTATTTGCATATTTTGCATTGTTTCTCTCAATTTTTTTTTGTTTTTAGTATGTCATCCTATGTTAAATCACAAAGAAAAAAGACAGTCTAGCGTCTAACGCCAAACCCATGATTGATGTCCGGGGTTAAACAATTTTCGGAATTTCATTTTTAAAAGGAAAATGAACAACCCTTGGGAGAAATACTTCCAGAAGTTTGAAAAAGTTTTCAACATGTTATAAAACACTCCCAAAATATTTTTTTTTTCAATTCAACGTTTAAGTACGTTCGTTGCATCATATTTCATAGTGGATTAGGGATTTTTTAGCCTATACCCAGATTTATCGATATAGTTTTGGCCTTTTGAATTTTGGATATCTCGCAAATATGTGCTGGGCATTTATATTCGTGTGTTCTGCTCCTTCGACTTTTTTTTTTTCTTTTTGTGGGAAAAGGATTTTTGTCTCATTTTCCCATCAGCCGAAGAGCCTTTCATAACTATTTGGTGCTCTCTGCAAGGGTTCCTCATACTAAAAATTTATTCTTAAGAATTTTGGAAATAAGAATCTGAAAATCCTATCAGTTTTTTAGTCGATTTAAACGGTTCGATAATATATTTTTAAAGATTCATCTTGAAAATTTCAAATCTTATGTACTAAGAAGTAATTAATATTCCTGTTCGTCTCCCCTCCCCTCAGCTTTCAATAAACCATTGGTATGGCAGTTGAGAAGGAGGTATGTAATAGGCTAAAGAAATAAATAAATTCGTTTGTTTAAAAAAAAAAAAAAAAAAATAGACGAAATGCGTTCTGCATTAACGGTTTCAGAACCAAACATATAATATTTTATGTTTTATCTGTGCCTAGTATACCTAAGCATTATAATTATTCTATAAGTATCCATTTTTATTTTATAAGACAATAGCACTTCCATTATACGTTCAGAGAATTGAAATAGTGTTCATTTGTTATTTATTACAATTTTTTTTTCTTTTTGCAAGATAAATAGGTCGTTTTACCTGGTACTTGAGAAATACACCTTGAAAAAAGACAAATATCTTAATAAGTCGCAGTTTTATTGCTGGAAAAGCTTCTATATGATTTCCAAAGTCTGTGATAAATTCGCACCGCGCCAGCCCCTATTGCTTTTTGAGGAAGAGAGGGGTGGACCCTGTATGAGAGTAAAAATGGTTTTGCACTGATTTCGCTCAAATTCATAAAAAGAGTTCTGTAGGTGTAGACGTACTCTCCCAAAAAAATTTAGCCCCCCTCGATCTCAGGGGGCTGAGTAAAATTTTTTGGAGAGTACTTCTACACCCTACACCTACAGAACTCTTAATGTGAATTTGAGCGAAATCGGTGCAAAACAATTTTTTCTCTCATACATGGTCCACCCATCGGTTTTTCGAACGTCACGTATAGGCCACCGATCGAAAAAATCTGAAAAAAATTCTGAGTGGTGTAAAATAAAGTGAGGAACATGGAAATAATTTTTTTTCATACCACCCCCCCCCCAACAGTGCTCTCAGGGCAATTTGAAATTTTTAAGGTCATTATAGTGGTCGAAAAAATCTGAAAAATTTCCAGGGTACTCCCCTTGAGTACTTCTACCTACGTGACAAGTTTGAAAAAAATCGGTTGAAAACTCCCTGAGATGAAATTTTTAGTTTGAAAATCACGTATTTTGAGGTCCCCGTCCCCGTGGGGGTGTGGTAACAATTCATTTTTGTGCTCTAAAATCATCTTCTATGTAGGCAAGTCAAATGGCATAAAAATTTTGTCAAAGTTCCATCTAGGGCTAAATAACCCCCAAACCACACCAGAGCCTTTCGATGGCACAACATGTAACCTTTGCCTGTTCGAAACCCGCCATTTTTGAAGAAATCTCGATAACTGTAGATGAAATTGAATATCTGACGGCACTATCGATAGAAAATTTTCCGAGACTTGCTATTTCAATTCTTTGTAATTTCAGTTGAAAGCGTCTCGTTTACGAGATTTCCTCCGAAATATAAAGTCATAAAACAGGATGGCCACTTTTTGAGAAATCTGGATAGCCTGGAATGGTGAGAAAAGTTTTCAAATTTTTTCCACAATAGAGTACAATCCAAACATGTAAAGGTGCTCTAGAAATCGATTTTAGTGAAATTTTTTGGGAACCAAAAAAATGAGCCGCCAAAATATTGCCACCACCCGCCTTAAGGCGGGTAAACAAAAGGTTAAGTTATATGTTCTTTTTGTTGTGACAAAATTTAATTTCAACCCTTCTACGTTTGATGACGTATAATTTTTCCGGAAGTGAAAATTTAAAAAAAATCTTCATGCAAAAGTTGAAGAGAATAAAAAAAGGAACATTTTCGTGAAAAAAATTCAAATTATCTCTTCAGGGAGCGGATATATTGCACTTTGAAAAATGAAAACTTTTTTTTAATTTTCTAGGTTACAAAAAACTGCTAAAAATACATTTTGGACGAATTTTATTATTTTTTCAAATTTATGACGAAAAATTGACTAAAAAAACACTTCATTAAAATTTTAAAATTTTACAATCATCTGCGCAGTGAAAAAATTAAACATTACGCAAATTCTCGAAAATCAAACTTCGCTTTTTTACTAACAAAAACTTCATGAAAAATTCGCCCATAAATTTTAGTAAATGTTTTAAAGCAGATTTTCAAAAAATTGCTCGCTTAATTGAAAATTTGAATGTTTATGACGATCATCTCTATCACTGATAAGTACTCCCACTTGACACATTTTGTTCAATACTTTGGAACTTTAGCTACTTGAAAGGTCTAAAAAATTTGAAATAAATTGAGTCGAAAAATTTGGAAAACACGTGAAAATTAATTTTGAAAAAAGTTCCTATCTCTAATTAGTCAAACCATTGAAAAAATTCAAAAAAATTGACGTAAATAATGCCACCCTCTTTAACATCTTTACCTATTCATTTCAAAAAAAAAAAGTCAATTCGGTCATACGAAAGTCATACTTTTTAGTTTCATGATTCTTTGAAATATTTACCCTGAAAATTTATTGAAAATATTATTTTTTTCTTGGCGAGATGACCAACGGATTCCCTTGACTACCATCATGTGACAGAACTTACCTCTCTCCATATTTTTCATAAATATTTTGTGTAAATGGGCTGGAAAGCTTGGAAAAATTGGTCTGGAAAATCTGGAAAAATGAGGGAAAATCTGTTCTGAAATATTGTGCAAACTCTGTAAAATCACTTATAACTATGGAGAGAAATTCGAAGTTTGCACAGACACGTTTTCAGAAATTGGCCTGATAACAGAATGGTTGAATGGTAACAAATTGACACTTTTTCCAGATTTTCGTAGTTTTTCAAAATGACGATTATCGAGGAATGGTCATTGAAATTTCGAAGAAATGTTTGAAGTTTGTATAATAATATTGATGAAAATCTACAATAAAATTATTTGAACAGCGTGAGGTGTCCAATACAAAAACTTAACTGATTCGTACATTTCATAGATTTTTTTTTTATTTTTGAAAAACTGGATATTTCTGGGAATGGCTGTAAAATTATTGAAATTCCAAGATGTTTGGAATTTTGCAGCTTTCGAAAAATTTTTTCTCGAAATTATGTAGATACGGAGAGGTATTTTACCCAAAACTGTTTCTGATTAAAATTTTCTAATTACTCATCCAATTTCAATCAACTCCCCTCCTCGTCATGCTTTTGATTTTTCAATAAATTAAAAAAAAAAAGTAAAAATCTATTGTAATTTTTAAACGATCCCTAAGTATAAAAATCAAGTGCCACTTTTTCCTCAAATTTTGAAATGACTACATTCAATACTTTTATTTATTTTCTTCTAAAAGAATAATTCATGTATCTATCTTTACTCGAAAATTAATCGATGGCTGCCCTAATCGCTTGTCTTGGAATTTCTTTCACCACATTACGAAATTTCCAATTTATAAAAGTAGCAGAATTAATTAAAAACCACGAACTTTCCAAAGTTATCATTAGACTATCTTTGTTAATCTATGATAAAAATTAATTACTTGTGGTAATCTCTATTTTTTAAATTACTAAAATGTGAGTCGCGATAAAATTCGTCTTTGGCGTAATAGAATTTTTCCTTATCGTATAAAATAAATTTTTCATTTGAAATAAATTTGATTAAACGATTTCACAATCTGGCTCCTTTTAATGAAATCGAAATGGAATAATTTTTGATGAGAAAAAAATCAACTGACATTTCATTTATGTACGTTGAAGTCTTGAGTAACCTGTTACGGTGTGATTTCCTAATAATGCTCTCGATGATCCAAGGATCCAACTCCACACTCCAGGTAGATACTTTTTTTCTATTTTAACTGATTTTAATGATGAAAAAAAATTAAACTGAAACAAAAATAAAAATTTAAAAGTTTGATGTGTGCTGATATAGCTGAGAATCAAAGCTCACTTCTGCCAAGAATTTGAAAATGTTTTTTTTGATGCGGTTTTGGTACAGAATTTCACGCTTTACAACATGGCTGAAATAGTTTTTGCCTAAATCGTCGTCTCCATCATGGCTAAAAATGCTCCCAAAAACAAAAATTTCGTAGAATAAAAGTTGTCGAGCTTGAAAAAATGAACATTTTTTGTCTCCTGACTTTTTTGCCCCAGATCAATCGTCTTCGAGTTATGCATCAGATTTGAAATGCTTTAATTTTGGAATGCATTTTGAAGCTGGTTCATAACTCGAAGATGATTGATCTGGGGCTAAAATATCAAGAGACAAAACACCTTTATTTTTTCAAGCTCTACAAATTTGGTTCTACAAAATTTTTCTGTAGCTTCAAAAAAGAGGTTCGTTAGTGTCAAAACTCAGGCATCACAGCAGGTCACTTTTTTAGGGTGTTTGTCACTTTTTTCGGCTTTGGTTACTAAAAGTCACTTTTTTCATCCAAAGGTCACTAAAAGTCACTTTTTTCATCCAAAGGTCACTAAAAGTCACTTTTTTCATCCAAAGGTCACTAAAAGTCACTTTTTTCATCCAAAGGTCACTAAAAGTCACTTTTTTCATCCAAAGGTCACTAAAAGTCACTTTTTTCATCCAAAGGTCACTAAAAGTCACTTTTTTCATCCAAAAGTCACTAAAAGTCACTTTTTTCATCCAAAGGTCACTAAAAGCCACCTTTTTCATCCAAAGGTCACTAAAAGTCACTTTTTTCATCCAAAGGTCACTAAAAGTCACTTTTTTCATCCAAAGGTCACTAAAAGTCACTTTTTTTCTCCCAAAGTCACTTTTTTCGCATTTTCAAGCAAAAATGCAAATTTTTACGTAAAAATTGCTATTTTTCAAAATTCTTTAAGAAAAAAAAATTAAAAGTTGATAATGATTTTTCAAAAAAAATTTGCCCTCGCTTCACTCTGACAGTATTTTAATAATTCTATTTCTAATTTTGAAAAAATTCTGTTTTTCTAAATCAGTAAAGTAATTGATTTTTTAATCAATTCCTCATTTCACAAAATAAATCAATAATTTTGACTAAAATAAATCAGTCAAACAATTGAAATATCACAGATTTTCAAATAAATTCATTTCACAGATTCGAAAAGACACAGTTTTACGAAAATTGACTGATTTAGATTTAGAGAGTAGATGTAGGTCATAATATATTAATTGTTTGTTCCAAAAATCTCGTCATTTTTCAATTTTACTTTGCTCAAATCTGTATAATTAAATTAATTATGTATATCTGTCTCCTAAAGTGCCACTAAAAAAATTAGATTTTTAGATTACCTAATTTTTTCATTGAATTTCGACCCCCTCTCCCCTCATTTTTTCTTGAATTCTCAACCCTCTTTTAACTGTAAAAAAATTCCCCCGAAAAATCGAATTTTTGGTTACTTTTGGTTACTTTTTGGTCACTTTTTTCTCAAAAAATGTCACTAAAAGTTACTTTTTTCCTTCGGAATTTCGCTACGATGCCTGAAAACTCACACTTGCCATTCTTCTCGCGCCATTTTAAGAAGAGTACCTATGTGATCGGGAAAAAAATCAGGGAATCCCATTTTCAAGTCCTTCTTGACAATATAATATGATTTTAGCAAACTCGATGGTCGGTAACTTTACTATATTAGTTTTTTGCGTTTTTCTCGAACCCCCTTTACCTGGCAATAGTGAGTTTTGATTCTCAGCTCCTCTAAAATTAAATTATTTTCTCAACGATTCCTGTAAAATGCAAAATATTGGCTAATTTTTTATACCTCGTGTTATTTTTCCAGTCCATCGGGGATTCGTCAGCATTCCGAATCCAATTTTCATCACACCTGTACACGATTAAATAGTACCTCGTTCGAGATCAAACCAGTGGCTGGGGTAAAATAACGAAATATCAGATTACTCAATTTCTATATGGGGAATCAAGTTCTACGATATTTCCTTTCTTTCGCCATTCAGCTTCGGTTTCACCAAAACAGAAATTTTGAATTACTGAAGTCGGGACCAGATTCGTCGTAAATCAATACCATCTAAATTTTTAAATACGTAGTCGTTCTTGACAGCTATAGCGAAATGGCTTCTAGTTTTTGAAATACTTGATAATTTTGTAATATCTACAGCCAGAATTGCTCGTCTAATATCCAAAGGTGCGGGTCAGATCAGCCAAATGTGTCGAATTGCTTTTTGAAGTTGTTATTTAATCGAACTGGAAATTCTACTCCTCAAGTAACCGTCTTGAAAAGTATACGAACATTATTTCGGAAAAAGAAAATTTATTTGAAACCCGGTTTCATTTCTGGAAAACATCAAATTTCCGTTATAAAGATATATCCACCTATAATGTATTCTTTCGATGTGAAAAATTGAATACTGATAGTAATGAAGTCTCAGTAATTTTGATGTACGTCGATAAAACATCGTACCAATGAATTTAATCTCGATAGAAATTTAATTTGCATTATTTTTTTCTGAAACTTACTAAAATGCAGAAAAATCTACAGTAATAAGATATCGTCTTCATTTGCAGAAATGAAACGCCATTCAGTACCTAGTGGAATTTATTATTCGACAATTTAATTCAATATTCTGCACTATGGGTCTTCCTAATATCGATTTATTGCGTCATCGAAAACGGAAAATGATTACTTTCGATACGCCCTCGAACGATATTCGTAATACAGATTTGGTGAAAATTGAAAAACTTTTCGAAATACCTACAGTTTGGGAGAAAGGAACAGGGGAGAAATAACTGATTATTAAATCCGCTGATTATTTCCAAACAAAGGAATAAAATTTCTGTTATAGTCGTTAAAAACACGGCGGAAATCGTTCGAATGGTCGTTAACGTCGCTAATTGCATAATTACTCGTAAAATTGATAGAATTGTTCAATGATTATTTTGAAAATGGCGCCATACGTTTAAAAGTTTATGAAAATTTGAAAAATTGACGAAATTGCATGCAAATTTAATTCATCTAAAATTTCGTTCAAAATGCTACTAATATTTATGAAAACCAAATACAGAATAGAGTTGGAACAATATGCTCTTGCTCCGGTTCATCGATGACCAACTCTGCACGCGACCGATTTCGAGCAAAGAGCCAGCCTACGAAATTTTTCAAATTTGGATTTTTTTAGTCTGCCATTGTGTCGCCTTTGAAGCCAACCGCATTACCGTTTTGTAGAACATTCAGCTATAGATAAGTAACTAAATTTTTCGTTAATTGTGGTAGTGTGTCGGTGAAATCATTTGGCATTGTTTTGCTAGAATTGTGTGATGAGAAAATCAAAATACTGAATATCAGCTTTGATGGTGATCTTGTCCAATTAAAGAACGGTATTTAAAATTTCTGAACCGATCAGTTACCTTACAAAAAATAATATTTGTCAACTATAATTTTCGTTCATGTGGAGACCTTTCTTAAGTATTTGAGCTTTTTTTTTCTCGTGGAACGATTATGTACTTATTGCGTGGTGGAATTACTATTCTTTTGCTAGAGTTCTGTTATGTAAAAATCCAAATACTGAAGAAATACTTTTTGGGTGATCTTGTCCAACTAAAGAAATGGTATTTCTATAATTTTAATTCTAACGATCAGTAGGTACTTGTAACTTAATAAAAAGGAATATTAGCTCACAATTCAACTATAGGTAACCTTTTTTAGTACTTTAATTGTGATCCTCAAATACCTACATTTAATTAAATTTTATGGTTTTTAATTTAATTTCTTTCCCATTTATACCGCTATTAAGTGATTTGAATTAAACTATACAAATACTTACCTACAATTTAGTCGAATCCACTATGTTTATGTATATTATATTTGCAAAATAAATGAATAATTTTGACGGCCAGTCGTCTGTAGTGTTCAAATCAGTTTCTGAAATGTAATACCAAACAATTTCAAATTAATGAAGTTGGTACAATGTGATTTTTAAGCGTTGATTAGAGTCCATCAGTTGTTTTTTTCTGCTCTGCAGCAATTTTTGGAAGTAAAAGCAGGAAATCTTTTTTTTTCTGCTGAAGGGTCATTCCACGTCAGTTCGTACGCAAAAGAGGTAAGGGAGGTCGGCAATTTTTTAAATTTTTTTTATGTGGGTAGACCTCGATGAAAGATGACGAATGCCGCAAACCGCAGCTCTCAAAGTCTTTTTGGAGGACTGCCAAGAGCATTTAAAGTTTCGAGGTAAAGTTGGATATGGTAAATTTGGGGCGTGGATAACTCGAAAACCACGATGGGTTGAAAGTTGAAACTTTTTCTAATGTGTAGGGCCTTTAAAGAGTTTTTTGACGATTTTTTGAAAATCAGTGTTGCCACTTTTTTTAACACTGAAAATTAGCTGTGAAAGTTGAAAAATGATATTTCTCTATGATGTCAATCTCCAAAAATTCTGAAAAAAATCTGTAAAGTACAACTTTACATGCTGATTAATATATTTAAAAATTGAGGTGACGTTATTCTGTATTTTCGAGAAAAAAAAATCCAAAAATTGGAAGAAAATACAATATTTTTTTTCAAAGGTCAAAATTGTGTAAATTGATTTTTTTTGTCAATTTTACACCATATTCAAAGAAAAAGTCCGGTAAAAGCATTTTAACTCCATTCAACATTCGTTAATATGAGTGAAAATGCAGTTATTAAATGTGTAATTTCAAAAGTTGAAAAAAAAAAACATTTTGATTATGAACAAATTTTTGAGGCTCAAATAATTTTTGAATTGAGTGACTCTGTCACAAAAATCTCATTAACTCAACTTTAACTCAAGTTAGGAAGCTGTTCTTATTGCTTGAACGCGTAATTTTTCATTAAAAAATCGAAATATAATGCGTTTATACGACGTTTTTAATGTTTTTGTAACAAATTTTTAGAGGGGTCAAAATTAGGCGCCCAAAAAAATTATCTTTGAAATTGACCTTTCGAAAAAAAATAGAATTCCATCTATTATTTTAGGGACCAGGTTAAATAAGACGCGTTTTTATACAGACTCCGTGGCTCTGAAAATATATCGAAGTTACTTAAAGTTAAACTCAAATGTCAAAAGATCACATTTTTTGAAAAGATCTTTAAAGTTTCTCCTTTAATTGTTTTTTGGTTCATTTTGAAGAGAATTTTTTCAGCTTTTTCGTGATATATCATAAGTTGAATTTTGCTGAAAATCGCTGAAATTATACCGTGTGTTGAATGGAGTTAAAATGCTTTTACCGGACTTTTTCTTTGAATATGATGTAAAATTAACAAACAAAAAAAAATATCAATTTACACAATTTTGACCTTTGAAAAATATTGTATTTTCTTCCAATTTTTGGATTTTTTTTTCTCGAAAATACGGAATAACGTCACCTCAATTTTTTAATATATTAATCAGCATGTAAAGTTGTACTTTACAGATTTTTTTCAGAATTTTTGGAGATTGACATCATAGAGAAATATCATTTTTCAACTTTCACAGCTAATTTTCCGTGTTAAAAAAAGTGGCAACACTGATTTTCAAAAAATCGTCAAAAAGCTCTTTAAAGGCTCTATAAATTAGAAAAAGTTTCAACTTTCAACCCATTATGGTTTTCGAGTTATCCACGCCCCAAATTTACCATATCCGCAACTTTACCTCGAAACTTTGAATGCTCGTGGCAGCCCTCCAAAAAGACTTTGAGAGCTGCGATTTGCGGCATTCGTCATCTCTCATCAAGGTCAACCCACATTTAAAAAAAAAAGAAAAATCGCCGACTCCCCTACCACTTTGCGTACGAACTGACGTGGAATGACCCTGAAAAAAAGCGATGATTTGTTGAATGACACGATAGGTATGATTTCTTCTTACAAATATCTGATGAAGGAGGCGAAAAATTTAGAGCGAAAAATTAAAATTACACAGGTCGACATTTTTAATCTTTTCAAATGCTGTTTGAAGTTTAATGGGTGATTTTTATAGTATTTTTCGCGCTAATCACGAAAAAGTGGTGAAAAAAATTCATCATCCAAGGATTTTTCACAATTTTAATTTTTTGTTGAATTTTGTTTTGCACTTTTTGATCAATTTTGGCACTTTGAGGTCAATTTTTTGATCAAAGGGAGAGTTCAACGAAAAAATCTATGAACCATGAATTGTAGAGCGTAAAATTTCCTTTCTGTAGAGTCCAATTAGTTTTTTCTCAGAAGGCTTGGCTTTCGAATACATATTTCGAATGTTTCAGTTCAAATGTCAACTTATTTTTTTAATTGAAATCTCGAAAGCTAAGCGTTCTCAGAGGAAACTAATTGGCATAGGTGGAGATAAGGGGATCATGCTTCCCCATGTTGAATTAGCCCCCCCCCCACATCGTTTTCGTGTATATGTTTCATTCAAAAAAAAAATCGCAAATTGATTATCAATTTATCATATTGATAAAAGGTCGAGTAAAAATGACATAATAGATGGAGTAGATCACCGGAAACAGGAATAACCAGCTGCCACATTCCGATCGAGATTTTTTTTCAACAATTTTGGTGCAATCCTTCACGTTTTTTCGGCTATTGCGAAAAACCGTACAGAAATTATTGTCATTTTAGCAGATTTTTCAAATTTTGAGCATTTTATGCAGAAAGAAATGACTGAATGAAGAAACTAATCCCAGATTCGTGTTCAGCAGGTCAAAATACCCCGATAAACACCTTTTTCGCGATAGTTCTGCTTAAAGTTTCAAAATTCACCATTTTCACTGATTTTTCATGGTGAAAAAAGTGAATTTCGAAACTTTGAGCAAAACTGTCGCGAAAAGGGTGTTTATCGGGGTATTTTGACCTGCTGAACACGAATATGGGATTGGTTTTGTCATTTGGTGATTTTTCCCGGAAAATTCGCCATTTTCAAGTTTGAATTTGATCTCTGTGAAAAAATTTCAAAAAATTTCTGTTTGAGTTCTGGTCGTGAAATATTGTAACTCTTTGGCACGATTTATTGTCAAAGAAGTTGAGAAAATTTCCCCATCACTCCTCTTGGACGGGTTCTGTAGATGCTCTAAAGAGGAATACTCAAGTACTTATGATTGAATATCTTTTTTTTTTTTTTTTTTTTTTTTTTAACAAACAAATTTATTTATTTCTTTAGCCTATTACATACCTCCTTCTCAACTGCCATACCAATGGTTTATTGATAGCTGAGGGGAGGGGAGACGAACAGAAATTAATTACTTAGTACATAAGATGCGAAGTACAAACAAAAATAAATACAATTAACAAGTAAACATGAGTAGGGTAAGTTTGTGAATGTGAATTCTGTATATGAAGGATGATGAATGGTGGACTTGGAAATAGATAATTGAGTTACATGAAATGGTAATTGTTATACTGATATTGCATGATTTCTGTGCTGAGTTTTTCAAATTCGGATGAGTAATAAAATTCTTCAGGGTAAGGGGAAGTGGAATCAAACTTTGTTGTATATTTATTTCTTATGGTAGTTATTAGGGGGAGGTTACATTCAAAAAGGAGGTGGTATGGTGTTTCATTTTCTTCTTTGCAGCGACATAACGGAGATTTTACTTTTTTAATAAAATTTAAATAATATTGAAAATTGCCATGACCTGTAAAAATTTGTGCAGTGTGATAATTTGTTTCAAAAGAGGATGTGTAAAAGGGTTCAAGTTTGGGAATAAGGATATGGGTTATTTCAGCATTTTCAGTTAAATTCCAACGTACTTGCCATTTTTCAAGTGCCCAAGAATTTAATATATTTTTTAATTGTTTAATGGAGATTTTACATTTCAGAATAATATCAATTTGGAAGTTAGGTATATCATGAGGTGGCATTAAGTATGTTTCAATATTCAGTATAGATTTGTATTGTATATTAAATTTTTTTCTAGATATTTTTTTAATGTCAGGGAATGGAAAGTTATATATTTTGTTAGGGGAATCTGGAATTTTTAGACAATTTTGTGTACAATAGCGTAGGTTTCTGGTAATAATTTCAAGGTCTAGAGGAATTGTTTTTGATAAAGTTATAGCTGCTTCATAAGAAATTGTTTTGTAGGATCTGGAGATATTAATGCAGTATAATCTTTGAGTGCGCTTTAATATTTTTTGTAGGTATAACCGAGAAGTAAGGAGATGCCAAAATGCTGATGAGCAATATTTGAATACCTAGTGAACCTATTACTGAATTGTACATAATTCTACGAGCCCATGTTTTTTGACCCCAACTATTTTGACAAATTTTGGTTAATTTATAAATAATTTTCAGAGATTTTGATGCAAGATTTTCAAAATGTGGCTTAAAAGTTAATTTGTTGTCCAAAGTTATACCAAGATATTTAAGTTGAGAACAATGTTGAAGTGGGGTATAGTTAATTTGAATGTTAGGAAGGTTTATCCAGTGTTTTTGTTTAATATCTGTGAACAAGGTGAATGTGCATTTGTTGAGGTTTAAAGTAAGAGCTGCACAGGTAAGCCAATCTTTGATTTCTTGTAATATTTCATTGGTCAGGGTTTCCAAGTCTAGCAAATTTCTATCATTTAAGATAATTAGGATATCATCTGCAAAGGCAATTAATTTATATTTTTGTCCCTTTTTTTTAGCTCTATTGTTTAGATAATTTAAAATTTCATTAATCACAATATTCCGGAGAGTTGGGCCTAAACAGATCCTTGTGGACATCCACGTTTAAGTTTCCTTTTCACTTTTATACCATTTTGTTCATAATAGGCATATCGATTCGAAAAGTAGTATAAAATATGACTCAAATTACTGAAATCGGAAAAGATGTGAATTTCTGACTAATTTTAGGTACCTGGTAGAACACGAATAAATGGCATTAATTATTGTCTTTTGTAATCTTCTTGCTCGAAAGACCTTATCCAAACTTGAAAATGGCGAATTTTTCGGGAATAAATCACCAAATGAATTAACCAAATCTATATTCGTGTTCAGCAGGTCATAATACCCCAAAAAACACCCTTTTCCCGACAGTTTTGCTTAAAGTTTTGAAATTCAGATTTTTCACCATGAAAAATTAGTGAAAATGGCAAAATTATTTTGTAAGACAATATTCATATTTATAAATTTTTTAGGGTGCAATAGATTTCACAATTACCAATTGTCGGTACAGAAATGACAACTTGTTCAGTCTGATCTATTTCAATATTTTTACTGATTTACTAATAGGTATGGAGGGTTCACCCAGAGAGCTATGTTATGTAATATAAGTCCAAAAACTTTTTATTAGAGACGCAGCTTAGGTGTGAATTTTCTTCCTTTTTTTTCATGCTGGAAGATGGCAATGAGGTTTCCAGCACCACAAAAAATTACATCAATTAGTCAAATCCCTTTTCTAATAGATTACAATTTTTGAACTTACGTCAGGTACGAAGTAAAAAAGAGCATTGTGGCAGGGTAAAAAAAATTTGTATTGATGTACGTAGGTATCAGATAGTTGTGAAAATTGAAAATCTGAGTTGAGGTTTTCGCAGATTTTACCCCCTCTCCCCAGCAAAATGCCTTCATAACGTCATTGAGCCCAAATCACGTTTTATCGTTGTAGGGGAAGAGGAAAACAAGGTAGGGGAATAAGTTTCAGCTCTTGAAATTTTTTTGTTTCCTAAATGTAAATATATCGTAGCAATATTTCCAAAATCCGTGCCAAGGGTGGATTCACATATCTTGACCAAGGTACCTTTTCGTGAAAAAATCTTGGTCTGTCAACCCCATACCTGAATTTTTTTCATTTGTCGATATCGATTCAGGAGTATTGGTTTGTAAAATCGAAACTCCTTCTGTGGTTCGAGTGAATAATGGGCATGGAACATGTGCTTATTTTTTAGTACGTCGTTTGTTCAACAATAGAAGAAGAAGATAAATCGAACGCCGGCGTATCTGCTTCTTATTTGCTGAAGTGCTATTACACCTTGATTTTCATTGCTGCGAGTCTATTAAAAAACATGAGTCACGATTTCTTGAATTATAAATAGAGAACTTTCGAAGTTTCGATCACTAAACACCAAACGTGAACTGATCTTTGTCAAAGTTGTACGCAGCCTTTTCAGCTTATATTATCATACTTTGCAATATTTTGAACGTGTTTGAGTGGATCATAGTCTTAACCACGCTGCTGGGTACAGTTACAGGAGAGTGTGCTTATGATGAAGTATATGTTCCAGAAATAGGTTGTGTTAAACGATGGAACTTGAACATATAAATGGTACCTAATTGCTAATTCCCTAAATATCCATCTTTACTTTAAGTATTATATTATTTTGTAAGACAATATTCATATTCATAAGTTTTTTCGGGTGCAATAGATTTCACAATTACCAATTGATGGTACAGAAATCACAACTTGTTCAGTCTGATCTATTTCAATATTTTTACAGATTTACTAATAGGTATGGAGGGTTAACCCAGAGAGCTATGTTATGTTATGTAAGTCCAAAAACTTTTTATTAGAGACTCAGCTTAGGTGTGAATTTTCTTCCTTTTTTTTCATGCTGGAAGATGGCAATGAGGTTTCCAGCACCGCAAAAAATTACATCAATTAGTCAAATCCCTTTTCTAATAGATTACAATTTTTGAACTTACGTCAGGTACGAAGTAAAAAAGAGCATTGTGGCAGGGTAAAAAAAATTCGTATTGATGTACGTAGGTATCAGATAGTTGTGAAAATTGAAAATCTGAGTTGAGGTTTTCACAGATTTTACCCCCTCTCCCCAGCAAAATGCCTTTGTAACATCATTGAGCCCAAATCATGTTTTATCGTTGTAGGGGAAGAGGAAAACAAGGTAGGGGAATAAGTTTCAGCTCTTGAAATTTTTTTGTTTCCTAAATGTAAATATATCGTAGCAATATTTCCAAAATCCGTGCCAAGGGTGGATTCACATATCTTGACCAAGGTACCTTTTCTTGAAAAAATCTTGGTCTGTCAACCCCATACCTAAATTTTTTTCATTTGTCGATATCAATTCAGGAGTATTGGTTTGTAAAATCAAAACTCCTTCTGTGGTTCGAGTGAATAATGGGCATGAAACATGTGCTTAATTTTTAGTACGTCCTTGGTTCAAAAATAGACGAAGAAGATAAATCGAACGCCGGCGTATCTGCTACTTATTTGCTTAAGTGCTATTACACCTTGATTTTCATTGCTGTAAGTCTATTAAAAAACATGAGTCACGATTTCTTGAATTATAAATAGAGAACTTTCGATCACTAAACTCCAAACGTGAACTGATCTTTGTCAAAGTTGTACCCAGCCTTTTCAGCTTATCAAATATATAAAGCTACAAAACCCGAAAAATAGGGTAAAAATTCACAGCCTCTTCTATGGCACCTGGAAAGCCAATTTTTTTTTTAATGGATTCCTTGGAACAATTCCTCTTAGGGAAAAATACGAACGGGGTGAAATAAATAATTTAAAGCCCTCAAATTTTGAGTTTAAATTTAGAAAAATTGTATTGTCCACAGTTTTTTGGTCCTCACTCGGTTCCAAATTCATGTACAATTTTCGTTATGGTCTCTTTAGAAAGAGGATGAAATTTTCTACATTTCGTTCGCTTACACTATGCACCTAGGACTTACGACTTTCTCAAAATTTGAATCCAAAGTTTCAAAAGCTAAACTTGATTCTTTACATTAAAATTCTGGAAAACCTATAAGTCCTAGATGCATAGTGTAAGCGAACGAAATGTAGAAGATTTCATCCTCTTTCTAAAGAGACCATAATGAAAATTGTACATTCATTTGGGATTGAGTAAGGGCCAAAATTGTGAAAAAATCAAAAGCTAGCCAACTACTTTTTCGCGAACTGCACCTGAATCCTTCGCAGAGAAGTGTTAGTGTTGTATTCACAGCATAATCTGTCTTTGTGTTGGTGCTAAAACACGTTTTCAAACGTGGAGCGGATAATGTTAAAATTCAGTCTTTGTATTAGTAGGTGGTCGCGGAAGGTCTTGATTTCTAGGTAATGAATACAGAAGAATTTAGCATGCTGTGTTTCCGAATTCGGAGATATGTTAGTATTGTATTTACACGAACTCCGTTTGTGTGTTAAAACTGGAGTCTTCCAGCTAAAGTAATTGTTATTGACATTTTTACAAAACATGCTGCATTTGTAGTGGTGAATCGGTAAGGGTTGTTTGTTTGAAAATCCTAAATGTCTGGAAACTGCTTCCAATTAAATCGGGAGATCAAAACTTTTCTAAGGAGGCAACACTCTGGGCCTATTCATTCACTTCATTGGTCAATATAAAAATAGGTACGGTTACATCAAAGCTTTATAAAATTTTGATTCAGAAATAGGTAGCAAAATTTTTTTTTAAATTAAAAAATTTGCTGAAAAATAAGGGTAGCCTAAGTGAGGTAGTTGAAGTGAAGCGAGCAGCCCGGGCAAAGCTTGGGCGTGAGTTAGGGGTTGAGGCCGCGAAGCGGCCCAGGGGGCGAAGCCCCCTAGTATTATCATACTTTGCAATATTTTGAACGTGTTTGAGTGGATCCTAGTCTTAACGACGCTGCTGGGTACAGTTACAGGAGAGTGTGCTTATGATGAAGTCCAGAAATAGGTTGTGTTAAACGATGGAACTTGAACATATAAATGGTACCTAATCGCTAATTCTCTAAATATCCATCTTTACTTTAAGTATTATATTATTTTGTAAGACAATATTCATATTCATAGGTTTTTTAGGGTGCAATAGATTTCACAATTACCAATTGACGGAACAGAAATCACAACTTGTTCAGTCTGATCTATTTCAATATTTTTACAGATTTACTAATAGGTATGGAGGGTTAACCCAGAGAGCTATGTTATGTTATGTAAGTCCAAAAACTTTTTATTAGAGACTCAGCTTAGGTGTGAATTTTCTTCCTTTTTTTTCATGCTGGAAGATGGCAATGAGGTTTCCAGCACCGCAAAAAATTACATCAATTAGTCAAATCCCTTTTCTAATAGATTACAATTTTTGAACTTACGTCAGGTACGAAGTAAAAAAGAGCATTGTGGCAGGGTAAAAAAAATTTGTATTGATGTACGTAGGTATCAGATAGTTGTGAAAATTGAAAATCTGAGTTGAGGTTTTCACAGATTTTACCCCCTCTCCCCAGCAAAATGCCTTTGTAACATCATTGAGCCCAAATCATGTTTTATCGTTGTAGGGGAAGAGGAAACCAAGGTAGGGGAATAAGTTCCAGCTCTTGAAATTTTTTCGTTTCCTAAATGTAAATATATCGTAGCAATATTTCCAAAATCCGTGCCAAGGGTGGATTCACATATCTTGACCAAGGTACCTTTTCGTGAAAAAATCTTGGTCTGTCAACCCCATACCTGAATTTTTTTCATTTGTCGATATCGATTCAGGAGTATTGGTTTGTAAAATTGAAACTCCTTCTGTGGTTCGAGTGAATAATGGGCATGAAACATGTGCTTATTTTTCAGTACGTCGTTTGTTCAAAAATAGACGAAGAAGATAAATCGAACACCGGCGTATCTGCTACTTATTTGCTTAAGTGCTATTACACCTTGATTTTCATTGCTGTAAGTCTATTAAAAAACATGAGTCACGATTTCTTGAATTATAAATAGAGAACTTTCGATCACTAAACTCCAAACGTGAACTGATCTTTGTCAAAGTTGTACGCAGCCTTTTCAGCTTATATTATCATACTTTGCAATATTTTGAACGTGTTTGAGTGGATCCTAGTCTTAACGACGCTGCTGGGTACAGTTACAGGAGAGTGTGCTTATGATGAAGTATATGTTCCAGAAATAGGTTGTGTTAAACGATGGAACTTGAACATATAAATGGTACCTAATCGCTAATTCTCTAAATATCCATCTTTACTTTAAGTATTATATTATTTTGTAAGACAATATTCATATTCATAAGTTTTTTAGGGTGCAATAGATTTCACAATTACCAATTGACGGTACAGAAATGACAACTTGTTCAGTCTGATCTATTTCAATATTTTTACAGATTTACTAACAGGTATGGAGGGTTCACCCAGAGAGCTATGTTATGTTATGTAAGTCCAAAAACTTTTTATTAGAGACACAGCTTTGGTGTGAATTTGGTTATAGTGAAAAAGATTTTCCACAAAAGTTGTCTTTCAACATCTCAGCTACAAATTACTTTCTATAGAAAATCCAATTTGGGATCACCGGTGCCCCTCAAATTTGAAAAAGTATTTCAAAAAATCATAAAAATCACGTTTTTTTCATTTTTACCGAAAAGTTTTTGAGATGATTAAAATTTGTAAATAACCAAAAGTATTCAAAATTAAATTTCCTATTCGGTGAGTTATATCACGACTATTTCCGTCCCGCTCCCCGTTACATACAGCCCCCCCCCCCCCCCACACATCAAAAATTTCGGTCTTCTAGAAAAATTTTACAACAAAAATTATTTTTCACTACCTAATCTACAATTTCGGTCATTATAAAAATTATTTTTTGAGCTATCCCTACCCCTTAAATTCGAAAAATATCCCTTAAAAATACATAAAAATACGCTTTTTTACACTTCCAATGCAATGCTTCAAAGATAATTATGTAAACAGAAATTAGGTATATTCATTAGTTGCTTCTTCGTACAAAACTGGAAATTGAAAATTACGATTTTCAGACACTTTCCCCTCAATTTCTGGCTACGTAATTATCTGTAAAGCTTTGAATTGGAAGTGTAAAAAAGCGTATTTTTATGTATTTTTGAGGGATATTTTTCAAATTTAAGGGGTAGGAATAGCTCAAAAAATAATTTTTATAATGACCGAAATTGTAGATTAGGTAGTGAGAAATAATTTTTGCTGGAAAATTTTTCTAGAAGACCGAAATTTTTGATGTGTGGGGGGGGGGGGGCTGTATGTAACGGGGAGCGGGACGGAAATAGTCGTGATATAACTCACCGAATAGGAAATTTAATTCTGAATACGTTTGGTTATTTACAAATTTTAATCATCTTAGAAACTTTTCGGTAAAAATGAAAAAAACGTGATTTTTATGATTTTTTGAAATACTTTTTTCAAATTTGGGGGGCACCGGTGGCCCCAAATTGGATTTTCTATAGAAAGTAATTTGTAGCTGAGATGTTGAAAGACAACTTTTGTGGGAAATTTTTTTCACTAGAACCCATAGGAGGAGCGCTACAGGCGTTTTTAAGAAAAGAGGGTGGACCCTCGGAAAAGGGGGAGGGGTAAAAAAAGGCATCTGGGCTAAATTTGTTTGTTGTAATGTCTAGAACACGAATCAATCATAAAATTGCTTTTTACAGCTCAGCCGAGCGGATATGAAATTGAGACCCGACTATAATTTGATAAAAACCTGCCAAAAAATGATTTCAACACGAAACCTAACTAAGTACCTAATTTGTACATTTTGTTTCGTGGCTTTTTTCGCATTTTTGAGAAACTATCAGTTTCAGGGAATGGCCATATAAAATCGTTGAAATTCTAGGAAGATGTTCAATATTTGCAGAGAAACGTTTTCAAAGATTCAAACACATCTAATATCCAAAGGTACTGGTCATGGATAGCAATTATTTTGGAAATCAGCTGAAGAGATGATTTTTTTCTATGCATATTTGATGCAGTAGGGGGGGGGGGCAAATCTTGGAAAAAATTAAAATTGCAAAAATTAAGGGTAAATTAAAAATTATTCTATCTACAAATAAGTTCCATTAGCTTCAATATTTTTTTCAAGGACCTGATACCTCACCTCCTCCAAATTTTCAATTTCTCCCAATTTTCGCTTCAGTTAAATTAATTTTGATACTTACGTAGCGAAATCTATGATGCAACCTATCAACATTCGGTTTTTTAGAACAATATTCAATCTTCAAGCCACTTACGAGCTCTATTCGAAATCGGTGAACTAGAAAAAAAAAACACGCAGATTCGAATACAGTTCGTGATCAACATAGTAGAGAACGCTAGCGACCTAAGTAAGATTTATATACGAGTTTGGTCGCTATCCGGATGTTGATTGGCTGATAGCCTTGGAATTTGTGGATTTATCACGATTTACTGTATGAAAATCGTTTCCGGAGTTGGTGGTATTTCGTTTGCGCTTGTGTCGAATAAGCCAAGATTATAATGAGAATAGGTTTAAGGATGAAATTCGTTTGAGGATTTGAAAACATAAAAGTTGATAAGACTCGGATTGTACGAGCTTACATTGAACTTTTCGTTCGAGGGAATATCATGAAATTAGATAAAAATATGAAAATTCAAGACCGGACTGAAAGGGATATTTGGTGAAATTAGGTTACTAAAATCACTTTTTTTTGAAGGTCAATTTAATTGAACACGATGTATAATGTTTTTGTTTCTTTTCTTCTTTTTTTCAGAAAATATATTTGCCTGAATCGATGCCCTGGAGAATTTTTTCGTGTTCTGAGATAGAAGAGACTTTGCCTGTGGTGAGTACGAAAATTTTTTAAATCATTAAAAAAATCTCCAAGTATTCAAAGCTTGAAAAATGGGGAAAATGAAAAGCTCAGTTTTTAAAAAATCCCCTTAAAATTTGTCAAATTTTAGTCCCCTGGGCAAAAACCCTCACTTCGCATGGCCAAATTTGATTTACTTGCGCAACTTTTTAAATTTGGGAAGCTTTTTAAGATGAGAAAGCTTTCCGTGGAGGGGCCCCTTTATCACTAAATTTAAAAAGCTTTAGGCCATGGTGAAGAAGAGGACCAGGGCAACCCTCCAATGTTATTAATTCGTTGAAAATTGACGAATTTTTCAATTTCTGTAATTTTTCATCAATGTTTCAAAATTTTCTACAAATATTCGTCCTTAAGTCTTAGACAAGTTTTACAAGCTTATTTTTACTCACTGGAGAAAAATTATTGCAGGCAAAAAAAAAGTTCTGAGAAAAGTTGAATTGATTTTTTAGATATAAGTATAATTATATTGATTTTATTAGAAGAGGTGGTTCTCGCTACCCCATTTTGTTTTTCGGCTCTATCTCTTGACCAAATCACCCAAAATGTCTCGAAAATAGGCCAAAATTTACGCAAATCTTTTTTGCACATTTCCTTTCATTATTGGATTTTTAAAATATCAATTTGGGATGGAAACTGGTTCTCTTTTTGTATAACAACTCAGAATTTGGGATCAGAGAAAAGCAAGGGTTCAAAAATGGAAAATTTTCGGTTTTCGTTTCTGTTTTTGTTTTCGTTTTTGCCTTTTTTGTTTTTCATAAGATTAAAACTGTTTCGCTTTTGAATTTTTTTTTGAAGGTTGAGGTCGGGATAGGTAGTAATCTACTGTAACGATGAAAAGTCGAACATTTTTTCAAAAGAACAAGAAAATGAGCAAAATTTCATGTTTTTTAATAATTTTTTTCATATATTGGAATAAAAAATAAACATGATCCCATGAAACAAAAAAAAGGTTCATTTTTCATTTTCATGTTTCTCTTTTCTCTATACATATAACCTCTGTTTTTTTTTATGATTGGAAATTTCTTTTATTTCTAAAGATTCGCCTCATAAGTTGAATTGTATCTACTATTTACTTGATTTTTGTCAGCTGGAATCTAGAAATCGTATGCTTTTTGTAAGTTTAGGTACTCTAAATATTTCATTTTAAAAATTTATGCCCCATCATTCCATCACAGGAATATATAGATTCAAAAATTAATTTAAATCACCTTTTCGCTACCAAAATGACATAAAAAATCAAAAACAGAAAAATAAAATTTTTTTGTTCAACATTATTTGTAAAATTTTGTTTTCGTTTTTTTTATGATTTCATTGAACGCCATGGCAACAATTTTTAGAATATTCTGAAGCAATTTTTCAGGGTTCAAAACCGTTTCAGATTCAGTTATGGCATGTGATAGTTGAAAATTTATTGCTTTTTGGTTCCGGGTTATGAATGGGGTTTCAATTGTACGTTCAAAATGGTTTTAAGTGGGTTTGAAATTTATATTACCCCCTTTTTTTTTGGTTTTTGTATTGAAAAGGTTTCGAAAATTTTTTCAACGCAACAAGTTATGGTTTTGGGTTCTGGTTTCTCGTTTGTTTTTTCATTGTTGTGGTGGTTGCGAATTTCAGTTAAAACCGTTTTAATTTTTAATTGGTTGTGGTTGTTGTGGTTTCTTCGTTTTTTTTAAAATTTAATTTTGAACATTTTTTGTACGTGCTCTCTGAATGAAATAATAGGAAATACGAGCAATAAGTAGTAAAACATCTGCTGATCTGCCCAAATGCCCGAGCAAATCAAAGACTGAAGTTTTTTTTAAGTTACGTTCAATTTCAAGAGATGGAGTTTTTTTTAATGACACTAATTAATTTTATCTCATTCATTAGTTTTTAAAAAATCAAAATCCGATTATTTTTTCAAAGAACCGAAATGGTCAATTAAAAAAAAAAAGTTTCTTGTACAGGTTTCAAAATATGAGAATTTTTCAACCAAAAACAAATTACGTAATATTTTTAGAAAATAAAAATTAATTATTCAAATAATTTATTTTTTGGTTCCCGGTCATTTTCACCAATGACCATTTTATCGAAAGTGTTTTTCACGAATACCGTTATCTCGAATTATTATGTACATACAAAATCGTTCTAAGGTAGGTATTTCATCTCTCGTCCCTCGAATTTGGCGTATCTATCAACCTACCAACTATTCCAGCCAGTGGCGTCGGAAAGTGGGGTTCAAGGGGTGCATTTCACCCCCCCCCCCCCATTCTGTCTGGGGTATGAAGTGTCATCCCCCCTTCCCCCTTCCCAATTACATCAAATAGAGATTTTCAAAGCATTAAAACATGGGGAAAAAAAACTTTTTTTGGGTATTGAACACCCAATTTGTTCACAGCTTCGCCCTCTCAAAGGCTCGAGTATGGACAAAATCACAATTTTATAAACTATTTGAGACTGCAATGCGAAAAAAACACCTTTTTGCCTCCTCCTACGAGTATTCTCCCCAAAAAAAGCTTAAATAAAGTATTCGGGAATTTAGGTCGGGTTAATGGATTCGGGAAATTAGAGATTCGGGATGATTTTATTCGTGAAAAACACTTTCTGGGAAATTCGGGAAAATGTCCGGGAATCTCATATTTTAATCATTTCATCAAACAGTTTTCGATCAATTTTTTAGAAACCACAATTTAATCTTTTTTTTTTTGTTAAAGTGGTCTATTTTTGAAAGAATTTTTGCGAACAAAAAATAAAATGTGTTCTAGATTTGAGTTTTTTTTACCTATTGTTTTCGTCTGAAAATTTAAGCCACATTCTTCAGATAATTTAGGTAGGTACCTAGGCTATCACATTTTGATCATTAAAATAGGTAGTTGAAGATGAAAATTTGTGTTGACATGTGAAGAAAAAAAAAATCTGAAACCGATTAAAAACCGATTCGTGTATAGCTTGTTATTGGTTCACTTCCATTAGAAATACACTGAAACAGTTGTTATGGTGTTGGTATTTCTAAAAAAAACAAATGTGGTTGTAGTTTTGATAATTTTAAAACTTTTCTGTGAAGTTTGTTTTTTTTATTAATGGTTTTAATTTCGTTGACCCAAAATTCATTAAAAGTCGCGAATTTTTCCCAAATTAGGTATTTAAATTTTTTTCTCGTTTATGTACAAAACAAAAAAATTGAAGAAATTTCAACTTTTTGAACTCTTTTTCTAAAAAATTTCGCCCTCACTTCGCTCGGACTCATAAATTTACATAAATCGTTCTTGAATTATAAACCTTCTTCTCTTTTATTCCAGAAAATTTGAATATTTTGAAGCGGAAAAAATGTATCCTTCTGGAAGACTTAGCGATCACGATTGCAATTTTCAAAAATTTTTCGATTTTTTTGGAAAAGGGAACATCGTGTCTATTCTCTGGAAAATCTAGAAAAATCGGAGAATTTTGTAATTTTCACTGGGATTTTTTAAAAATTCAGAGGGAGAAATTATTTGGAAATATGTTTCTTTGTTGCTGTTTTTATAATAAGTTCTTCAAAAAAAAAAATCGCCCTCGCTAATCTGCTAATGCTTTAGACTTCCCATGAATTTTTTTCTCAATTTTAGATTCAGAATCCGCAAAGTCCATCAGCCCATGCCAGCTCTACATCATGTTAAAAAATACCTTGTTAAATGCTCAATGAACATCTAACAATTTTATCCGTTCTAACATGATTTTTCGTAAAAATGTTCACCCTCACTTCGCTCGGGCAGTTCCCTAAAATAGCCCACTTTTAGAAAATTTTAGTGAACATTTCTTTTTGACTTTTCTACATTTGACCACTTTTTTTTTTTTTTCACTATTCCACCTCGAGCTAGCTGTACATTACATTACGAGAATAAAATCAATTCTGCGATCTCCATTCTTCATAAATGTTATACGTTAGTATTCTTCATACAATGGAGTGAAATTTTTAAAAAATGTTGCTTTTCATAACTTACGTGTATAATGTACACCATTATACGTCTGTTGCTAGATGCAAAAAGTACGTCTTTATGAGCGACCAAAATTGTAGGGCTATAAAGTAATTCAAACTCCCTAGTGTCATAATGTAAACTTTATTCAACGTTTTTCGTAAAAGTTCATCATTTGGCTACACTGGTTTTTTGTAAACATAACAGATAAGACGATAAGAGAATAGAATTTGTTTCTGCTTGCGAATTTTGGAATTTTGTAAATTTATCACGTAATTTGTTAATGAATTTAAAAAATCCGTGAACATATTAGTGAAAACTGATCAAAAAGAACATAGTGATGGTGAATTTCATAAAATTACGTTATTTAGTTGACCGGTGAATTGAATACAATTGCTAAATGGCAGCAAAAAGTTCAATCACCAGTCTGTAAAGTATTCTTTGAATCGTAATAAATGATGAATATGTTTAATTGTTTTCTTCAAAACCGGAATCACGAATCGCTCGTTTATTTTTTAATGAAACCATTGAAACCTTGAAACTGTTTCATTTTGCTACCTGTTTATTTTGGTCGCCGAAAAGACGCACTGTTTGCATCTAAACAACAAAGGTACAATGGTGTACTATACACGTTCGTTATAAAAAGCACGTTACATGACTAGATTAAAGAAGTGGGTGATTATAAACTCGTGCAATTACAGCTCTCGCCTTCGGCTCGCGCTGTAACTTATGCACTCGTTTATAATCACCCACTTTTTTAACCTAGTAATGTAATGTACTATTTCCACCAATTTTGGGTTAGTTTAGGAATTTTGAAAAGTTACATAATGTGTTCATTTTTTTATCATTTTGATTTAGAATACATATTTCCTTCCGATTTGAATTTTTTTTGTAATAAATTTGATCTCGTTGATTTTTTTTTGGAGGGGGGGGGGGCAAATTGAGAGGTACATACCATGGGAAAAAGTCGCGAATTTTGGATTTTGAAAATCTGCACATACTTACTTCAGATTTGAATTTTTTTCTGTAAAAAATTTGATCTTGTTGATTTTTTTGAGGGGGAGGGGCAAATTGAGAGGTACATACCATGGGAAAAAGTCGCGAATTTTGGATTTTAAATATCTGCACATACTTCAGATTTGAATTTTTTTCTGTAAAAAATTTGATCTTGTTGATTTTTTTTGAGGGGGGGGGGGCAAATTGAGAGGTACATACCATGGGAAAAAGTCGCGAATTTTGGATTTTGAAAATCTGCACATACTTACTTCAGATTTGAATTTTTTTTCTGTAAAAAATTTGATCTTGTTGATTTTTTTGAGGGGGAGGGGCAAATTGAGAGGTACATACCATGGGAAAAAGTCGCGAATTTTGGATTTTAAATATCTGCACATACTTCAGATTTGAATTTTTTTCTGTAAAAAATTTGATCTTGTTGATTTTTTTTGAGGGGGGGGGGGGCAAATTGAGAGGTACATATGTACCATGGGAAAAAGTCGCGAATTTTGGATTTTGAAAATCTGCACATACTTACTTCAGATTTGAATTTTTTTTCTGTAAAAAATTTGATCTTGTTGATTTTTTTGAGGGGGAGGGGCAAATTGAGAGATACATAGTACATACCATGGGAAAAAGTCGCGAATTACTAATTTTAAAAATCTGCAGACACCCTAACTCAACATTTTCATAAAAATCCAATTATGGTGGTTTTTAGTGGTTGTGGTTTTAAACCCTGCATTTTCGATGATTTTTATTTTTTGGTATCGTGTTAGGTGAGTTTGAATGAAAATTTGGGTGATTTCTACATTATCTCTACATATTTTTAATTGTTTTTTCCACTCTTGAGAATTCTGTATCCGCCAAAAAATTCTCCAAAAAAGAATTGGTTCCCCGCCCTCCGGGGGCTGAAATGTAAAGTATTTTATGGATGAGCTTATCAACTGTGAGTTAGTTGCTGGTAAAGAATGTATTTCATTATCTACGAATAATTTGTGCTAAATTTAACTTCTGTTCAAAGTACTTTGGTAACAAAATGTTATGATTTATGACGGGGAGTTAGCATAACTTATCTACGAATAATACAATACCTGTCTAGTTTCAATTTTTGTTCATCATAAGTATTTTGGTAATAAAAAGTTCTGATATCATGGTGAAATCCGCCCTAACAAAAAAATTCTCCTACCTCTGGGAAAAAAAAGTGAAAATTTTTTTAATGGTAAAATGTTATGATATCATGGCAAAATCCGTGAAAAAAAATGAAAAAATTCTGGGGCGGACAGAGCTCTTGAAATTGAGGTTAGATTGTTAAGATTATGTAAGAGCTCTGTCCGCCCCAGAATTTTTTTCATTTTTTTTCACGGATTTTGCCATGATATCATAACATTTTACCATTAAAAAATTTTCACTTTTTTTTCCCAGAGGTAGGAGAAATTTTTTTGTTAGGGCGGATTTCACCATGATATCAGAACTTTTTATTACCAAAATACTTATGATGAACAAAAATTGAAACTAGACAGGTATTGTATTATTCGTAGATAAGTTATGCTAACTCCCCGTCATAAATCATAACATTTTTGTTACCAAAGTACTTTGAACAGAAGTTAAATTTAGCACAAATTATTCGTAGATAATGAAATACATTCTTTACCAGCAACTAACTCACAGTTGATAAGCTCATCCATAAAATACTTTACATTTCAGCCCCCGGAGGGCGGGGAACCAATTCTTTTTTGGAGAATTTTTTGGCGGATATCAGTTCTTTTTATACGTAGTCGATTGTTCAAATTATTTGAATTTAATTTTTGAAATTTTTTTCTCAACTAATTTCTTTCACAACTACAATTTTTTCAGCATGAAATTTTTTCAAAACTAAAAATTTTTTTCTGAACTTGGAAGTAGTGTTTCTATAAATTTTTCAACACTAGTTTTTTCCCAATTGAAAAAAATTGAGTGTTGGAAAAAAATTACATTGAGAAAAAAATCAAGTGTTGAAAAAAAGTGGAGTTGAGAAAAAACACTTAGCCCTGTTTTCACGGATTTACAGTAGGTGGTGATCCGTGAGCGTTTTTTTTTCTCAAAGTCTGCTTGATTTTGCACTCTAAATTTTCAAACTCCAATTTTTTCCTGTATAATCATTTTATAAGCTTCAAAAATTTTTTCAACACAAATTTTTCAAGTCTAAAATTTTTTCCTCAAAAGTTTACAAACTTCTATATTTTTCTGATTTTTTTCAATGTAGAGCTTCACATTCAGAATTTCAAAATTTTTTCAAAACGTAAATTTTTTAATCTTAAATTTTTTAATGCAAATTTTTCAAATCGAAACTTTTTTGCTCAAAAACTTTTGAAACTTCTACATTTTTTATGATTTTTTCAACATAAATTTTTCAAGCCCAAACTTTTTTCCTGTACTTTTTTCAAACTTCTACATTTTTTTCACGTAAATTCTCAAATTCTGAATTTTTTCTGTAAATTTTTTGAACTTCAAATTTTTTTTCAATGCAAATTTTTCAAGAAAATCTCATTTTTGTAACTTTTAACTTCATTAACTTTTGACGGGTTGCCAGAACAACTTTCAAATCTATTCCATCTAGTAGAGAATTTAAAGTAGATTACTTTCCCTACCTCAAACATCCATGTGCTCACTCAAAATTTCGAGTTATTTTTTATGCGAAAGTTAAAATAATATGAAATAGGTATTTGAAATAAAGCTCATTTTTGTAACTTTGAACTTTAATAACTTTTGATCGGTTGCCGCCACAACCATCAATTCAACGTTACTTTTTTCAAGCCTAAAATTTTTTTTCCTGTAAAAATAACAACTACATTGAAAATAATGAAATATACAATAAAAATGAAGGTCTTTATTATATTTTTCATTATTTTCAATGTTGTTGTTGAAAATAATTTTTCAATGGTATTTTTTTGAATATTCCTGAAGAAGACCTCGATTTACAAATTACATTGAAGAACTATGGAGTGTTGAAGTTCGAAAAAGTTGAGGAATAACTTTTAGACTTGAAAAATTTAAATTTTGAAGTTTGGATAATTTTATTCCAAGTTTGAAAATTACGTTCAAAGAATCATAAAAATGTAGAAGTTTATAAAATTTTAAGCAGAAATTTTAGACTTGAAAAATTTTTATTGTCAGCTTCGGATAATCGATACGATTCAACAGTTTAATTTTTTAAATATTGGTGTAGGTATTCTACTGAAAAATTCAACAATATTGAGTCAATGTAGCTACATACGGACAGAGTATTGCACTTTATTATCAAACAAGTTGGATGATTGAATAGCTGAAATATACTTTCAGTTTCAGACATCCAGTTTTGTTTGATGATTAATTGAAGCGTCCGTTTAAAAAACAACCATAGTCCAGAAACTGTATATGAGAAAGGGGGACATAGGTGTATCGAAAGAAAGGTTACACCTGGGTCCCTTTTGTCATATACCGATTTCTGGATCTGGACTATGGTTGTTTTTCAAACGGTTGCTTCAATTGCAATACATGTACGTAGCTATTGTTTCAACGGTTATATCTTGGCAAGTTTGTATTTGTGTAAAAGTCACTCCGGAAATTCTCATGTGGGGCTTCTCAAATTTCAACGATTCCGTGAGAAATATTTGGCTATGTTTTGATACAGTTAATTTCGATTGGTTGATTTTAAAAAAATAGAATTAAATTAAGAATAAACATAATTATACAATTCCTTTCTCAGAATCGCTGAAACAGATTGAATGTTGCTCCTTTTACACGAATACAACACAAACTTGCTCAGATAACAGTCGAGCAATACCTTTGACCTAATATTTATGAAATTTCAGTCGAATAGAGCAAATTTTCTAAAATATAAGTGGTAAGTAAGTAATTGTATCGCAAAGGAATTTTATCCGAAGCCGGTTAAAATGACCGCTGCTTCGGATAAAGTTCCTTAGCGATACAATTTACCACTTATTATTTTAGAAAATTCGATGTATTCGACTGAAATTTCATAAATATCATGTTGAATTGGGTGATTGATAGTATATTTCAGCTATTTTATGAAGTATAAGTTGAGGTAGCTATATACCAGTACACATATGATTATTGCAATACTTACTCGTAACGTATACGTATGTAGCTACTTGATCCAATATTATTTAAATTTCAGTAAGTAGAATACCTAAATCATGAAAACTATCATTGTTGTACTCGTATGTAGCTACCTCATCAAATAGCTAAATATACTATATCTACTTTCAATCATCCAATTTTGTTCAATGATTAATTGCAATAAGTACTCGTACGTAGCTACCTTAACGTAGCTACCTTAACCTAATATTTATGAAATTTCAGTAGAATACATCAAATTTTCTAAAATATAATCTAAAATATAAATGATAAATTAATTGTATCGCTAAGGAACTTTATCCGAAGCAGCGGTTATTTTAGCCAGCTTCGGATAAAATTCATTAGCGATACTTACAATTTACTTACCACCTTATAAGTATGTTATCTATGTATTCGACTGAAATTTCATAAATATTAGGTTAAGGTAGCTACTAGCTACGTACGAGTATTGCAATTAATCATTGAAGTTGAACAAATTGGGTGATTGAAAGTAGATATAGTACCTATATTTCAGCTATTTGATGAGGTACGTAAAAAATTGAGGTAGCTACATACGAGTACACAATGATAGTTTCATGATGTATTCTACTGAAATTTAAATAATATTGGATCAAGGTAGCTACGTATACGAGTAAGTATTGCAATTCATTATGGAACAAATTGGATGATTGAAAGTACATACATATATTTCAACTATTCAATGAAGTATAATCATTGTGTACTGGTATGTAGCTACCTCAACTTATACTTCATAAAATAGCTGAAATATACTATCAATCACCCAATTCGTTTGATAATTAGGTAATTGCAGTACTTGTACGTAGCTACCATATACCATAACATAAATTTAACATAATATAAAATCAGAAGGGTGAACTGGTGAACTTCTCATTTATTTATTTTCACTGTTATCACACAGCTATTATCATTAATCGAAATAAAATCGATATATCGATATCTCGATATATACAAAATCGATTTGTTGATATTTTCGTTCATCTCAATGTTGTGTTGCAACTTTATGATGAGTGAAATTAACACAAATTTTCAACAAGGATAACAGCTTTAGAAGCTTTAAATGATTTGAGATTTTAGACATGCATAGTTTATACATGTCTTCAATCGCTTTTGCTATTGCCGAAGCTCAACGAATAACAGTTATTTATTATTCGGAGCTTCAACTTGGTCAGTTTTCACATTTTTTAGAAACTTTATACTTATATAAAAAGCTCAAAAAAAGTTCAAATTTCCTGAAATTTGCGACAGTGTATGCATTTTCACGCAAGGAACACGCTTTTTTGGGGTTTTAATTTTCCGTTTTTCAAAATTTTGGGGCTCCAAATGGGGGGGTGAAGGGTCAATTTTCAAAATTTTCAAAATTTGGCTCCGTCAGTATCTCCGCATGGATGAAATAATACCCATCCCCAAAATTTCAAAAATATTGACCCGACCAATTTTGCCCAAGTTTTTGGTAATCTAAGTACCAAATCAACCAACTTTAAACAAAAACCAAATCCATATCTCCGCAAATTATTTTATGTATCAATTTTATTTTACATTTAAAAGAAAGAACTTTGAAAAATAAATAATTTTGCCGTTGAATTTTCAAATTCATTCATTCATTTTCGAAAAAAAACGATTAGAAAATTCAAAAATATCACGGAAACTGTGCTCGAATTACTCAGAGAATACTAAGTGTCACGCGGTTCCGACGTTTTCATTTACGTTTTTGACATTGTAGGGCGGGGGGGTCACTAGCGTGACCCTAGATTGAATTTGACAAAATTTCTAGAAAATTTTCTTTTTCTCCACTTTTCAGTTTAGAAATTGTGTTTTGGACGAAGAAGAGAAACAGCAGGGGGAGGGGGAACTAATTTTCGGAAATCAAAAAATCTCATGGATTTGGTGGCCAAAGTAGTCAAATAAACCATTTTACTAAAAAAAAAAACCCTCCAAATTGCCTTTTCCTTCACTCTCACCAGAACTTTTGTCCAATTATATAATCAACCATTTGCTATCCGCAACTGCACGTAAACTTCTCCAACAATCGACCTCACCGGCACATTTCCTCGTCGAAAAAGTCACCAACAAGTAACCGTAAATCACTGGCAGTAAAATCGATCAAGTTTCTACTCATTTTTTACCACTTACAAGTTCTTTTCTCCAGCCTTAGCCTAGCAGCGTCATAAACTCGCCGATTTATTCGAAATAGCCCGGCTACCAATGAGATTCTAACCAAAATGTGTGGTAATCTTACTGACGCGATAATCAACGTGTATTTCTTACGTATCTACCTCGAGTAGGTATTTTTTTGGCAAAATTTAGTAGAAATCTCGTGGGTAATTTGCGCCATACCTCCGCCACGGTATATGGCGCGAAAAAACTCGTAAACTTTCAACAAAGAGCCGAATCGACTGAGATATGTGGAGGCTGACTTTATTAGTCACGATTTACGAGTGTACCAGATAATTGCGCCGGAGCTGTCATTACATTACCAGCAGTGTAGATATGTGAGATGAAGCAGGCAGCAGGCTGTTATGGGGGCGACGAAGGAGGGAGCTTGGATCTATGTATAAAGGAGTTCTCTAGCGTACTGTACGGAGTTACAGATAGACATAGGTTTAGTGTAAAGATTTTATATGGAGGCGCGTGTAGGAGTCTGGTCGAGTCCAGTACCTGTTCTATATACATGTGATTATTGATTAATATATATGTGTATACAGAAGAGGTGCGCGCATTATGGGCTAGTAATTTTCAAAACAACGCTACAAAGCAGCATCCGAATAACCAGATTGGTAGTTGGATTGATTAAAAGGTTGCACTACGAGCCTAAGCCGCGTCAATGACAAGCTCACGTAATACCATTATTTATTACGAGTCGATACTGTTCTGCGTTCGGATACACTGAAATTATAGAGACCATCCGAGTCGGTTAAATTGGTGAGAATTGTGTGTGAGAATGGAGCTAGCTGGATCTAGTTTGGCCATCGAGATCGCCACAAACTGGCTAGATTCTTTTGAAAAGTCACGTCGTCGAGATGGATACTAGTACAGTGAAATTAGCTCGAACCTGGAAAAAATTCCCGACCAGCTGAATTTTGGTTTATACGATGTATTATAATGGTGTCAGTTACAGCATAAAAAAAGTTCCGCTCCCAAAGTGTGGAGCTAGCCCCAGGAGGGGGGAATCCCTCCCAAAAGGTTGGGTTTCGTCTCTACCGCCTCAGGGAAGCCTCAAATTAAAACATAACAAGTATAAAAAAATCTACATCAAATTTCCTATCAAATGGGCTTTTCACTTTTCGAGAACTCGATCCTTACCTCAGTTAGGGGTGCTTAAAGTTCACCCCTTTTCACATTTTTTCAATTTCAGCCCGAAAATACACTTATTATGGGTTTGAAACTCTTTTAGGGGAAAATTGGTAAGAACTAAAAGTGGTTGAGCAAAGTCTATGTTCTTGGGGTCGATTTCATATACAGGGTGGCTCAATTAAGGTGTGAAATATTGAAACCTCATATTCTACTTATCAATACGAACAAAAAATGTCATATTCAACATGGGCCCAAAACGCTTTCTTTCTGAGATATTGCCGAGTAAAGAACTGGAAATTCGGCAACGTTGCGCATCGCGACGCCCGTAAAATGTTGCGTTTAACGAGACGAGCGTCGGGGTTACTTACGCGGAAGTTGATTACAGCGTTGCCACAAAATAAATTATGCTGAGATACCCTCCATTTTTTTGATTTTTTAGAAAAAAAATTTAGGCTATATTTTTTTTATAATAATGAGGAATCGTGAGAAATGATTAAATTCGATTTTTATTGTAATTTTGTGGGATGGTCGAAATTTGATAAATTGAATACTTAGCATTCAATAAATTAAAAAAAACAGAAATTTGGGTTAATAGGTGTTAAATAAGTAGTACTACCCCTAAAAGTGAATAAAATTTCAAAAAAATGATTTCTTGTTCTTGTTCGACCATTTTTCTGGTACAGAAACATATTTCTTGCTTTAAATTCTTACTTATGAACAAAAAAAAAAAAAAAATGGTATACGTTTCTACGGACCTCCTTTCACTTTTTCCACCACCTACCCCCGAAAATTTTCACTGCTAGAGCAAAAATTGCCAATTTTGGGTGAAATCTGGGCCCCTTTTAAAGGCGAATAACTCAGTAATGAAGCGTTTATGATCCATCATGTATATAACATTTTTTACTCCAAATGATAAGTAGAATACGTAGTTTTAATATTTCACACCTTAACCGAGCCACCCTGTATTTCAACCTCCCTGAACATGAATATGCAATTACTTTTGAAATCTGATAACTAAAAGTGTCCCAAATTTCAAATTACCTCCCCCCCTCCCCTCTATTTACCAATATTTGTGAAAAATACCCGAAAATAGCAGTTTCTTCATTTGTTGCCTCTACACCTCACAGAGTATTTTTCACAAATATTGGTAAATAGGGGGTTTTTAGGGGCACAGCCCCCCTGAAAATAGTTCTGACCCCCGCTTTGGCCCCCAAAACTTATGTTGTATTCATAAATTTACATTACAGTCACATCAGATAGCAATTTTCAAAGCATTAAAACATGGAAAAATGTCTTTTTAGGGCATTAAAACTACAATTTTTTAAAGCTTCACCCTCGCTTCGCATGAGCATAAATAAAATTGCAATTTTATAATCTATCTGAGACAAAAGTGCAGAAGAAGGCTGTCTTTTTACCCCTCCCCATTTTTAGCAGGTAAAAAAAGTCAGCCCCTCTTTTCCACTTCGAAAAAGCAAAAAAAAGTTGTCCAACACACGGCCCCTTTTGTGCCCCCCCAATCTTTGATTCTGACGACACCACTGCCGAGACCTCCCCCGCATAATAGGCAGCCTCTCTAACCATTGAGCTACCAGTGCTATTCGACAATTTGCATTTGACAACAGTATTTTGGATTTTTTTTTCTTTCTTGAGAATAGTTTACAATTTTGTTTACAATTCCTTGTCAATTGAAACAAATTCAAACTAACAAATTGCTAACTAAAACACTGACGAATTTGTTGTGAAAATGTTAGCGTTTTGTGAGCAATTTGTCTCAAAAAAACGGCAGTCGGAGTTGAATAGCTCGGTTCCAAAGCGTACTTTATCCAAAATCAACTATTTTCAGATAAGATGAAAAACTGCTACAGACTAAACAGTCAACAATTGAATGCCGGTGTCTAGTGTAAAATATCCCTTTTTAGGCTGGAAAAACGTTTCATAATTTTTTTTCAACCCCCCCCCCCCCATGAGGGAAATCTACGACATTGTCTGTTGGATGCAGTATGCTTTGACTCAAAGGTGAATTTTTTTCAAAATAAAATGAACCGTGTTGAATTAAAAAGAGACCAAGCAACATCAAAAATTTCACCAAAAAACAAACTTAAAAGTACGATAACTTCTGAAAAAAATTGAAGAAGGGATAATATATAAGTATGAGAAATATGAACTCCGGTAACATTAACCTATCGGTAATTTACGTATTCAGAAGCTTATTTTGCAATTTTGTGTTCCTAGTGAGAAATGTGTTACAATCTCACCACTCTCAAATTTGTCGCTTGGTCGCTTTTACTTAACACGGTTCAAATGAAAAAAATAATTACTAGAGTAGAAATTCCAATAACGTTTGAAAAATTTCATTATAGATACCTCTCTTACAAATTTTGATCTAATCGCAACATAATCAGTAAAAAAAATCAGAGGCTTGGAGTCAGAGCGTACTTTATCCACTTTATCCGTTGGATAAAGTACGCTTTGGAACCAAGGCACTTTTTCAGCCACATTTTTCTCCAAGAAAGCTGCATTTTCGGACAACGATGGTAAGTTTATCAGATAGCCCATAACGAATAGTACCCGAAACAATACCTAACTCATTTTTGCCAAAAATGGATAAAGCACGGTTTGGAACCAAGCTACTCAGTTAGCGATTCGTTAACTGAAAATCGATTATTCGAAAAGAAATTGAGAGTTATCTATGTTTTCGCTAGTCTCGCTGACGAATCGCCAGCAAATTTGTCAGTTGGGAGGTTGAAATATATGAAATCAACCCAGGGGTGTGAACCCAAACCGTAACCTTAACCGTTACCGTAATTGTAACCCCTAAATAACCCTTATTTTTGAGTTTGAAAAATAACCATAACCCATAACCGAAATAGAAAACCCATAACCCATAACCCAAATAAAATGGAGCAGAAATAACCCGTAACCCATAACCCTTCAAATTTATTTGGGTTACAGTTATGGGATTTTCCCTTTTTTCCCATGTTTTCCCCCTCTTTTTCCCCCTTTCACCCCTTTTTTCAGTGTTTTTTTATGGTTTAATTTTAAAATAAAAAATCGAATTGCCCAATCCCCAAAAAATCTGACTTTAAATTCTGACATCATATTCAAGTAACATACGATTCATGTACCAAGAAAAAATACATTACAAAAATGTAGTTTTTCTGATGGTATAACCCTTATAACTGTAACCCGAAACCATAACCCATAACCCAAATCTTCCAGGCAAATCATAATCAATAACCCATAACCTTTATTTTTAAATTTGAGAAACCGAAATAACCTTAACCATTATTTTTACAAAAAAAAATAACCTGAACCTGTAACCCAAATTAAAAAATAAAGGTTTCGCACCCCTGAATCAACCCCAAGAACGTCGACTTTGCTCAACCTTACCACATGGGGGGGCTGGAGCCTCAAAAAATCACCCCCTCGCACCCCCTATTGCGAATTGAAAGTGTCTCCCGTTCTCTAAAATTTTGTTTTGGTCTTCCTCTTGTAGTTCATCATACCAACTTTCATGCTTCTTTCATCAAAAGCTATTTTATTGCAGTTTTTGACTATACTAATTAGGATGTGAATTATAAATTTGATTTTTTTGCACCCCAACTTTGGGTTTTTTTGAAAAACGTGATAGCTCTATCGGATGTAGAATTGGACGAGGAATACTTTTAGTCCTTACCGATTTCCCCCTAAAATGCGTTTCAAACCCATAATAAGTGTATTTTCAGGCTGAAATTGAAGAAATGTGAAAAGGGGTTAACTTTAAGCACCCCTAACTGAGGTTAGAATCGAGTTATCTCGAAAAGTGAAAAGTCCATTTGATAGGAAATTTGATGTAGATTTTTTTTATACTTGTTATGTTTTGATTTGAGGCTTCCCTGAGGCGGTAGAGACGAAACCCCACTTTTTGGTAGGGTTTCTCCCCCTCCTCATGGGGCTAGCTCCACACTTCGGGAGCGGAACTTTTTTTATGTTGTAACTGACACTATTATACATCGTATAAACCAAAATTCAGCTGGTTGGGAATTTTTTCTAGGTTCGAGCTAATTTGACTGTACCATACCGAGGGTTTTTTGTTTGCGTTTCTCTCCTCTCTCTCTCTCTCTATCTGTGAGTTGTATCGAAGGTGTGTTTATTTACATGTAGGTATTACCTGTGCACAGTGTTTGAAAGGTACCTCTGTGTAGTATTCTCATATTCACCTATGAGCAAAAGTAAGCAGAGAAGTGCATATTGTCCAGGTATAAGGCAGCAGCTTCCGTTGTATGTTTGTGTGTCTCGAAAAGAGATAATGCTGTGGTAGGCATATTAAATTCATATACGAAGAATCCATTTATAGCTTTTAGTAAGTTACCTGCTATGGCTTAATGCGTTTTAATTACTTTCCAGTCTCTAAAAACCAATTGTCGTTTACCTGCTGGTAACTCACGTATAGGTGTATTCCACTTTGGGATTAGTGCTGCGTTGTCTTTTACTTATTCTCTCTCTCTTTCTTTGGCTTGTTTTACCTATAGGTATACTGATGTGTGTTGTATGTATATTGCACACTTGACCTCATAGTGCAGTACGAGCTCTTGTATACCTGGTTCCTAACTTATGTAATAAAACAAATAAACCATAGTAATTAACGTCTACGAGAGGCGTATTCGTATCTCCAGGCGTAGAGGTTTGTCTCTCTATGGCAATGGAGCGTGGAGTATGTGGATTGACATGCGTACGGGTCGGGTCCGATGCCAGGTTTAACGAATTTGCGATGGCCTGCTTAGTTAGAGTTCTGGTTCGAACAGATGAGAATGGATTTCAAAGTGAGATATTGTGGCTGTGCAAGGAAGTAGTGGATGATTGGGTTGGAGGAGGAGGCAGAGGGGAAAAATTATGCTGACTTTTCATATTTTGGTGATAGAAGTTGGCTGCAATTTCCTATAGAAACATTTTGAAAATTTAGGTTATTTAATTTTCCATGTCCTCCATCTTCTTACCCTCTCTAGAGAGGAAAAATTGAAGTTTTTTTCCGAAAGATTTCTGATTTTCGGTTATGCCTTTATAGAAATAAAGAGCCCATGCAAACGAATCCTGCGCTAGTGTTGAAATTTTGGATTTAAAGATTTTTTTGTAAGAATCGATTTTTTTGTAATCAATACATCCGCTAAAAATTGTAAGTTGGCTCGTTATGCGGAATAAGGGGATGAAACGAACTTTTAACTTTTTAGCTTTATTCAGGGAGATCCAAAGTTAACTAGCTTGAAAAAAATGTCTCAAGTTAGTGATCTAAATAGTATATTATGCAACAAGGGAGATAAAGTGATTTTCGACGAATTTTGAGGTTTATTGCCCGAGCGAAGCGAGGGAAATAACTCAAAATCGTCGAAAATCATTTATCTCCCGAGTTGCATACGATATTTTTCATTGTAGAGGGAGTAAAAGTCGAGTTTGAGCACTCGAGCGATTCGCGAGAGGGAGTAAAAGTAGACTTTTACTCCCTCTACAATGAAAAAATTAATTGATGCCAATGTCAATTTCTCAACAGTAATTTATATTCTCTCATTTTCAATCAGTGAATAGTCACTGATAAATAGTCAAAATTGCAGCACAGGGAAAATGGGTAAAATTATTTGATTTTCAGCGAATTTTTGCTGATTTTCAAAAAATTTCACTGCTTTTCAAAAGATTTTCGCTGATTTTTAAAATAATTTCACTGATTTTTGAAAAAATTTCACTGATTTTTAAAAGAATTCACTGATTTAAAAAAAAATTATTTTTAAAAGAATTTCACTGATTTTTTAAAAAAATCCACTGATTTTTAAAAGAATTTCACTGATTTTTAAAAAATTTTCACTGATTTTTAAAAGAATTTCAGAGACTTTACTGATTTTTTTATGAATGTTTACTGATTTTCCTGCAATTTTTTTCAGTTTGCGTTCAGTGAAATTTGTTTTCTAACTGTTTTCCACTGATTTTCGATGATTTTCACTGATTTGTAAATGAGAGGGCAGAAAAACAAAAATCGACTCTTTTGTCAAAGCCCCTGGGTTCTCAAAATATCGTAATGTAAAAAAAGTGAAAAATATAATTTTTTGATGAGGATTTTCCAAAATGGCTTTTTCAACATATTCAAAAACTAAAAATCTCCCTTAACACATTAAGTTCAAAAATCCAAGTACCTATACTACTAGATACTAAATTAAGCATCTCATATTCACATTTAGAATTTTTTTAGTTGTTTACACTTTGATTCCAAACATTTTAAAAGTTTTCAACTTTGCTGATCCCTTATCACCAACTCTTCTACATTCCTTCCCTTCAATCGGTACCTGGAGTTCTGGAAGAATTATTGATTTTTAATTACTTTTTTTAAATCAAGACTATGTACAATAAACTACTTTAGACCATTCAAATCACAATTTTTAGAAACGACAATTTTTTTTTTCATAACTTTTCCTTTGCCATAATAATAGTCTCAGATGCATAAACGCACCCCCCCCCCCTCCCCATCATAAATTATGTTAGAAAGGTGCTGAGAATTCGATAAAAAAAAATAGAGGGATCAAAATTCAGTGAAAAAATTGTGTAACCTGTTATTTTGGTGGCACTGGCATACTCAGGATTTTCTTAAAGAGGAGGGGGTGAGGAGGGTCAAGATTTGAGCAAAGAAAAATTAAAAATTGCGAAATTTTTGGAATGAATAATCAATGTACTCGTAGTCAAATTTAGTAAAATTCTACCATTTTTAATCAGCGAAATAAATATAATTGAAAATCAGTGATTTTTCCATCACTAATTATTTTCAATGTAAATTATTTCACTAACCCATAAAGGCAGAATTTCGTTAAATTTGACTGGTTCGGATTTATAGAGTTATTTATGTTTATTTTAAAAAATCGAGTGACTGAAAGTAATCTCAAATTGGAAGGATAGTAGACGGTCGTGTGTTTCTGCGTTGAAAGTGGCTCGTGCGTTGTGAATACGTCCTATTTCGTGTACCAAGAGAACAGTTGTGTATATAATGTCTTCATTTCATTATGACAATAACGACTTTCAAGAGAAAAGCTTTCTGAAAGATGGTACGTATTCCTATCGTTGTGTGATCAATGGATGTCCTACACTGATCTACCTCGACTCAAATCGAACCTCCGTGCTGAGAACCAACCAGCGACAACATGTACATCTGCAAGACTCTCAAAACGATATATCACGTTCATTCACACCTACCTCACCAGCTTCAACCATTGATGATTATATTAGTGTTATCGGCTCACCGTCTAATAATGCCGACGCTTGTTGCAACAAAGCACAGTACGATCAACTTGGAGAGGTAAATGAAAAATTAGATAAGCTATTAACCCAGACTAACGATAGTAGTAGGCTGGCAGAATGTTTTCTTGTAGAATTTAATGACTTTACTCGTTCTCTGGGTTACCATTGGTGCAATGTACTGAGGACATCGCTAGAATGGTTCAAAACTATAGTATGGATGATTTAGTTATAATTTTCGGCGGCACAAACTCTCCAACAACAAGAAACATTAGTGAACATGTTCAGAATGTACTCCTGGCATCCAAAACAACTAATGTAGTACAGTATGAAATACCATTAACTGGAAATCAGTATAGGAATTCATTGATTCGAAAATTGAATCTACATATTAGATCTTTAATATCTATAATCAACTGCTCGAGGTTGCATTTTAGGTGCTTCAAACCATATAATCATTATTATTCTCGTAACTTCCATTTTAATAGAATTGGAAAATTAGTGTTGTGTCGTAATATGTATTCCGTTATTTGTTCTATTTTTAAGATAGATTATATCCCTGTTCCTAAGCAAACTCTCCAATATCTTAACAACTCGCAAACCAGAACTCCAAAAAAACAATCCAACAAAGGTTACCTCCATCATCCCAAAACTCCTTCCTCAACTAAACGATTCAATCCAAAAACTAATTTAAAAGTATTACCAGGGTCAAATCAATCAAAAACTTCCTATTCGCCTAATCCCAAATCTAATCCACCTAAACACTCGAACATTCCATTATCAAATCCATCTAAATCCACCAATATTCCCTCTTTAATGAATGCTTGTTTTTCTAAAATTCCTCAAACACCTCAAAAAAACTGTTCTCCTAAAAATACTGCAACTCACCATAACGTTAACTCTGATCAATACGTTATCCAAAACCCTACCAAATTAAACAATAATGTGTCTACCCATCCATCTAATACTCTCCAAGTTCCATCAACAACTCCAATGTTTACAAATCCGATGTGGTCCTATACTTATCCTACTACTATTGGCACACCACTCTTCCAACCAACCTTACAATCATACCATCCCCAGTTATTGAATACCTACCAAAATTTTTAGAATGTCAGACCTCCAGAACTTCAAATTCAGATTTACATCCTCATTACATTCACACCTCCCCAAAAAATCACAACCATTGTACTTTCTCCCTATCTTCCCTCTCCCCCCTCTCCTCCACAATGGCTACAACCACTTCTCAACTAAACCCCGAACCAGAAACCAAATCCCTTAGAATTCTTACTCAAAATGTCCAATCCATTAAAAATAAACTAAATGTAGTCGAAGTAACATTGCATGATCTCCAAATTGACATAGCATGCATCACAGAGCATTGGGTCATGGGTATACAGTCTTCTTATCTAAAAATGGATACTTTTATAGTTGGAAGCTCATATAACAGGATTGAAACCCGTGGAGGAGGTTCACTTATTTTAGTGGCAAAAAATGTCAAACAAAAATTCCTGGAATTGACTGAAATTAAAAATTTATCAATTGAAAATGTAATAGAAATATCTGCGATTACCATCCCAAAACTTAAAATAAATATTGTTAGTATATATCGTCCCCCCTCTGGTAATATAAATGTTTTTTTGTCAAAAATTGAACAGATCCTTTTTGAGCTTGATAAATACTCGTATGTGAACGTAATTGGTGGTGATTTCAATATTGATACCCTGTCAAATAACTCAACATCAAACATGTTTAAAAATACTTTATCGTGTGTAGGTTACCAAATAATGTGCAATACACCAACTCGAGTAAATCACTGCTTGGATAATTTTTTATGCAATACACCTAACCTATGTTCTATAGAAACTCAAAACACAAACTTATCAGACCATAACGGTATCCTCTTAAAATTGCTCATTGAGATTGACATTGATGCCTCACTCCCAAACACTTACTCCCACCAACATTTCAATGAAAAATCTCATACAAAATTTATTAATCTTTTATGCCAAAACGATTGGGAGTTTCTTAATTTGAATATGGAAATGAATAAGAAATTTGACATATTTTTGACTAAGTTCCTGCAGTGCTACAAAAAGGCATACCCATACCAGAAACTTGAAAAAATTAAAAAAAAGTATAATATTAAATTCCTAGAACCTGATAAATCTAAAATATCTACCTTAAAACAAGATGTAATCGACTATAGTCAGCTTAAAAATTCTTTCAAATTAAAATACTTGGATGAAAAGCTAAAAATGAAAAAAAAAGAACTCCAATTAGCTATTGATACTGCAATGAGAAATCATAATTCAAATATTATTAAATCTTCTGATAATCTTAACAAAACAACATGGAACCTAATTAAAACCAAAAATGAATCTAAAACATATATTGAGGAAATTATTAATGATGAAAAAGAGGATAACATTATCAAAGACCCCGGAAAAATATCAAACCTCTTCAACACCTACTTTATTTCTGCTGGTACACACAACAAAACAAAACAAAGTAACCAAAATATGGATCCAATAAATTACTTGAAAATAAATTCAGATTTACCCCACTTCGACTCCCCCCTCACCACAGAAGAAGAAGTTCTTTACACAATCACCTCATTAAAAAATACATTGGCAAAAGATTACTATGATTTAAATGTAAAAGTAATAAAAATTGCAAAATATTTTCTCGCTCCTATTTTGGTAACCCTTTTTAATGATTCTGTTAATCAAGGAATTTTCCCAAATGCATTGAAAATTGGTGTAGTAACTCCTGTGTATAAAAAAGGGGAAAAAAATGTGATGAAAAACTATCGACCAATTACAGTTTGTCCAATTTTTTCCAAAATCTTTGAAAAATTATATAATAGTAGGTTGCTTTCATATTTCCTCCACTTTAAGTTGCTTACCCCAACTCAATTTGGATTTATACCTGGAAGAAGTACTACACATGCAATCTATAACCTCTTACATAATGCTCTAGAGTCTTTACATAATGGAAATAAAACAGCAGCCATTTTTTGTGACCTTACAAAAGCATATGATAGAGTAGATCACCAAATTTTAGTAAAAAAGTTAGAAAAATATGGATTAAATGAAAATTCAATTAAATGGATCAAAGATTACCTCACAAATCGATATCAAACAGTTAAAATAGCTACTCCTAAGGGACTAACTTTCTCAAATCTTTGTAGAGTTTTAATTGGAGTACCCCAAGGCTCCATATTAGGACCACTATTATTCTTAATCTATATAAATGATATACCAAACTTCATTGATTTTCCCTTAACACTATTTGCTGATGGATATAACAGCATTAATTTCAAGTAATAACATTGAAAACCTCAAAAGCCTTGTTGAAATAGTCCTCTTTCAATTACGTAACTGGTTTGCTTCTAATAACATGCTCTTAAATGAAGATAAGACTGAACTTATGTATATACATGCTGGCACAAACAAAATAGAAATAGAGTCAAGTATACCTTCAACCCATACCTCCAAATTCCTAGGACTGGCAATCCAGCAAAATATAAAATGGAATACTCATATTGAAAATCTCACTTCCCGCCTCTCATCAATAGTCTACCTATTGTTAAGGCTTCGACAAATAGTAAATAGGGAAACTGTTTTACTAGCATACCATGGCCTCTTTGCATCTGTGATGAGCTATGGAATTGCAATATGGGGAGGGGACCATACAAACTTACAAAAGGTATTCAAATTACAAAAAAAAACAATTCGAATAATGTTTGGATTAGGCTATAATGAATCCTGTAGAAACACCTTTAAAGAACAAAATCTGATCACATTACCCAGCCTATACATCCTTAATATTGCAGAACTAGTTCATAATAAAACAATTATATCTAAAAATCTAACCCATCCATATGAAACAAGAAAAAAAGAAAATCTAATTATTTCACAGTTCAAATCCCAAATATTTCATTCCAATATTGACACACAGGCAGCTAAAATCTATAATAAATTACCTAACCAATTCAAAACATTGCCCCTTAAAAAATTTCGCCCAACATTGAAGAAGTGGCTTGTAGCTAATGTAATATATTCCATACCCTTGTTCTTGTCCTCTCCTATATAAAATCACCCATCCCTCCAATTAACCAATGATCCCCTCCGCCTAGTATAATGTAAGAATAGTACTTAAGACATTGTAAAAATGGCTATGCCATATATTACAAATAAACTATTGATTGATTGATTGATTGAAAAAAAATGCACTTTTTAAAAATATTTTCATAATAAAAAATATCTTTACAGAGCATAAGGATTTTACTTTTCAAATTGGGAAAATTTGTTCTTTGGTTTGAAAAATTGAAGAATAATTTCATTCAAGTCTGAAAAATTGAAAAAATTCCAAATCAAATGATTTTTTTCTGCTGATGTCTAATGGACGATTTGAGCAGGCTGCTGGAGGGTGGAAAAATTCAATTTTAGTCTGAAAAATGTTAATAAAAGTGGGTTTAAAAATTTGTAAAAGTGGTGACTTTTTAATTTTTTTTTTTTAGAAAGTCGCATGTTGAGTTCAACAATTTTGAGTTGGAAATTCTAACCTTCCCCATGTAAAATTCGTTTTTTTTTCTTTTTTAAATTATCGTCGGCAACTGTTAAGACTCCAAAAAAATTGTATCATTTTTTTTAGAATTTGGATTAAAGAAAAAATTTTCAGGTCGATTCAAAACATCAAGAGCTCTCTTATGCAGAATAAATCAAAAGTTCTGCAAACATTTTTATTTATTTTTTTATCGAAGAATCTGTTAAATATGGATCCGTAGGAAGGGTTGCCTATACGCAAGTCGTCAAGGAGCTACCTACATCAACAGTTCAACACTGCTTGTCTGTTATGAAATTCCGCAGGGCGATCAACACAATAGCAGCATTATATGTAGATTAAATTCTAATTTCATGTATATTTTTTTCATGACCTAACCTTTCAAATTTCTATAAGAATCCTTCTTTTATTTTGCACTTACATGTACAAATTTAGAAATGTTTTGAATTCTTAAAACCTTTTATGGTATGCAGATTTTTGGTTCAAAAAAAAAACTTGAACAGTAAAAGTAAAACTACATACAAAAATTTCTAAAAAATTAAAAACTATAACGATCCTACCTATAATTTTATTTTTTCAAATAAAATCTGAAATCTACTGAAAGTGATGAAAAAATTGGACATTTTTTGCTTTTCCGTTATGATTTTTCAAAAAAAAATTCTCTCACTTTGCTGTGATAATATTTCCATCTTCACTTTCACAAAATATCTGTGTATTTTGATTTTTTTTTTCAAAAGTCATGCCGATTTCCGATTCTTTTTTGTATTACGAAAATCTCGTTTTTTTGATTTTTTAACAATGCCATGGCCATTCTTCATTGAACGTTTACATTTTTTTACTGATTGTATTTTTATGGTTCTGCAAGTTTGAATTACTTTTCGATTTCGAAACCTCATTAACTGCTGATTTTAATAATACTTATACTTTAACTTATGAATCTTAGTTTCTTAGTTCCTACGTATCATAAATTTCGAAAACGATCTCCTCTGTTCGGTTGCAGAAACAAAACAAGCTACCCTTGATTGCCCACTGTTCATGGCGCGGCTGCTTTATCTACCTCCTGATAATAAATGTATTAATCAAAGATAATTCATGTTTACTGGACTTATTGTAATATCAGCTGCTCACCGAAAGGCGATTGGTGGCGACGGTGGCGTTTTGTTATATGATGCCAGGGCTCGAACCACCTGTACGTAATTTTGTTGGAAGGCAAAATATGGGGTTTTATAGGTGACTACATATGTTAGATGCAATCGACGTACTTCTATGTTACGCCTGATTGTAGACTTCGGGGTTTTCAGGTGTAAACGAAGACTTCCGTTTAATGTTGATGCGTATCTAGGTGGTTGCAAGATTAAAATGTCTCATAAATAAAATTTTTGATCACTTCGACGCTTAGAGAATTCGTCTAGACTTTTTCCCCCTTCTCGAACTTGAAGAGTCCCACAGTGAGGAATATTTTCGAACGGATTGTATTATTGAGACTTGGGAATAACTCATATTTGAGAAAATTTTACAAATGATAATTTTTTTGCAAATCGTCCCTCTAATGCTAAAAGGTCGTAACTCCAAAATTTAACAATTTTTCTTTTCTTTTTTCGCTGAAATTGTAATTTTGGGACGTCCTCCATCTGGTGATAACATAATTTCAACCCAAAAGTGAAACAAATCCTTGAAATCACAAAAAAAATCAAAATAGGTTGGCGTAACCCCATATTCTAAAAATTTTGAAATTTTTTGGACGTAACTCCATCAAATTGTCTCTCTAATGCTAAAATGTCGTAACTCCAAAACTTCACGTTTTACAGGAGTGATAAAAAACTGTATTATTTATGATTTTTGAATTTTGTGGAGGAAGTAATGATTTTAATAGGTATCCTTTTTTCGGGTTAAAAAATGAATTTCCAATTATTTTTTTTTTCAAAATACCGATTTTTAATTTGGTGTAACCCCGTAAGTTTTCTGTGTTTTAGTATAAAAAGTAGTAACTGCATTTTAAAAATTAAAAATCTGTATTTTGGGGAAAAAATATTAAAAATTCATTCCATACACTAAAAAAAACAGTAAAATAAACACCTCCTCCACAAAATTCAAAAATCTTGAGTAAAACATTTTTTCAGCTCTCCTGTAAAAAGTAAAGTTTTGGAGTACTCGCGTCCTTTTAGCATTAGAGGGACGAAATAATTGATATTTTCTATCACTGCAATATTTTATATTCTAATTTATAAAAAAATGAAAAAAATTGAAATTTTTCTATTAAATTTTATCCAAGTACACAATAGGGTTGGTGCCAAAAATTTAGATTTGGCTGAAATTAATATATGTTATAAAATACGCGATTATAACTTCAACGGAACAAACCGCATCCAAATTGGTCCATTAGGATCGAAGAAATTGACCATTGAATTCCGCAGATTAAGCGGGTCGCGAAAAAGAATCGCACCGAGGGTTACGTTGTTGTGACGTCAGTTCCTCGGATTCAAACGGGAACGAAACAGCCGGCGCGTCGCGTCGCGTCGCGTGAATTATATTGTGATTTTTCGATAACTTAATGATTAATCGTACTTTTTTCGTTGATTTTTCAATGCGTACTTGATAATTTATTTTATCAAGGATTAAGGACATAAAATTAGTTAATAAAATTGGAAAAAATGAATTGAGTAGATTGAAAAAAAATTGAGTTGAGAAAATTAGAGGAGAAAAAATGATTTGAGAAAATTGAAAGAAAAAATCTGAGCTGAGAAAATTACTTTTGAAAAAATTTGAGTTGAGAAAATTACGTCTGAACAAATTTGATCTGAGAAAATTATTAAGAAAAAAATCCGGGTTGAGAAAATTACGTTTGAAAAAATTTGAGTTGATGAAATTGGAAAAAAATAAGTTGAGAAGATTGAAAAAAAATTATTTGAATTGAAAGAAAAATTCTGAGTTGAGAAAATTACTTCTAAAAAAATTTGAGTTGAGAAAATTACGTTTGAACAAATTTGATTTGAAAAAATTATTTTTAAAAAATTCGAGTTGATAAAATTTTAAAAAAACAAATTTGACTTGGGAAAATTGAAAGAAGAAAGAAAAAAATTGATTGAGAAAATTATAAGAAAAAAATTCGAGTTGAGATAATTGAGAAAAAAAATTAGTTGAGAAAATTACGTTTGAAAAATTTTGAGTGGATGAAATTGGAAAAAATAAGTTGAGAAGATTGAAAAAAAAAATTGAGTTGAGAAAATTAGAAGAAAAAAAATGATTTGAGAAAATTGAAAGAAAAAATCTGAGTTGAGAAAATTACTTCTGAAAAAATTTGAGTTGATGAAATTATGTTCGAAAAAATTTGAGTTGAGAAAATTACGTCTGAACAAATTTGATTTGAGAAAACTATTAAGAAAAAAATTCGAGTTGATAAAATTGAAAAAAAAACAAATTTGACTTGGGAAAATTGAAAGAAAAAAATTGATTTGAGAAAATTATAAGAAAAAAAATGATTTGAGAAAATTGAAAGAAAAAATCTGAGTTGAGAAAATTACTTCTGAAAAAATTTGAGTTGATGAAATTATGTTCGAAAAAATTTGAGTTGAGAAAATTATGTCTGAACAAATTTGATTTGAGAAAACTATTAAGAAAAAAATTCGAGTTGATAAAATTGAAAAAAAAACAAATTTGACTTGGGAAAATTGAAAGAAAAAAATTGATTTGAGAAAATTATAAGAGAAAAATTCGAGTTGAGAAAATTGAAAAAAAACAAATCTGTGCTCGGAAAATTGAAAGAAAAAAAGTTGAGTTGAGAAAATTGGAAGAAAAAAATCTAAGTTTTGAAAATTACGTCTGAAAAAATTTGATCGGAGAAAGTTATAAGAAAAAAATTCGAGTTGAGAATTGAAAGAAACGAATTTGAGTTGAGAATATTGCAAGAAAAAAAATCTAAGTTTAATAAGTTTGAGTTGAAAAAATGATAAGAAAAAAATTCGAGTTGAGAAAATGGAAAGAAAAAATTCAAGTTTTGAAAATTACGTCTGAAAAAATTTGAGTTGAGGAAATTATAGGAAAAAAATTAGGTTGCAAAAATTTGAAGAAAAAAATTCGAGTTGAGAAAATTATAAGAAAAAAATTTGAGTTGAGAAACTTGAAATAATTAAATTTGAGTGGGGAAAATTAGAAGAAATGATTGATAATTTACTTTACCACATCATGGAAAAAAACTTGTAAAAAAAAATCAGCAAAATCGATAAAGTCAACTTCGAAATCAACGAAAAATTGAAATTGCGCGTTGAAATCCGTTATGTTCGCGACGCCAATACGAGGAACTGACGTCACAGGGCATATTTTCGTTGAGGCGGTCGTTTTTCGAACGAGTTCAAAAATCGGAACTTTAAAATTTTTTTTCTCGAGTTCTACTCAACCGATTTGAGTGCGGTTTGTTTTGTTGACTTTAAAATTGTATATTGTATAACATATTTCAATTTCAGCCAAATCTAAATTTTTGGCACCAACCCTATTACACAGGCCTGCATTTTTTTTCTCCATCACGTCTCATTTTTTCTAATTTGAATTTTTTGTTGAAAATTAGTTTTAAACTTTTTGATAACTTTTGACACTCCTTCAACCACAACGGGATAACTCAGAGAATCAAAAAAAAAAATTGAAATTCGTTTTCACATAAATTAAGGAAGAGAGTGGAATATCTGCATTCGAAGTTTTAGTGACTACAGGCATCAAACAGTCACTTTTTTTAGTGACTTGTCCCCTATTTTCAATGTTGGTCACTAAAAGTCACTTTTTTGTCAAAAGGTCACTAAATGTCACTTTTTTCGTTCAAACGGCCCACCGCTCTTGCATAAAATTAAAAAAAAATCTGATATTCTTGTAAAAAAAAAAAAGTCCTATCAAATCTTTTTTTACCTACTTATTAGTTCACCAACCTTGTTGATTGATACCTTGACAAAGATTTGTTAATAAAAAAAATTTTCAAACATTTTTTTCCCAGCACTATCGCAGAGGGGCTATTCCATACTAAAACGGACCAAAAATGAAGTCGGGTCTTCCGATTTCGCTCAAATTTTTTTTACGAGTTCCTCTTGGTGGTCTATTCACAAAACCACGATCATTTTTTTTCTAACCCTCAAGGGGGCGGGGGGGCAGGCCTCGAAAATTTTATGCAATTGCGATTTTTAGCAAAACGGCTCAACTTTGAAGGCTCATATCTCGAGATAGGTGGTACTTGGGAGAACACTGTTTGCAGGGTCGGAAAGAGAATTGATAGGAGATTCAAACGCGATAATAACATTTTGAAAAGCTCCAAGTTGAACTTTGGCAGTGAAAGCTCAACTTTCATGACGAAAACAAAGTATGAAAGCTACCATTTAAAAATCTGAAAAAATTACTGTAAGTAGTGCTTTTCACCCTCTCTTCAACCAACAAATTTTCAAGATGGAGTCTCTGAACCCCTGGAGGGGGGGGGGGGGGGTAGAGGGGTCCACAATTTTGACCAAAATTCAAAAAAATCGAAAAAGTGGAGTAACCCATCGATTACCACTAATTCGAGGGCGCTTATTACCGAATTTTCTTGAAAAGTCAGGTACTAAATTTGTTGCCGCGGTGAGACTTGGGGTCGGGGGTGAGTTTTCTTTGTGTTTTGGGTCATTTGGAACACAACTGTACCATTGGTTCATTTTCACCTTTCCTTATATATATATATAGGTAGTAATATCCGTACATGTGAGCCACTTTGTGGGTTATTTCTACATACAAAGTGAGCCACCGTACTTCTCAGCCATGGCTGAGATTGAATGGGTTAATTCTACATACAAAGTGAGCCACCTATTTTCAAAACTTCCACCAGAGTGCGCACCACTTAGAAATTGAGTCGCGAGGATGAACGTAGGCTCATTTTCTAAGTGGTGATGAGTAGAATAAGGAAAACAGGTCGAAATTTTTTTACCTGTACCAAATTTGGTTATGCACAATGTTAAATTTACCCCATCATTTTTTTGTCATTTTATCAACTTGAACAAAAATTTTTGACACCAAAAATTCTAATTTAAGCCAGGCTTTTTTGTAATAGAAAAACTTTTCCAAAATTTGCAATGGCTTAGAAAATTTTGCAATTTTTTTTCAAAAATTTTGTTGCAGGAGTCTCATTTTTTTTTTGCTAAGGTGGATTTTGTGTAGCTAAGCACGAATCTGCAATTAGAATTTTGATAAGTCAATTAGTAACAATTTTAGAAAATTTTGAAAAATTTAGAAATTTTCAAAAATTTTGAGTATATATAGAAAGTGGCTGACAACCTACGGTCGCGTGCA